>BLSH010190772.1:297346-310031 GCA_018402905.1 Glandirana rugosa
TTTTTGCGTTAGCCGCATATAACTAACCAAACGCGTTTTCAATAGCGCAGATGTTTGACCCTTAACTAAATACCGCAAAAATATATATGTCCCTCACGTCTTAATAATCCGTTCAACATAAAAACTCCTTATTAAAATAATAACTTGTTGTTGGTACAAGAGTTACTAAGGTTTTTGAGTAATTATAGTTTCGACTTATAAAAACCTTCATCAAAAATCAAACAAAAATCAACATCGATAAAATCCTCCTATAGACACACACGTCCACTGATAATGACACGTATTAATAATCCGTTGAATTGTTTTTTGTTTATATATGGGTAAAGTTAATAAATAAAGATATTAATGAGTTTTTGGAATCATTGAGAACATGGTTGTTGTTCAATAATAAAATTATTCCTCAAAAATACAACTTGCCTAATAATTCTGCACTCCCTGTATATATAAAAACGCCATAAATCAATTCCCAGTTTGTAGACGCGATAACTTTTGCGCAAACCAATCAATATACGCCGATTGCGTTTTTTCTTTTTACCAAAAATATGTAGAAGAATATATATCGGCCAAAACTGATGAATCATTTTTTTTAATGGATTTGTACTTTAGCAAAAAGTAAAAAATATTGTTCTTTTTTGCAAAATTGTCGCTCATTTTTTGTTTATAGCGGTGATCAGAAATGACGCAGAGGTGATCAAATACCACCAAAAGAAAGCTCTATTAGTGGGAAAAAAAGGACGCAAATTTTATTTGTGTACAACGTTGCACGACCGCGCAATTGTCATTCAAAATGAGACAGCGCTGAAAGCCAAAAATTGGTCTGGGCAGGAGGGGGGTTTAAGTGCCCAGTAAGGAAGTGGTTAAAGAACTAGTGAGACTTGCAGTGCTTATATTTTCAGAACATCTAAAAAAGGTAAGATTCTACTTTTCAATTTTTCTTTTTTAATGAAAACATGCAACTTTTAAAGTAGGGGTTATCCAAATTTGGCAGCAAAAGTGAAAGTAAACTTTAAAATACATTGTATACTTCAGCCACTGTAGTTCACATGACCTAGTTGAAGCGCTGTTTGCCTAAAGCCATTTCCCTGATGAAAGCACAATGCTTACTGAAGCATCACATAAAACATTTTTTTCAACTAAAGACATGCTATAACTTTCTCTTAGATTCATAAAAAGTGATCGCAATTGAACACCTTTTTATCTATGCAAGAACTTGTAATGTTGCTCTTGATATACAGTATAAAATGCTTACTCTCCTGAGAATTGTACGCTTCTGGTCTATTTGGTGTTACCTCATATTAAAGTGTAATTTTAGCATGGAACATATCTTCATAATGTCTTAACCTTTTCTTAAATATCATAAGAGCTTCTGAAATGTCATTCTTCTTAAATGTAACTACTCTGAAAAAGACTATAGAAATTATGGTATATTATAGAATAATGTGAACTGCTTGATATATAGATTTTTTTTTTTGCAATTTTCTAAAATCTACTAAATACCAGTTCATAGATACATTAGCAACTTAACCACTTGCTGACCGCATAATTTTACTGCGGCAAGTCGGCTCCGCTATGCAGATCGCCGTCAATAAACGGCGATACGCGCAGCGCAGTCGTGGGCAGGCGCGTGCCGCCGTTGGCGTGCTCTCGTGCAGCCGCACTCTGCCTGAGTGTGCCCGAGAGTCGGGCAGACTCAATGTCCACCGACGACATGCGATCGCCTTCTAGAGAGGAAGAGCGGGGAACTGTCAAAGTAAACACAGCGGTTCCCCGTTCTGTCAGTGGGTATGACAGTGATCTACTGATCCCTGTCATTGGGATCAGTTAGATCTGTCATGCCCCTGCCAGCCCAGCCCCCAGTTAGAACACATGCCTAGGGAACACAGTTAACCCCCTTGATTGCCCTCTGCAGGTTAACCCCTTTACTGCCAGTGACATTTATACAGTAATCAGCGGCTATTTTTAGATCTGATCGCTGTATAAATGTCAACGATCCCAAAAAAAAAAAGTGTGTCAAAAATGTCTGCCACGTCCGCCGCAATATTGCAGGTCGCTGCCATTACTAGTATAAGCTGCATAAATTCTCATGGTTTGTAAACGCGGCAACTTTTGCGTAAACCAATCAATATACGCCGACTGATTTTTTTTTTACCACAAATATGTAGACGAATATATATTGGCCAAAACTGATGAATAAATTTGTTTTTTTATTTATTTTTTTGGATGTGTAGTATAGCAAAAAGTAAAAAATGTTTTTCTCACAATTGTCGCTCTTTTTTTGATTATAGCACAAAAAAAAAAGACCGCAGAGGTGATCAAATACCAACAAAAGAAAGCTCTATTTGTGGTGAAAAGTCAATTTTGTTCGGGTAGGTCGTCGCACGACCGCGCAATTGTCAGTTAAAGCAACGCAGTGCCGAATTGCAAAAAGTGCTCTGGTCAGGAAGGGGGTAAATCCTTCTGGGGCTGAAGTGGTTAATAAGTATCTCCATATAAGTTTACTGCAGTTATCTCTTCTTAAAATGGTTTGTGCATAGTTTCTTTAGATACTTTAGGACTAAAAAAACACATTAAACTATTTTTTTCAATCAGGTAAAATAAATTAAATGAAATATTGCATATTGATATTATGCAGACCTTTATCTAGCCAGAAGGCCAAACTATGAACTCCTTTTCACAGATTCAGTTACTTTGTGTTGCGTCAACAAGGACTTCTCACACAACCGAATCAGTTGTCACAACAGCAACAGACTGGTATGTTTTTTTATCAGAAAAAGGGAAATGCAAAGCAAGCAGCTCTATGTGCCATCTCTTCAGATAACCAACCATTGGCGTCCGTGGGGGCGGGGTACACCCTAATCACTATGTAGGTGTCCCCCTCAGTGCTGCTGGCTTCCCTCCTCCCCTCTCCCCCTGGCTGCTGTGGGGATGTTTCAAGGTGGTCTCGCTCACTGTGTCCATTCATCACTGAAGAATAGTAAACGGTTTACTATGCTTCATTTTGTGAATAATCAGGAAGCCACTAAGCACAGAGCACTTTCCATTCATTCACTGCTATATGCAGGTGAGGCTGCAAAGAAAGGCATGTGTTTGAGCTTTGGGGTGCACACCTATGTAACCAACTATGCTTTGGGAATTCTAGTTATGTATCAAAAGTTTATTTGTGAAGATTATCCGCTTGACCTCTGGAAGATTTACCCCATCTTCAGGACCAGCCCATGTTTGCTATATGTTACTGCATTACTTTAACCACTTAAGGACCGGAAGGATTTCCAGCTTTAGGACCGGAGCCCTTTTTGCGATTCGGCACTGCGTCGCTTTAACTGACAATTGCGCGGTCGTGCGACGTTGTACCCAAACGAAATTTGCGTCCTTTTTTTCCCACAAATAGAGCTTTCTTTTGGTGGTATTTGATCCCCTCTGCGTCATTTCTGATCGCCGCTATAAACAAAAGAAGAGCGACAATTTTGCAAAAAAACACAAATTTCTTACTTTTTGCTAAAATACAAATCCAAAAAAAAAATATAAAAAAACTTTTTTCACCGTTTTTGGCCGATTTATATTCTTCCTCATATTTGCGATAAAAAAAATCGCAATCGGCGTTTATTGATTGGTTTGCGCAAAAGTGGTCGCGTTTACGGATGATGAGAATTCATTTCTGGGGTTTTTTATTTTTTTTTATTTTTTACTAATAATTGCGGCGATCTGCGATTTTTAGCGGTACTGCGATATTTCAGCGGACATGTCGCACCATTTTGACACTTTTTTGGGACCATTGGCATTTATACAGCGATCAGTGCTATAAAAATGCACTGATTACTGTGTAAATGCCATTGGCAGTGAAGGGGTTAACCTGCAGGGGGCGCTCTAAGGGTTAACTATGTTCCCTGGGCGTGTTCTAACTGTGGGGGGACTGTACTAACAGGGGAAGGGAAGTGGTCACAGCCTTCATGTAAAGGAAGGCTGTGATCACTCCCTTCCCCCTCTCACAGAGCGGAGGTCCGTGTTTACATACACGGACCTCCGCTCATTCGCTCCAGGGGGGCCATCGCGGGTGGCCGGCGGCAATCGAAGCCGCCGCACCCGCTCCCCGGCCCCCCCCCGGACACAGTGAGTGCGCGGGCGCGCCTCCGGCGGCGCGCGCGCGCTCACTAGGCTCGATCACGCGGCCGCCGTCGTATGACGGCGATCCGCGTTACAGAGCCATCTTGCTGCCGTCAATTGCCGATTGACGGTCGGCAAGTGGTTAACTGACAATTGCGCAGTCATGCAACACTGTACACAAATGAAATTTAGTAGTATTACTATACAGGATTTATATAGCAGCAACAGTTTGCGCATCGCTTTACAACATGGAGGCAGACCATACAGTTATAAATCAATTCAATACAGGAGGAATCAGAGCGCCCTACTATTTTTTCCCACAAATAGAGATTTCTTTTGGTGGTATTTGATCACCTTTGGGGTTTTTATTTTTTTGTGGTATAAATGAAAAATGAGCAACAATTTTGGTAAAAAAAAAAAATAATAATAATTGTACTTTCTGCTATAAAACATCCAATAAAAAAATTAATTTCCTCATAAATTTAGGCCAATATGTTTTCTGCTACATATTTTTGGTATAAAAAGATCCCAATAAGCATATATTGATTGGCTTGCGCAAAAGTTATTGCGTCTACAAATTATGGTATATAATGTAATATAATATATACATACACACACACACTTTTTTTATTTTTTTTTATTTATACTAGTAATGGCGGAGATCAGCAACTTCTAGCAGGACTGAGAAATTGCACTTGACTCTTTTTGGGAACCAGTGGGACTAATACAGTGATCAGGGCTAAAATATACACAGTCACTGTACTAAATGACACTGGCTGGGAAGGGGTTAAACAACTAGGGCTATCAAAGGGTTAAATGTGTGCCTAACCAGTGTTTGTACTGTGAGGTGCTTTCACTAAGACCCCTTTTACACCAAGGCGTTTTTCAGGCGTTTTTGCACTAAAATTAGCACATCAAAAACACTCCCCATGCATCTCAATGGATGCTTTCACACCGAGGCGTCGCATTTGCTAGGCCTTGCTAAAAGTCCTGCAAGCAGCATCTTTTCAGCTTGTTTTGTGCGCTTAAAATAACGCCTCAAAAATGCCCATGTCCATTGAAAATGGTTAAGCGATTGAAAAACACTTGAAAAGTGCTTGAAAAGCGCATGAAATGTGCACTGAGGCTGTGGGAAAGGTCACATGATCGAAACGCAAACGCTTAAAAATCGATTGAAAAATGCTCAAAAGCATGGCAAAAACGCACAGTAAAATCATGGCGCTTTACAGGAATTTACAGGCTTTTTTCAAACGCCTTGGTATGAAAGGAGCCTAAGGGATGTGCTTGTTTTTATTCCCTGCTCTTCAGGGAAGCAAAAACCAGCACATCCCTGCTGACGGGACAGAGCTCTGTATTGGTTACATAGACAGAGCTCTGTCCTTTCTTACTCCTTGCCGATGGTCATCCATTGCCCGGCACCCGCAGAATGGCTTGTGGCCAATCACAGCGCCGATGGCACACTCGTGGAAGAGCAGAATCACGTGGGTGTGTGTGTGTGTCTGTGTGTATGTATGTGTGTATGTATGTATGTATGTATGTATGTATGTATGTATGTATGTATGTATGTATGTATGTATGTATGTATATATATATATATATATATATATATATATATACACACACATACATATACACACGTGATTCTGCGTAGCTCGTCCGCACTGAAGTGGTTAAATATAATTTAAAGCCCATCTCTGGACAGCGATGAAACCCTCTTCATCCCTCCCTCCCACCCAGCCAACCATTTAACTTATTATTTTTAATACTGTCATGGAAAAGTGTACCTTGTTGGAGCAGGGTATACCGTTATATACCTTTGTGTGCCTTTAAAATAATTACTTCTGGTTTTATGATAATTATAAGATAGCATCTGAAACTAACCTATGTTCTACTTCTCTTTATGCATAACGTACATATACTCATGAGATGTATGAATGTTGCAACTCATGACCACAAGGGAGCAGTGCCAAATCTGAAGACATTAAGTCAAACATTAATAAAATATATCCAGACAGTGGGAAAAAATCTGGTTGAAAAACCCACTGATCACCACCTGACTATTGTTATCGGCATCTGATCAATATTCAGAACATCTGGCCAACGCTTAGTCTTGCCCCTTTCTGTTATGAATACATGTGTCGATTCTGTAATAGATCAAGACAGTTCCAGCATACATTTGCTGTGTATTGTCTGATCTCCCATACTGCAGTAGATTTCTTCGGAATAGGCCTCACTGACCAACTGTGGGCAGGTAAGCTGTACCCATAGCTCCATAGAAGATCCACAACAAATGCTGCAACAGTAATTAACTTAAAGTATTACTAAACCCAGGACCCTGCATGTACTATAGCTGGTCTCCCACAGTACATGGAAATGCAATTATTTAAGTATAAACTGCTAAATACCTTTTCTCATCAGCAGTTAGAGCAGGCCTGTGACTTCTATCAGTGTCTGGTTAAAGCTTGTGGGAGGAGTTTTCATTCTGCATGGACTGTCCTATCAGGATGCAGGGCTCCTGATCCTCTGGACAGTGCTGATTCGCCCTGTGCTGATCTCATACACCCTCCCAAGAAAAAAAAAAAAAAATCTAGCAATACACACCAAACTGAGCACGTACAGCCTGTCCCCTGGCTTTTCACAATAAATACATTGGGGACAGTGGAAGGAGGAGATGATCTGTGCATACAGCCTTTTTACACAATGTGGAGGATTAACCCCTTAGGTTCCACAGTGAGTATAACAAGCATGCTTTACTGCATATATTGTGATTTTATTGTTGTGGTTTTAGTAACACTTTTAAGTCTGAAGTGTGGGTCCCTCGCCAGTGCCGTTTCTGGATATGGGGGACCAGTAATCCAGAGATGCAGATGTCCCGTGCCGGTTGTGTATTTGGCTCATGTCATTGGTGCCTGCGAAAACCCCATCTGTGGAAAACTGGAACTTGGGGCAGAACATTACTTGATTGCAGAGGTTAGGTTAATAAAAGTGTCTTAGAAGGAGGTGTCAGCCCAGAAAGGAGCTTTAATTTTTATTTAGCAGTTTAAAATTATATTTCTTGTTTAACTGCTAAAAATAAACTGGTTACAAATTTGTACATATTTCAGCTTTACACATTCGTGAAATATAATGACATCTTTTCTCACTGAGAAGCATTTTGCTTGCATTGCTAGTTAAAATCAAATAGTGCAGCAAGCATTCACATGAGCTGAACTGTGGGTTCTGCCATCAATGTCGCGCAGTCATTGCACTAAACATGCAGAGGGGTTGTAAGCAGAGTTGAGCGAACCTGAACTGTAAAGTTTGGGTCCGTACCGAACTTTGGGGTGTCCATGACCCGGACATTTGAAAAAAAGTTTGGGTTCGGGTATTTGATCCCGCCTGTTGAATAGCTGCAGGGCACTGGTTTGCCCTTAGAAGCCATCACAGCCATGCCTACTAATGGCATGGCTGTGATTGGCCAGTGCATCATGTGACCCAGCCTCTGTATAAGCTGGAGTCATGTAGTGCTGCATGTCACATGCTCTCAGGCTAGTGTAGGGAGAGAATGCTGCCGGCTCTGTGAGGGACAGATTGCAGATATAACATAATCTCATCCTGCATTACAGAACGATCTGATTCTGGACTAGGTAGAGTTTACTACTCCTGCTTTGAGGGACAGATTGCAGATCTCATCCTGCATTACAGAACAATCTGATACTGGACTAGGTAGCGTCTACTGCTTTGAGGGACAGATTATTGTTCTAAAATCATCTCCTAGTTCTATAGGGTCAGGGTCCTGTCGTTGCTGTAAGGGACAGATTATTGTTCTAAAATCATCGCCTACTCCTATAGGGTCAGGCTCCTGCTGTTGCTGTAAGGGGCAGATTATTGTTCTAAAATCATCTCCTACTCCTATAGGGTCAGGTTCCTGCTGTTGCTGTAAGGGACAGATTATTGTTCTAAAATCATCGTCTACTGCTTTTGCAGCCCTCTAGCACTTGCCAGGACTTTTTTACAGCCATTTTTGTGCCGAAAAGTTCGGATCCCCATTGACTTCAATGGGGTTCGGGGTCCAGGGTCAAGTTCGGTACCGAACCCGGACTTTTTCGTGAAGTTCAGCCGAACCCGCACATCCAGGTGTCCGCTCAACTCTAGTTGTAAGCTACACTGTAAGCACAAATTGAAACCTTTAAAGAAAAAAAAATCACTCAAAGCGTATTTCTTGGTGGATACCAATGGATTAGATCACACACATTATACTTTTGGTTTAGGGTTTAAATATGCTTTAAAGCTCCAGATAAATGTTAAAGTGTAGCTTCACCCAAAAGGGGAAGTTCAGCTTCAAGTCCCCCCCCCCCCTACATTTGGCAGGTCATTTTTTTTTTTACTCCTCTGCCCCTCCCGCCTCTCAGTCTTCTAGCGCACACTTCACAGGTCCCAGAGGACCGTGGTACCATTCACAAAAGCACAGTGTAGCTCATGCATGCACAGTGGGCAGCCGGCTTTCCACAGTTGAGGCCTGTACACGCGGTACAATTATCGGCCAACAACGGTCGTACAACAGCCTGTTATCCGATAATCCAACCGTTCGTACGCACGATTCAACAGCCAATTTCCAATTATCGTCTAACAGAAGTTGTCTGAGAAGACTAGAAAACTTTTGATGGCCAACAAGGCATTGGCCAATTTTCGGCTCGTGTGTACAGAAGTTGGCCCAACAAAAAGTTGAAAGTGCAAACACACATGCTCGGAATCCAGGAAGTGTTCGGTCGTGTAAACCTGCATTCGTAATTCCCAAATCATTCACCTGAACTTCCTCTTTATACACTCGTAATACGTCACTACATCCAGCTTTGTTGGACTATTACTTGACTACCGTCAGTACACTAGACAAAACCACGAACAGCCAATTTGGACAAAAGTTGGACGTGCGGTTGTACGATAATCGGCCCGTGTGTAAGAGGCTTATAGATGCTGGCTCCGGGAACCCAAAGACTAGTGAAGAACTAACCCAGGCAATTACAGCTGGATCCCTGGACAAGCAAGTGTCCTGGATTTGTACAGGATTTGTAGCAGCTGACACTTAATTTAGTGGGGAGCCACTCCAATTGAATCAGGGCACCCAAATCTTTACAATTCTATCTAAAAAATAAATTTTCATTGAGTTTGTGTTAAATATTTTCAGTTGAAATTTTATTTTATTAAAAAGGTACCTCTATATTACCACCAGTTTACACAGTGTTTTACATATATCATACATTCACATCAGTCCCTGCCCTCAAGGAGCTGACATTCACACTTACACATACTAGTGGCAATTAAGTTAGTAGCCAATTGACCTACCAGCATGTCTTTGGGTTGTGGGATGAAACCAGAGTACCTGGTGGAAACCCACGCACAGGGAGAACTTGCAAAGTCTGTACAAGTAGTGCCATGGCTGGGATCTGAACCCTAGTGCTGGTGGGATAGCCACTGTGCTGCCCTAAAATCCTGAAAAAAACTCTCTCGTTTATTGGTTTCTAGGCAGCACTGTATTAGTGCTGTTAGAGGATGTTTCTACTTCATTAAATACAGACTACTTAACCCATCTCCTTTTAAAAAATTAAGGTATGTAATTACCATTCCAAACAAAAGTGCCAGCGTCTCATAATCAATCCACTCCACCACTTTCACCAAGCTGGGTCTCTGCAATCAAAATACAAAGCAATGTGTTAAGTACGGCTGTTAATTACCCATATAATGATTAGCTGCACAAAAGATTCACTTCATTTAATAATCAACAATTCAAATATGCATTAATAAATGGTAATTATCATTTATATGAATAATTCCATCATAGCTTGTTCATGGTCATTTGGAGACTAATTTCTTCTTTTGTGTATATTTCACTCAACTGCTTTTCAATTATTAGGCTTTTTTTATTTTAAACAACCCTGTTGTAGTATAAGATATATGCTGCAGATTTGTTCATTTTAGGAAACACAAATATTTTCAGTTAACAGCAGATGTATTATAAATCCATTATATCCAGTAAACATTTTACCCTTCCTTAACCACAGTTTTCCTGGAGAAATATTTTAGTGACTACTGTGTATATATACAATCTGTTCTAAATCCATGTAACAGTCTTGGTTTAGTCAATGTTGCAATTTTTGGCATTCGATCTCTGCTTCCAGACAAACCCAATCATGTCTGTGTTTGTAAACTAAAACACCTACACTTGCCACCATTAACACTTGCAAAATTAGTTTTCTACTATAAATGTACAATGAGCCAGGGTTGACTGCTGGACACCTGTGCACATGCGCGGCCCAACCATTCATGCGGCTGAACAGAGCGAACCTGGAAGGTAGGCTGGGATGGAAGTGATCCCGCACTGACAGTGTTTGATATTGTGTTTGGCATCAATGTGCTAGTATGTGGTGCATACTAGCACATTGGATAAAGCTGCTGGGGGCCCAAATAAAAAAATGTGACAAGTTTATTACCACTTAAATTCCAGCAACCTTTACAGGCATTCCAGCTGTCATCTTGATTTAAAATCAATGTGTTACTGATCGATTGACATTAGGCATTTATTTCTTTAAACAGCAATAAATGAGCTTGAAAACCAGTCCTTACTGGCCTGTATAGCTGCAGGTACTGTGGATACATCTATCCTCAAATTACACAGCAGAAGCATTGAAGCTTGAGGATAATTTCAGTAAGGGTTGGTTTTAGTAATTCCCTAGCCACCAATGTAAGCTGATTAGCACAGTTTAGCTTTTGGGGGGTAAGTCTAAGAGTAAAGGTACTTTTATCCTTTAAAGAAAATAATGGGTGTATAGTATATAGCACAGTTTGGACATAGCTATACTGGATTCAGACATAGGTTCTCTATGGATGAATGCTTACATATTTGAGCCAATTGCTTTTTATATGTACATGTTTATAAATATAATATATATGCATACACACACACACACGTACTGTATATGCGCATGCATTGCTTAAGTTTTACTGAACATTTATTTTAATTGGGGTTATTACTATGAAAGTAAAAAATAAAAAGCTCAACGGTGAGCACTATGGATATTTTGTTTTTCGTTATTCATTTTGGTAAATTCATTAAGAAGATCCCATCACTTACTTGAAGTAGTAGGTAAAAGTAGAGAAAAAACTTTTTTTAATTATTATTTACCTTCTATTTGCTATTATTTTTTATTTACTTGCTATGTGATGTGTGTTTGAACTTTCTAAAAAAATGGACTAGTAAATATATTAGCACAGTCTCCTGCCTTCTTGCACATCATAGTCCTCTCCTCATAGGAATGCTTCCTTACTGCCTGTGCTGGCAGCCACTCCAACCCTCCCTTCACTTTCCTGTATAACTGTTCTAGTTTCAAGGCAGGTAGAGAAGGGTAATACCATAGACAGCTCTGAGGCTGCTGGCAACACATTCAAGTTGGCGATGCTTAGTAGCAGTTTCAGGGCTTTTGCATGTCTACACAATGAAGTAATTTATAAATAACATGCCTAAAACGCAGTAAATGCACATTTTATAGGATGATTGTTATTGAAATGAATGATCTGATGACGTGGTACCTACTGTATAGGCTTTTCTACAATTACTATCTCATGTGGTAGGGCACAATCCAGCCAATCTTAATGTCAAGAAACCTTTCCTATATTCAGGGCTGCTGATAGGGGAGGGGACCACCGGTCCTCTTGTAGGGGGCCCAAGCATACAGGGAGGGGGATTAGTGATGGGTGACAATTGTGTCTCTCTTCTTCCAGCAGCTGAAAGCTGGTCTCTCCCCCTCTCCCTGCTACCAGCTTTCATCTGCTGAGAAAGGCAGTTCTGTAATTGTCGTTGTCTCTCACTAATCTCCCTTCCTGTGTGCCCCTCACCCCCCTCAGGCTGGTTACAATGTAAGCTGTGCTCCTGAGTTTGTTATCTCTAACTTTCTCTCCCTCTGTCTCTCTGCCCAGCCTGTATATTTTTTTCATCTCATCTTCATTTTTATTTATTAACGCAGATTTCTCTTTTAGATATATCTGGAATTCTATGAGTTATGTTGTATTTATAAAATTAAAAGAGAACACCGCGCTAGACTATAAAGAAAAACTAATAAACCATAGCTGCAACCAGACCATGTACTTTGGCCCAACAATAGTCACAAACTGGTTGTGCTGAGGATATTGACAAATGAATATAAATTGAATATAAATGTCATAAATAAAACAATGTGTGACAATAATAATGAAAGTCCACAAGAAAGTTGTAAATAGATCAGATGAAACAAAGGTAGGCTATATCTTCATAGACAAAGACCACCGCGTGATAAATCAAGGCCAAAAGTGACACCTCCACCTCACATCTACTAGCAGCTTACCAGATGTAAGCGCAATGTAGCGCTTTGGCTGTACCCCAGCCCGGGTCCCCACCTGGGGATAAATCCGGCAATCCCAGGGTCCTAATGGAGCAGGTGTAACTTGAGGAACCAGAGGGGGGAGGCGGTTACGACACAAAAAGACTAGGGTCCCATCGGGGCAGGAATCTTCAACCTTAGATCCAAAACCCTAACAGAATCAGAAACTCTTATCCTTGATCAAGGGCTGAAAT
>BLSH010190772.1:310583-321388 GCA_018402905.1 Glandirana rugosa
TTTGAGTAATACTAGACTTGTCAAAGCTGCATTGGATTAGTCAACTGAAAACCCCTGAGGGGAGTTGGTCCCTCGCATCACCGTCGATCATTCACCTTATTTTCTTAACGCTAGTCATCTAAATTTTTTCCACCTTCATTATTTGAATAAAAGAACCTAGGACTATAACTCTAGGTCTTTAACATAGAGTCAAACTGACCGGAGTATACTTTTTTGATATGAGGAGAGCAACCTTAACTCCCGGAGTTTTTTCCTCTGGTTTAGCAGGGAGAGGGGGAGGGTCTCCTCCTCCTGTAGCAGATATATTGTTTGGGTTTCCCTATAGTCTCCTTTTTTGAGGCCCTCAATTCCAACGAGAGGAGTATAGTTTTTTCATATGAGGCCAGTCAAACTGAGATACAATTTCTGGATCTCAATATCAGGATCCAAGAAAATAAGTTTATTACTTCCACCTTTTTTAAATCTACTGATCGCAATTCTTTTATTCCACTTACTAGCTGCCACTACGCTCCCTGGTTGAGGGGAGTCCCCAAAAGTCAACTGATTAGGTTACGTCGAAACTGTTCAGATCATAATGAGTTTTTGGGGCAAGCTGATGTATTGATACAAAGATTTTGAGAGAAAGGTTATGATGCTGAACAACTCAGGACTATCACCAATGAAGTCTCTTGTATGGAGAGGGGGCCCTTTACTCGAAACCAATCCATCCGGCCCGACTAGGAATAGCTCTGGGTTTGAGACTCCCTTTATCACTACCTATCCCTGCCAGGCCTCTAAGATTAAGCATATTATATCCCGCCACTGGCATATCCTTAAAAATGACAGGTTCTTGTCAGATTTTCTTCCGGATAGACCCTCAGTGGTCTTTCGTGGGGCCCCTACTATTAGATCTAGGGTTGCTCGCAATGTTTTGGATCCTCCTATCCAGAAAACCATTTTTTTCCATAACCTCACAGGCTTCTATAAGTGTAACAGATGTAGAATCTGTTCGTTTAATAACCTTTGAGGGAGGAAAACGGATAGATTCACATCTACAACTTCTAGACATGAGTTTACCATCAGGCCCTTCATCACCTGTTCTACCAAATGTGTTGTTTATCTTATTCAATGTCCATGTGGGCTACAGTACATTGGTAGAACCAAACGTCCACTCCAGGTCAGACTAAATGAGCATGTTACCAATATTCTAAGGGGCTTTAGAAACCATTCTGTGTCCAGGCATTACCGTGAGGTCCATGCTAGGGACCCCTCTGGCACCTTATTCCTGGGCATTGATAAGTTTGAACCCCATTGGAGGGGTAGTCCTCTGATTAGGGGGATTTCCAAGCTTGAAATGTCCTGGATCTATAAGGTTGGTTGTTTTAATCCTGCAGGTTTAAATGTGGAAGTAGATGTTAATGCTTTTATTGATAACTCCTAGAGGTTATTGTTCCCTTTATTGCATGTTTTATATGAAATGGAACACAGTATCCTGAACCAGCTATGTGACGAATCACACAATTATTTTTAATTTGTACGTTAATGTAGCTTTCACATTGATAATTACACATATAATTTCTGTTTAATCTAGACACATCCTTTTTTTCACAACACTTTTTTTTTTATTATATAATTTTTTATATATATATTTTTTCATTTATCTTTTAATAATATTATTATTATCTATGATATTTCATTTATTGGATTTTCTTATTGTGGGTATATTCTAGGCATATGTAATGTCGTTTGATGCACACAAACACACTGTGCATTATCGATATATGTTTGCCTAGATAATTTTTATTACATTTTTTTTTTGGTTTTGTTTTTCAATCACTTCGTGACTTTGGGTTGTGACCCAAGGGTGGCTTTAGTATATACACACAGCTTTTGGTTTCATACCTTACATTTGCCCCAACCCAAGATGGAGGTTAATTCCTTCCAGTTTTTCCCATCTAGGGTACAGTTTGGGCATACATTGTATAGTTTGGAAGAGATAACATTATGCTTTTTTTTTTTTTTTTTGACATGTGTCGGTCTCAGATTTTCTATTAACGGTTTGGGTTCTGTCCATTCAATCACTGATTTGTTCTTGGGTTATCATTTAAGAACGTTTGTAGTGTACACATCTAATTGCCCGTTTCACATTTTATATTTGCCCTAAATTAAGATGAAGGTACGTCACCTTCCTGTTTCCGGATTTTTGTGTACATATTCGGCAGTATGTTGGCGGCGCGTCTTCCATCCTCATGACTATGTCCCGTTGTCTGACGAAACATACGTCGGGGAAGACGCGCTGACGTCACTGTCGAAAGTTTGTTATCCGTAGCCGGCCGGCTTACTTTGTTCGGATGCCTGAATGTTTTTACATTGATGTAAGTGCAATATTTTAGATTTCATTAAAACCTTTAAACGGTATCACACTATCAGTATTATTCTCCTCTTGGTGCCTGTGGCGAGATTTACCCTGGGGGTTTAGCGAACCATTCAGTTGCCATTCCACGGTTGCCGGGAGGCGGATCTGGATAGGCCATTTCTCCACTCCTTTGGTACACTCAAGTTACACCTGCTCCATTAGGACCCTGGGATTGCCGGATTTATCCCCAGGTCGGGACCCGGGCTGGGGTACAGCCAAAGCGCTACATTGCGCTTACATCTGGTAAGCTGCTAGTAGATGTGAGGTGGAGGTGTCACTTTTGGACTTGATTTATCACGCGGTGGTCTTTGTCCATGAAGATAAATCCTACCTTCGTTTCATCTGATCTATTTACAACTTTCTTGTGGACTTTCATTATTATTGTCACAGCAGAAATTCTTTAATGTGAACCTGTGCTTCTGCCCTTGTTGGACAAATCAATGGGTTTCCCTTAATGCCGACCTCCATTGTTTTATTTATGACATTTATATTCAATTTATATTAATTTGTCAATATCATCAGCGCAACCAGTTGTTTGTGAATATGTTGTATTTGTTTCTGCTAATAATTTTATTGTATTTTTAGTGAAATACAGCTTTAATATTTTCGGGGGGGGGGGCTGTCAGATAGAAATCGCGGGGCCCCGTAGAGACTATGAGCAGCACTGCTTATATTTATAGAGTTTTCTTCCCTTTTTAAGAAACCAACATTCTATTCTTCTTTGTATAGTCATTGGTATAAAAACAAATGATGTCAGACATATTTAGAAGCAGAAATTCTTTAATGTGAACCTGTGCTTCTGCCCTTGTCTGACAAATCAATGGGTTTCCCTTAATGCCGACCTCCACAGTTGCTTACCCATGGAAAAAGGGCAAAATATTATTAGCATTATAATGTATTTTTATTATGCTAGATCCCATCTAAACTGATGAAATGTGACACAGTATTTGTTCAACCATTCAAAAATATCTTTAGCACATTTGATAGGCTCCATAATTCTAATCTTAGCGCCTGAAAAAATAGCTTTTGATTAAAGATTTTCTTTGGTGTCATTCTTAAATTCCATTAAGGGATTTTCTAATAAAAAGAAAAAAAAAAAAAACTAAGTGCTACCTAATAATTGTAATTTTCCTGTGTGTTGTAGAACATCTGGTACTTTTATTACTTATGTTTAATAAGGCTTACAAATGATCCCAAAAACGTACCAATCTGAATAAATGTAGTGGATTAAAACAAACTATACATGCCATGCAGACTCATTATCAAAAAAAAGGAAAAAAAAAACCTTAACGTGTTTTAAAGTTCTGCTTTAAAAAAAGAATTTCAGCTTATTCCATGTTTTTTTATACAATATGCAAGTGCTAGAACTACCAAATTAAGCCATAAGGAGATTGAATAATATGCTTACAATCTTACTCGGTATATTTTGCAGAATGGGCTCTGTAGACTCAATTTGATCAGTATCAGTATGCAAACACAAGTTGCAAAAGAGTAACAGTCCCTTCTGAATGCCAACATTGCTTAGCAAAAATGCTTCCCATGAAAAGACAAATTTTACTAAGATCAATTGACTTCCAATTAGATGTTAATGACACAGTCCAGTGGTCAGCTGGACTGTGTCTGATTAAGGTGGTAAATATAAGGGGGAGCTGCACACAGAAGGTCTCTCACCTTAATGCAGAGAATGCATTAAGGTAAAAAAGCCACTTTAAGGAGGGTAATGGATAAATGCTGTAAGAGCCTATACAGCTAAAGTTTCTGGGAAAAAATGATGGCCTTGCATGCCTTTAGTATGAGTTAATAAGCATATGCTCTTGCAAGAGCCAGCAATGAAGTTAAATTGTTCCTTTACCCTAAGAGCCGGTTCACACTGAGGCGACTTGTCAGGTGACTTGAGTCGCCTGACAAATCTTCTCCATGCAGTGCAATGGAACCTAATAGGAGTGACTCATGTCGCTCCAACTTAGAAAAAGGTTCCTGCACTACTTTTGGGGCGACCTCAGCGCGACTTGCATTGACTTCTATGTAAAGAAGTCTCCTTGCAAGCCACGCTGAGGTCGCCTAGAGTGGGGCAACTTGCTTTGTCCTGCAAGTCGCGCCGCTCCAGTGTGAACCGGCTCTAAGCCTGCATTCACATAGGGGCGACCCGACTTCGGCGCGATTTCGCTAGACGACTTCAAGGACCTCAGGCAACTTTACAACACGACTTTTGCCAGGCGACTTTGCCTTGACCAGTCAGAGAAGGGATGGAGGGGGCTGCCTAAAAATAAATTCTATTCTTTTAACTGTAAAGTCGCTTCCATGTAGATGGGGATCCGGCTTGGAGGCGACTTCTATTAAATCCTATGGGCACAAGTCAGGTAGAAGTCGCCTAGAAGTAGTACAGGAACCTTAACGGAGCAAAGCGCAGGTTTGTGTTAATTCTGTATTTATACCATTGTTTTGCAGTAACAAGCAATGGTGAGCTGCCAATCATTCTGAATTGCACCACAATGAACAGTACCACACTACTGTGTGTTGTGGTGTGCCGTGTTGCATTTTGGTGCACTTGGAAGCCAAATTAACAATGAGCTGCTTTAATCCAACATGTATAACACAGTTAACACAATTTAAGACAAGAGGGAAAGCTTCTTCCATTTCCTTAACATTAGTGAAAACTAAACTTTCTTGGATAATGGTCAACAAAAAGTTGTTAGCTATTTGGACCAATAGAATGAACACATTCAGCAGGGTGTGGGACCCCAGGGTATGATATTTATCTGGAAGTTTAGTAGGTGAGCAACCCCGTAGAACAGAACCATAACCCATCCCTGCCCTTCCAATCTTTTTGATTCTATCCTTCCCCTGCCCCTACTTCTGTGTAGTTTTTTCTTTTTTTCACCATGGAGAAGGGCGTTTTGCCTTCAAATCCAAATCCACCCACTTCACTTCTAGTTTCCTTTACTGAGCTGTACTGTATTACTATTACAATTATGTGGATGCCTAGCTCATCGATTAACTACTACTATTGGAAACTGTAGCCACTTCAAGACTTTCAAATGCAAAGTATGTTTTCTTGACCTCATAATTGCAAAAAATAAAGTGGTTGTAAAGGCACAAGGTTTTTTACCTTCATGCATTCTACGCATGAAGGTAAAAAACCTTCGATGTGCAGCAGCAACCCCCGCCCCCATAATACTTACCTGAGCTCCCTCTCGATCCAGTGATATCCACAAGAGCCTTGGCTCTCTGGGGATTCTCACTCCTGATTGGCTTTTGGCAGCAGTGGGAGCCATTAGTCCAACGCTGCTGTCAATCACAGCCAGTGAGCGTCCCCAGAGCAAACTGCTTGCTGTGTGGGCACCTAGCAGAAGGTAGGGGCCAGGAGCGCCGACTTAGGACCTGAGAAGAGGAGGATCCGGGCTGCTCTGTGCAAAACCATTACACAGAGAAAAAAAAAAAACAAGACTTTACTATTGCTTTAACATTAGAGACTGAAAGACTTAAAAGTAAATATACAGAAATTCATACATCTTGAGATCTTGATGGGAGTTTAAAGTTGCACATGTTTAACCATAAAGCATCAAAATATACACACAGTGAAATCAAGAATTTCTCCAGATCAAGAATAAATAATAAACAAAGGCAACTTGGATTTTCAAGCGGTCTTTTATCCTAGTTACTAGGTTGCAGTAGATTTAAAAGTTCCATCCATAAAATATCTGCTAGTGATATGTGGAAGCTAGAGTGCACTCTATTCTCTCTAGATGTCATGCTTCAGTATTTTGCTAAACAGTTTGCTAAACAGATCTTAATATTTTTTGTTAACTTACATCACCCACAGCTGCCAAAGCCGCCAGTGCTGCCAAAGAGCCCAACATTGCTGCTAGTGTTCTGTGGACAATCTAAGTGAATAAAACAACATTTAAAACATGCATTACAAAAGACTTAACATCATTGTTTCTGGTTCATCAATTTGTAAAATATGCCCCTGTATGGACATGGGATAGTTTAATTATAACAAGCCAAATATACCTCATTACAATTAAAGTGTATAAGTGAGGAAAAAAAAAGAAAAAACACACACGTGCACATTTCCCCATGTTCCGTGACTCTGAAAATTCTGCAAGCACAGAACATTACATTTTAGTCCTACCAGAAATTCAGGGTAATCCTAACTTTTAGTTAGGAACTGTGCCTATGAGCCTCTGCTGCACTTAAAGGATACATTTACCTTTATAAAAAAAAACAAATAAATAAATGCACAACTTTTTGGAGGTAAAAAAATGCATTATTTACTAGCAGCTTGCAAAGATTGGGGATGCAATCTTAGGCTCTTGTCAGTGTATATGTCTGCTCGTGCAGGCAGGCAGTTCCACAATGACAGGAAGCGCCAATGAACCACCTAGAGTGACAACAGCACCGTAGTAGTTTATTAAGAACTGCAAGTCAACAGCCAGAAAGGTTGTGGGTCATTGTAGTTCTCTTATTCACAGAACTCTGTGAATGAATGATGCATTGTGACAGTGGGTGCGGAGAGAGGATCCCTGGCCCACTGTCACAACAGAGGAACAGGTTGGGAGCAGTAACATGTTACACCATGAATACAGGTGTAAAATGCTACAAAAGGTGAACGTCTCCTTTAAATCCAAAACAATGTCATCAATCCTGCCAGAGTTCTTCCCTGTTTGACATAAAGAGAAGATTAGGTGTTCCTATAGCAGGAAGAACTCAAGCAGAGCTGAGTTCCTGTGTTGTCACACAGGAATTTAGGAGCTCAGTAAATTTCTGGCAGGATCATCAGATATTTTTCTGTACTCACAGCTTTTTAAAAGGGATAACATGTGGGAAAGTGTATATTACAGATATATACTGCACATTTTGTTTTTTTGCTCATACACTTTTTTAAAAAACATTCTATTTATCAAGTTTTGTAACTCAAACATACACTTTAATGTAATTAGCCAATGTACGTTTTGCATCAGCCTTTAATAAATACAGACAAGACAGCTTTCAAGGGAGTTCCAAAACTCCAGTGCAACCTTAGCTGCCAAATGAAAACGGTTTGCAATAGATAATTCAAACAAGTAAAATGGGGAAATAGAAAATACAGCAGCATTGTGGGTTACTAAGGAAACAAATAGGTTATTGTGTGCACTCATTGGCAGGCAAGATGAATACAGTTCCTCACTATATAGGTATACGCCAATCTGTATAATGTAAAAGTGTTTATAGTGGAGAACAATAATCAGGGTGGCTTACCTCAAATATAATTAGTGCATAAACTCCTGCTAAGATAACGGCTGCAATAGTTACTTGTGTCTCTATGCTCGCACTGAGGTATTGATGAGATAAAGTCAGTGGAACGAGCTGGGTCTCCTGTAGAAAGGCTTGAATATTTATCGAGATCGAGTCACTAGAGTGAATATAAACACACTTTTATTCAGTGCTTAAAGGAAATTAATTTTGATGTTCAAACAAACAAAAAAAAGTTTACAGCTACAGCTAGGGCGATTACTGCAAGAGGAACATAAGCATTTCCTGTATGTTTGAACAATAAATCACCTCCAAGTTCTTAGCAAATTCAAGAAGAATTGAAAAAAGGAGATTAGTACAAGATTTTTAATGACGGTAGTAAACAACAGGACAATGCCTGTCTGATTAAGCTTCCTAAATATCAACTAAAAGTCTATGAAATATCAGCTGGGAATTTAAAGTGGTTCTAAAGGCTGACATATTTTTTACTTTAATGCATTCTCTAAATCAAGGTAAAAAACCTTCTGTGTGCAATCACCCCTCCCTTACACATAGCTGAGCCCAATCTTCACCCAGCAATGTGCATGAGAGAAGTGGCTCTCTCAGCTCTATCCCTCCTCATAGGCTCAGAGACAGGAGCAGGAGCCATTGGTTTCTGCTGCTGTCAATCACAGCCAGTGAGGAGGGAGCAGGGCAGAGCCACACTCCGTCTCTCTATGGAAACACAGTGCCGTCTCGGGAGCAAGCTCACACGAGTGCCCACATAGAAAAAAAGGCTGTGCCGTGGTGGGCACTCGGCAGGGGGAGGAGCCAGGAGTGCCAGCAGGGGACCCAAGAAGAGGAGGATTGGAGCTGCACTGTGCAAAATAATTGTACAGAGCAGGCAAGTATTACAGGTTTGCTATAAAAAAAAGTTTACAATCACTTTAAAAAACAAAATATTACATTCTAAACACCTCATGAGAACTCAAACATTTTTCCTGGTCGTTGCATATGCATTTAAAAAATTCATAAATAAAACTAAACTGCAGACACAAAACACAATTAAATATTCATTACCTGAAATATAAACAAAGAAAGGTGTAGCACTGACCAAAATGATTGCAAGCAAAGTAAAACAACATGTGTTTCTATTTATTTTACTTTGCTTGGAATCATTTTGGTGAGCGCTACACCTTTATATTTTTGGCGGTGATTGGGTTGATCTATTGGTGTTGGCTGCTGCCTGTGACATGTCTTTGCCCTGGTTTGTGCATCAGTTTTATGTATTTATATTCATTAACTGATTTGTCTATCCAAAACTATTTTTGTTTTTTTGCAGATGTTGAAGTTAAACTATTTAAGTGTTTCTTATATTTGTCAAAACTCTTGTGGTGGGATCTCAGTTATCAAGTCTGGCTACCCACCTAGGTGTTATGAAGGAGTCAGAACTCTCCTTATAGATTTATTTTATATTAAAGGAGAAAATTACAAGAGAAACATATGATGGAGGCAGATTATAAGGTGGTGGCAAGATCATCAGCAGGGAGATTTCACCGCCATAGGTGGAAGAAAAAAAAAAAAAAAAAAAAGTCAGAGGGAGACTTGGCCTATAAAACAAGTAGAGTCAGTCTCAGGTAAACTGTCCCTTTAAAGGAAAGTATATATATTTTTACACACAACTACTCCTACAAAACCCTCAACATCAACACTGGAAAAAGGGAGGAACAGTACTGTAAGTCGCATTGCACCGCACTGAAAAGTGTAGTCAGACTAGTAATGGCAACCTTCTAAAAGATAAAAAAAGTAAAAAATAATAGGCAATTGCATCATCCCTGTGCTACCACTCCTTCCTTTTGCATTCCCATGCTGCTATAGTAGTCTGCCGGGAGGTCAGAGCAATGCTGTCTGGTAGAGCAGCCTGAACAACAAGAATTACAAACCAAGGATGGTCATCCTGTATACATGTATTCAATTGTTGTATATTTAGATGTTGCCTGAAGTTCAGCTTAATCTAAATGTATTATCACATATAGTTATTGTACTTCAGGCAGCCAAGAAATGTGCTTCAAATTAGGAGGTCACGTCGGAGGACCTCTATGGCTGTCAGGAACACGTAGAGCCACTCTACTGTGCATTGCTCCCAAGTTCAATGGACAAACATTAAGATATCCTTAAATCTCCTTGGTCTGAAAATGTGTTTTAGGCAGTGGCCAAGACCCCCCCCCCCCCCATTCCATGCGCCTGGCTCCTAATCCACATGCAGGGCACCAGACAATGGATTTCAATGGGATATTTTTTTTTTAAGCACATAATTAAAACCTGAGGCTCTAATTGACTTAAAAAAAGGGCAGGCTCGGGGCGCAGAGCACTGCACCCTGAACCCACCCCAGTTGTGTGACAATACCAAATTAATAGTCACTATTGTCTTCCTGATTCTCCTCCCAGCCAATCAGGAAGCTTGTCTTGAGACCTGAGTCTTAGGACTCCCTGGCTAATTGGGCCTCAGGACACACTTCCTGTTCAACTGGGAGGAGAAGCAACGGCCCGGCTCTTCCTTCCCCCAGCCTCGTAAGGTAAGGACTCTGTTCACAGTGGGGGGGGGTTGTTTTGGGGGTCGATCACCTCATTCCAGTCCATCACCTGTGCGCGCGGGGGGGTTGGTCGATCGGCACGTTCCTGTCCATCTCCAGTGGGGGTTGGTGTTAGTTCTCCCCCCCCCAAAAAAAAATATTGAGCACTGGCCACCACTGGTATTGGGTAAGGAAAAAACTGAATGTATCCCAATGTTTATATTCATCAATAATGCATTATAACGATGATATAAAACTTTGAAACTAACCAAAAAAAAAGCACCTGGTCATTTATTTGAAACTAACCTGTTTAGAATTTCAAATGTCCTTTGCTTAACAATGTGTTCATTTTTGCTTGCGTCCAAAGCTAAAGTCCAGTTATAAATAACCTGTAAAACCCCAAAACACATTTGTTTATTCGTTTATGCATTGTTAAGGCATTCTCCATTACATGAGATTACACACCATATAAAAGTATTCATATCCACTCAGTAATTAGTCCTGCAAAATCTTGTTTCTCTGGAAAATCTAGTGGAATCTGACAACACCTCATCTATTGCGATAAGATGATTCCATAGCATTTTAAGATGTCCACGCAAAAAAAAAAAAAAAAAAAAAAAAAA
>BLSH010190772.1:334022-357716 GCA_018402905.1 Glandirana rugosa
CGTTAGTCCCCTGAATAAAATCCCTGTACAAGTCGGAAAGTACGGGGTAAACTGGGGCATGAATGCCTGAAGGTGTCCCTAAAATATGACCCGATTGCACATTGCAAATGGGGCATGAAAGGCTGAACATGTCCCTAAAATAAGTCCCCTGATTGCACATTGCAAATGGGGCATGAAAGGCTGAACATGTCCCTAAAATATGTCCCCTGATTGCACATTGCAAATGGGGCATGAATGGCTGAACATGTCCCTAAAATATGACCCCTGATTGCACATTGCAAATGAGGCATGAAAGGCTGAACATGTCCCTAAAATATGACCCCTGATTGCACATTGCAAATGAGGCATGAAAGGCTGAACATGTCCCTAAAATATGTCCCCTGATTGCACATTGCAAATGGGGCATGAATGGCTGAACATGTCACTAAAATATGTCCCCTGATTGCACATTGCAAATGGGGCATGAATGGCTGAACATGTCCCTAAAATAATGTCTCCTGATTGCAATGTGCAATCAGGGGACATCTTTTAGGGACATGTTCAGCTATTCATGCCCCATTTGCAATGTGCAAACTATACTGAATATAAGCACCCTATAGAGTGCCATGTATAGACCTGCTCCAAAAAAGCTAGAAAGGCAAGAAAAAAGTTCACTTTTATTTTTATTTTTGCTGTGAGAGCGTTGTTTACTCAAGTTTGACTGCAAAATGTGGAAATACATTTTAAACCTATAAAAGACTAACAAAGCTGGGTGCTTGATAGCTTTCTACTTTCCCAAAGGTAGCAAAAAAATACATATACAGTATATTACTGCCTGCAGAAAAATCTTCATACGAGCAAAGCTCCATACCTATGAGACGTTCTCTGCCATCACCAACATGTCCAGCATCTTATTAATCCTGAACACACTATTCCAGGTAACGCCATAAAACCATGCATTAAAATGCATCTAAATTCAAAAACTAAAATGTAGTATGTTGTAGCCTACAGCCATTTTATGGCTGCCTAGTTTTTCTTTTTGACTCCCCCCACGCCCCCACCCCCGGCCCCCATTTATTTTACCTAATGATTCAGCCAGTGACACTTCCTTCTTGTCAATGCCTACTTGTTGCACTGTATCTAGGGAGGTACAGCATTGTCCCCCAAGCTGCTCTCCTAATTTGGCCTACAAACCGTTCTACAGTTCACAAAAAAAGACAGCTGAGAAAGTTAATGTGGTATTAAAACATAGTCATTAACCACTACATATGTGCCCCCAATATACAATTTACTGGCCCCTTCCTTTTCTAAATGAACACACTCGCTCACTGTGTCCATTCCTCACGTTACAATAGTAAACGGTTTACTATGCCTCAGTTTGTGAATTAACAGGAAGCCACTCAGCACAGAGCACTTCACATTCATTCACTGCCCTGTGCAGGTGAGGCTGCAGAGAAAAGCG
Source organism: Glandirana rugosa (assembly GCA_018402905.1). NCBI lineage: Eukaryota > Metazoa > Chordata > Amphibia > Anura > Ranidae > Glandirana > Glandirana rugosa. Next base: position 335,464 of record BLSH010190772.1, read on the forward strand.
TGTGTGTGAGTTTTGGGGTGCACACCCTAATGCAATGGGCTGCACACACCTATGTATTAAACCAAAAATTAATACCACTCAAATTATATTACAGCTTACCATTTCCTAGATTGCTGCATTTGCTTTCTTTTTTAGGTTTTCTAGTTTCATCTGGTGATCCAGCCTGTAGTCTTGTTTTTCAAAAGAACAAGCTCTCTAGCAAAATGTATCAGTTACAGAGATGAGACAAATAATTTAACACTGGCAGGGGTGCTTACATCAGCTTTTATGTACAAGGTTAATACCTGAGCATTCTTTAACTCAGGTGGTGTGTTACTGGCCAGATCACCAGGTGAAAACTGAGGGAAAAAGCCTAAAAAGAAAAACAAATGAAGCCCCATCTAATGATTGATAAGCTGCAATATAATACATTTTTGGTTTGGGATTTAATACCGCTTTAATGCTGAGATTTCCATTTAGTGCACAGAAAGTTACAAGGATACTGGATTTCTGGCACGAATAGTTAATTTGTTCTTGCAGGGGCCCAAGAAGAGGAGGTAAGCAGGATATGTTTAAAAAAAATGCCTTAAATATCCCTTTAAGATGCCTTTGGGAAGCTTGTGTCAGCAAGAAGAGTCCATATCAGGCGGCCAATATTCTCCAGCCTGGTTTACAGATTTGTTCAGCCATGCATAAAATAGGCTTGGTTCCAAAAGTGGATTTAGAATTGAATCTAAGGTTCTGGAAGCAACAATTGCAGCTAGTATTCAGCATGCTGTAATATTTCTCAAATGTAAAGAAATGTATAAATGTTACATAAATTATTGTTACTGGAAACATTTAGAATGTATTTGTAATCATTTAAAATTGAGCTACTCCTGCAACCACCAATATTCGTTTCATTTGTACATATATTTAAAGAAACATTTATGCTACTGAACTTCTAAATACCTGTAACTGCTCACTTTTCAATATCAAATAAAGATCCCTAACAGTTCTATTGACTTTTCTTCAGCATATAAAGAAAACTAGATTATGGGGAATTGTTCACAGTACTGTGGAGCTTACATGAAAATCATCAATAAAATGCATTCACAACACAGGACTTGAGAAAAAGGGACTCATGAATTATATATGATTGTTACAATCATCTCACCTCCAGATATGCCATTAACTTTCTTTATCAAAATCACAAGAGATTTCTTTTGAAAATATTTTCCCTATATGCTTAGGTCTATAATCCTCATTATATAGGCATGCACATTTTCTCTTTATATGTAATGAAAACGAATGCAGTGCAGGTTAAAGGGGGAAGAAAGAAAATCTGAAAAGGGATAAAAATACAATCAGCAAAGGAGCAATGGAATATGTATTTCCATCATAATGGCTGTTTTAAAACTTTATGGTTTAAAAATGTATATTATACTTTATACTGTGCTGAAGACTTTATTATTACCATCACTTTGTGGGTTTCAGGAGTTGCAGTCTAGTGCTGAATGTATTATCCTAGCCTGCCTCTCCCTAAGTACTCAAGTTTGTTCGCATGCCAAAGCATATACCTGGTCTCTGCTGTAACTTGTCAAGCCTGGAAAATGGAGAATGGAGTTGTAACAATTATACCACCTAACCTGGAATCTCTTAAAAAAGTTAGAACTGCTTATATTTTGCCTTCCTTTGTTCTTCACTCCCCCTCCATTGACATACCAAAGTGGGAGTAAACTCCTATGCATGAATTGTTCCTATAGGTAAGCTAATATTAAAGGTTTACCTATAGGTATTGTAAATATATCCTAAACATGCAAAAATCGCTAATCTTGTCAAATCATAACCATGGAACATATTTATAAAGTGTTAGGGCGGTACTGCTGTCATACAAGTGAAGACCAGAAAAAAAAAAACTGGCACAGATGTGTGCTTTACAAATGTGTTTAGCAAGTGGCTTGCTTCAAGACCCCAAAGCAAGCAAAGCCCATATTTTTCAATTAAAGTAAAAGTCCCAGGAAAAGAGCCCTGACCCATGACCTGTCAATGTATTGTGACCAGTCTATTCTTAAAGGATAGGTTATTAAAAAAAAAAAAAAAATAAATGTGCATCTTTTTTCAAGTGAAGAAAAATGTACATTTATTCTATGTTTTTACTTGGAGCCTGTAAAGCACTGCACACCTGCAGACTTGTCAGTGTGTCTGCAGGTACTTCATATGGCAGGCAGATACCCACCGACAGGAAGAGAATGAACTACCAGAGCACTCAACAGTGCCAGAATTGTTCATTGAAACTACAAGCCGGCAGCCACAAAGGCTGTCAGTACTTGTAGTTTGCCATTCTCAAAAATCTGACCACATTTTTTTTTTTTTTTAATTGTGACAGCAAGTGGGAGGAGAAGATCCCCCACTTGCTGTCACTACAGGGAGTGGGTGGTGGCTATGAGAGTATTACAGGTTTCACCCTAAAAATTGGTGGAACATGCAACTTGTTCCAAAAGGTAAACTTCTCCTTTAAAGCATACTCCATACTGTTCTGCAAATAGCACTCCATGGGACACTGCAGACTATACCCCATGGCATGCGTTTTATGAGTCATAAAATTCAGGTGCTGTGTGGAGTAAGGAAAGCAAGAATTCTCTTACGGATGATCACATTCAACTTCCAGCCGGAAAAAGCACACGCACACTGCAGTCCACCGGGAACTGCCCTTCACCCTACAATTATCTTTCATCAAGACTGTGTTGGTTAAAACATTAGAGAGGGGCAGTCCTAGGAGGAACTGCAGCATGCTTCGTCCAGCTTTAATGAAGTACAATGTCATCTGTGTGTGACTTGCTGCATGTTTCCACACTAAATGGCATCACATATCACCACACAGCAGCGCAACACATTGCTTATAGGCAATGTCAGGAACATCCCTTCATGTCAGAATGAAGGAACATGTGTGATAATTTAAAGTGTAACTTCATTTTTGTTGAGGAAAAAAAAAAACATTCCCCCTGGGTGATCTATGTACATTGCACGATTATAACAACCTTTATTGCAGATTCCGACCGATTGATATTCTAAAGAAATCCCTGTGTGTTTCTCTGTGCCTCTGTCTAATGGGAGTGGTTTCATATTTATCCATCAGGTGTGCAGCTGCTGGGCGCTAATGAGGAAATCTATTGGGCCTGCATCCCTTTAGATGTGTTCCTATTGGAAGCATCAACAAAAATGGCATTTTTTTGCAGGGGGTGCCTGAACTCTGACTTGTATCTTAGGCAGACTTCTGGGAAAATTGGCGGGCCAAACACACAAGCAGGAAATTATGTTTCTGGGGAGTGGTCAGTACACATTTTGTGTACAGAATACCTACAGGTAGCCAGATTACATTGCATTTATAGAAAATTACAGCGGCTGCAGATTGAAAAGGAAAGGTCATTTTTAACAACATTACAATATGACTTGTATCACAATTATATATGTTATATTTTTTCTTTGTTATTTTGTTTCCCCACGAAAGGGGAGTTACCCTTTAAATAAGGTTAAAAACTCCCGGATGGAGGCAACACTGTGCTGGCCTGCATGTACTGGCTAGTGTGAGCCCAACCTGGGTTAGATTCACAGTAGACTGCATGCTAAAATGAAGACGTGGTGCATCAGGGTAGCTTCACTTTAGCAAATGCATGAAGCAACAGCCTTCTATTAATTTAAATGTTAGAATTAATTGTTGCATTTGTTGTGCTGGCTGACTGGATCAAGTAAATCATGTAGTAGTCTACCTTTGGTTTTGCGTAGCACAGATAAAAATATACTATAAATCTCTTTGCAAACTTTCCTTTTCCATGTCGTCTCCTAGGATGGTTCAGACCGACCCCTTTAAAGCGGTGCCGGTACGTTGTTTTCCTGGGTATTTTTTCAGCTCCTTGCTGTCTGCTGACAGCAGATAGTGAGCTGATTGGTCAGAGTTAAAAAAGAGGCGCAGACACTTACACTGATTGGCTGTCCTGGGCACTGGACATCCAGGGATTGGCCATGTCACGGTGCAGTGGGTGGGACTGTGGTGGATGTGCTGCTGGGCATGTGATGACCAAAAATGCAGGCACAGCACTGCCGGGTTCTCCTCCAGCCTCCGTCCGTCCTCCTCGCAGTGCTGCTGGCCAACTCCGAGGACCGAGTCTTCATCACTTGCCAAGTGCCACTGCCGTGCTGACTGTGCCCAAGGCCCAGCCGCCCGGCCCAAGCAAGTGCCAAACTACTATAGTAGCAGCAAGCCAGCCACACCCGGTCCATCCAGTGATTCCAGCACTGCAGCCTGTGAGTGAGTCCCAGCCAAGTGCTTGGAGCCGCAGCCACACGGTAATGGGAAGCTACAAGCCCAGTGAAGCCTCAAGCCAGGTACCATACCGATTACTTAATATTGGGCAGTATATACCCATCTGTGGGCAGTATATGCCCATCTATGGCCAGTACAGTTGTATGCAAAAGTTTAGGAACCCCTGACAATTTACATGATAGTAATTTATAAATATTTGGGTGTTTGAATCAGCAATTTCATTTTGATCTATGAAATAACTGAAGGACAGTAATATATCAGTAGTGAAATGAGGTTTATTGGATTAACTGAAAATGCGCAATATGCATCGATTTTAGACAGGTGCATAAATTTGGGCACCCCAAAAGAAAAATCACATCAATATTTAGTAGAGCCTCCTTTAGCAGAAATAACAGCCTCTAGATGCTTCATATAGCCTGTAATGAGCGTCTGGATTCTGGATGAATGTATTTTGGACCATTCCTCCTTACAAAACATCTCCAGTTCAGTTAGGTTTGACGGTTGCGGAGCATGGACAGCCTGCTTCAAATCACCCCACAGATGATATTCAGGTCTGGGGACTGGGATGGCCATTCCAGAACATTGTACTTGTTCCTCTGCATAAATGCCCGAGTAGATTTTGAGCAGTGTTTTGAGTCGTTGTCTTGTTGAAATATCCAGCCCTGGCCTAACTTCAACTTTGTGACTGATTCATCAACATTATTCTCAAGAATCTTCAACTTTAACCAGATTCCCAGTACCGGCACTGTCCACACAGCCCCACAGCATGATGGAACCTCCACCAAATTTTACTGTGGGTAGCAAGTGTTTTTCTTGGAAAGCTGTGTTCTTTTGCCACCATGCATAATGCCCCTTGTTATGACCAAATAACTCAATCTTTGTTTCATCAGTCCACAGCACATTATTCCAAAATGAAGCTGGCTTGCCCAAATGTATGTTTGCATACCTCAAGTGACTCGGTTTGTGGCGTGTGTGCAGAAAAGGCTTCTTTCGCTCACTCTCCCATACAGCTTCTCACTGTGCAAAGTGCGCTGAATTGTTGAACGATGCACAGTGACACCATCTGCAACCAGTTGATATCGTAGGTCTTTGGAGGTGGTCTGTGGGCTGTTTTTGACCGTTCTCTCCATCCTTCGCCATTGCCTCTCCAATCTTTTATGTTGCCTGCCACTTCTGGCCTTAAGAACTGTGCCTGTGGTCTTCCATTTCCTCACTATGTTCCTCACAGTGGACACTGACAGCTTATATCTCTGCGATAACTTTTTGTAGCCTTCCCATAAACCATAATCTAGAACAATCTTTAATTTCAGGTCATTTGAGAGCGGTTTTGAGGCCCCCATGTTGCCACTCTTTAGAGGAGAGTCAAAGAGAACAAAAACTTGCAATTGGCCACCTTAAATACCTTTTCTCATGATTGGATGCACCTGTCTATGAAGTTCAAGGCTTAATGAGCTCACCAAACCAATTGTGTGTTCCAATTAATCAGTGCTAAGTAGTTACGGGTATTCAAATCAACAAAATGACAAGGGTGCCCAAATTTATGCACCTGTCTAATTTTGTTTTGATGCATATTGCACATTTTCTGTTAATCCAATAAACCTCATTTCACTACTGAAATATTACTGTGCCCTTCAGTTATTTGACAGACAAAAATGAAATTGCTGATCCAAACACCCAAATATTTATAAATGACAATCATGGAAATTGTCAGGGGTTCCTAAACTTTTGCATACAACTGTATATGCCCACCTGTGGGCAAGTATATACCCATCTGTGGGCAGTATATAGCCATCTGTGGGCAGTATATAGCCATCTGTGGTGCAGTATATAGCCATCTGTGGTGCAGTGTACATCTGTGGTGCAGTATATACCCATCTATGGTGCTGTATATACCCCTATCTGTGATGCTGTATATACCCCTATCTGGTGATGCTGGGCTGTATACTTCTGAGACAATGGGTAGAGTATATAAGGGGTGGGGCTTATGAGAATTGTGAGGGGTCAAAAATGAAGGGCAGGGTCTAGCGCCCCCCATCGTAAAATTTCACCAGCCTCCACTGTACCTCGGCCTTTTCTGAAGTTATTAAAGGGGTGTAATGTAAGTAATCAACACGTGTAGTCTACAGCTTGGATCACTAATACATTGGGATATGAATACATCAGTACAGAGAGTTAATGCTGTGATTACACCAAGGGTAGCTAAGGTTTGGCAAGCAAACTGTTAAGCGTGTTCAAGTGGCAAGTGAGAGGGAGATCTTGTCAGCGCTCCTTCTGCAGCGATCCATCTCCCATAGCAACAGGAGCAGATCTGCACCACCGGAACCCTCAGTCTGTGCAGAGGTACCCAAGAGGAAGAGATAATTAAATGCATGCATGGCGTCAAGTTATTTCTTCATGTGTATAAGATGTTCAGCACAAGTAAAGATACCCCCCGTCAGGCAAGTGGCCCTGTTCTAGGAGCCTAGCATAGTCCACTCCTACATGCCTATTTTTACAATGATTCCATCATACTTAAAAATAACCTATTGTGATAAAAAGAGCACTAAATTAGGCCGTGCCCTTATTTATATTTGAACACTTAATGAATTGCTGACTACCAAGAGTGCTCTAAATGCAGGCAGAACTCCATAACAATAGCCCAGGTGTTGGATACTCCTTTGTATCCAATGATACAAATTTTAATTCTTCTTTTGTATCATGAACATAGCCTAGGAAAGTAATCCCTTCTGCTCAAACTTAAATTCTAGCTTAGGGGGAAAACATTCAGCTAATATTTTCATTGATTTATAGTAACTATACACTTCCTATAAAAGTTTAAATTTTAATTGAGCTTTGTTAAATTTTGTTTTATGCATAGGAGAACAGAAACCTACATTGACTTTACCAGCTGCCAATTTAGAAGTCTAGTGGGAAGTGAATTTTTATGGCACGAAACAAGAGATGTTACAACAGCTTTTGTTTAATGGTTTAATTGTGATAAATGTAGTTGTGTCATGGTAAATGTAGCTCTGCTTCCAATTTTAGTAACAAATTAGCAAGAATGGTTTGGACAGGATATCTGCAGCTTTTGTCAGAGTAATGAAAGTGGAAAGAATTTCAAATTATAGGCACAGAGAACGACTGCTGTTCTTTATACTAGTACATTATAATTCCAGTTTAATAGGGAAATGGGAAAGGAGGAGATTTCAGATGTGTATAAAAGTGTGCTGTAAAATTGTCTTCACCTATCAGGTGGTTATAGAGAGTAAAGGGTGCCCTCAAGATTTATCATCCGTAGTGGGCTTAAATAATGAATTATTTGAACAAAGGCAATAGGTAGTCACTAACTGGCCTAGACACTGATCTATACGTGCTTTCAAGATTCTGCACTAGTGGAATTACTTTTCTATTATGTGAAATAATTACAGACTTGCGGTCAGTAACCCATAACAATAAGCTGTCACTTTACTATAGGAAGGAAGGAAAATAAGATAGTAGTGTTGCTGTGGGTTACTACATTTTGCACATCATTAAACCGGCTTATTTAAGCTTAGTAGTCAAATAGGAATGGGAGAAGTTGCAGCAGTAAAATAGAAGAAATCTAGAATTAAAAAAAGCCATGATAACTAAATGCTAACTGCAGCATTCGTTTCCATAGAGTATGGTAAGGTTAGAACATTTGTCAAGTTCTGTGTCTTGATGTTTCCTCTTCCTCCCCTGGCAGGGAGAAAAGGGGCAATACGTGATTTCCACTGGGAGCAGACTCAGCAGTTCTTCTATTTTAAGTAGCATGAGGTAGGGTTAGAGGCTCCAAGCAGAGCCATATGTAGACCCCCTAACCTAAATGTACCTATATAAGGATATCCATTTGTACCAGCATTGTCCCTTGTTATACAATTACTTTTAGTAAAGAAAAAAAATGGTATTCGGATGTACCATTGGAGAAAGCATGCTGCCTGCTCTATATACAAAACTATTTTTCAACCATATAGAGCATCAAACAAGAGAAAGAAATGGTTTCACATTTCCTGAACTCCATCAAAGCTTTTGGCTTCTCTATATCCAGTGGACCCTCTTCTCGTTACATTTCCCCTGCTGATGTTCATAGGTAAACAGAACAGTTAGTAAACAGAGAATTTATGCTGCCACCTTTAACCCTGCTGCCCTAGTCACTGCCCCACTAGTTCAGCCCTTAAACTTTTGGGGTCTGCACCTTTCTGTTCCAGTGACGCTTGTGTCCTGAAAAGGGAAAAAGGGGGGCTGGGGACAAAAAAAAACGCACACCACATATACCTTTTCTCCTCTGCCAAGCTATATAAAAATTCAGTTTGGTATAGACATTAACTTTGTTTTTTAAACAGAGGTTAAAATGATTCCCTACCCCATCTAAAAAAAAAAAAAAAAAAAAAAAAAAAAAAAAAAAAAAACATAGCTTAACTTTCACTTAGGACCTATAAATTGCATCATAAATGCATCAAACAATGTATGATAGACTGTTCCTCTCACCCATTTGCGGTGTTTGAAACCCTTGTTTGTATGTGTACATGTGCATGTCATTTTATTCAAAATTTCCTCTAGGTTTACAGCTTTCCATTAGATGATTCTAGCTCTGCGAGTCTTGTGTTACCATTAAAAAATCTTCTTGATTAATCATTTGAAAACTATGCACTTAGAACACTTTCCTACCAGACCAATTTTCAGCTTTCAATGCTGTTGCACTTTGAATGACAATTGCGCGGTCGTGCGACGCTGTACCCAAACACATTTTTTATCATTGTGTTCCCACAAATAGAGCTTTTTGGTGGTATTTGATCACCTCTGCAGTTTTTATGTTTTGCGCTACAAATAAAATACCAAAAATTTTGGGAAAAAAAATTAAAATTCTCTGTTTATGTCACAAATCTTTGTAAATTAAGTATATTTTATGGGCACTGATATGGCTACACTGAGGGCACTGATGAGGCAGTACTGATTGGCACTGATGAGGTGGCACTGACGGCACTTATATGCAGCAATGATGGACACTGATAGCAGCACTGATAGGCAGCACAGAAGGACACTGATAGGTGGCACTGATGTGCAGCACTGACGGGCACTGATATGCAGCACTGAAGAACACTGATCAGCACTCATAGGGGGCAATGGGCACTGGTACATGGCACTGGGCACTGGTACATGGCACTGGTACATGGCACTGCTAGGGGGCACTGGTGGGCAGATGCACTGATAGGGGCCATTTCCCTGGTGGTCTAGGGTGGCATCTGAAGGTGGCACTGAGTGCCATCCATATTGGGCGCTGTGCCCCTTACCTAGTGGTCTAGGGTGGTCTCCCTGGTGGTCCTGGGTGGGCACATCCCTGGTGGTCCCTGGGCAGACTCCCTGGTGGTCTAGGGTGGCGACCCGAGGGGGGGCTGTGCTGACAAACCATCAGCACAAACCCCCCCCATCAAGAGAGCAGCCAATCGGCTTTCAACTGCTCAGGTCTGCAGACCCGAGTATAGGAAAAGCCGATAAAAGGCTTTCCTGTTTACACTGACCAGCCGTAATTGTTCACGGCTGATCACATGGTAAAGTGTTTCCGATGGAAGTGCTTTACCAAGATCAGTGATGCGGGGGGGGTCAGACTGACCCCCCCCCCACACCACCGATTGCTGCGATGTGCGCCCCCCGGGCACGCGCCGGCATGTTATCCTGAGGACGTCGTATGACGCCCAGTCAGGGTAACTGAACCACTTCCTGGCCGTCATTCTGAATACGGCAGTAGGGAAGCACTTAACCAAATAATCCATTAAGACAATGCAACAGTTAGTCAACGCTTCATGTGTAGGTGTCCACTGCTATAAATTAATTTTAACCAAGTGTAGAAACTTAACTGATTTGTGGATTAATCAATTTGGGCAATATCTGATTGCCAAACGTTTCATTAAGACAGATTAAGAATAAGACCCAGTCAGTTAACACCTTAACCTGAAAAAAATAAAATGTCTCAAAAGAGACCATCCAATTGTCCATAGCTGTTCAGGCTGCACTATATAACACATTATATAAAAATATGGGTGTGTGACAAACTGCAATGCGGCAAGGGATAAACACAAAGGATAAAATAATGGCTCTCTCAAAATTAAGAATACTGCCTTAAACATGAAAACGCCCCTGATTTTGGCTCTTAGAGCTCTTAAGACTGAGAAGATACCTAGATTTCGAAGGGAATGAACCTTTTGTGGTCTTGATCACTCACCTTTTTAAAACACAGAGGTGCAGGCAAAATCAAAGAATAAGGCCGCACTCCACGGAAATCCCACTGGTAAGTTTATTGTATATAGATGATCAGGCACAGGCCATACACCTCTGACATGTTTCACCCTCCTAGGGCTTAATCACATGATTATCTATGATAGGAGTAGTGAAACATGTTAGATGTGTGTGGCCTAAGAGCATGGATTGTGTCTACAACCAGCTGCAGTATATACTAGAAACAAACTGGCCATACATGGCTCAATTTTTTTTATTCAACCAGCGTGTTGAATGGAAAAACTGACCCAATTCCCCCATGCACACATTCCAGGTGGATGGGGGAATCCTCCCCTCTGAGTCTTTGTATTCCGACAGCAGGGAGACTTCAGAATACACAGATAAGTGTTGTTGTCCATAGCCTACAGTCTTTTTTTCAACAGAACGGTTGAACAAAAATCGATCAGTAGATCAACTTCTGTTCAACCATAGTGGCCATGGCCAGTTCAGCAGGGACTTAGATTTTGATCCATGTATGGCCAGCCTTTCCAGTGGAATTTCCATGCCTCGTTCTTTGATTTTGCTATATGTATTGAGCTAGACAAGCTCTTGCAACCTGCAACCAGAGCAGTGGACTTTGCAGGAGACGGTTTTAGTAGCTTGGAGCAGTGCAGTTTTTCTTTTGGCATGTCATAGAAGTGCAGGCATAATGATTTGTCCTTGTTGTCATCAGAAGTTCTGACAATCCACTTTCTACTGCTTGTTAATTTTTCACCAAAATAGTACCTTCAAATCAGAATTTCAACCATCACTGTGTTAGGTGTGATACAAGCCCACCCTCAATTTTGTTTCACTAAATCTAGGGAGCATACATAAAAAGTTCATAGCAATTTTTAGGTAAAACAAAAAATGCCTTACTGTTCAAATTCATTCTGAACTCCTATCAGAAGCAACAATGAACCTTGTGTGCCAGACCATCTCCGCTCTGTTCATTTGGCAGTGGACATAATTGCACACATTGACCGCTCAGACTTCAAGAGCATGCAGAAAATAAAAATATTTTTTTACTATTCGAAGGTACAGTAACTGGTCAGTATAGTGGCGTAGTAATCACCGTGGCACTGCAATTCTCAGACCCAGGTTTATTAGCATAATGGTTTTAGTATTTTTTGTTTATTTAGTTTTGCATTCTCTACAATCTTCTTTGCATTTTTTCTACAATGTGTTTTTGTGGCTTCCAGCTGCAACTCAAACATTTACTAGTTGACTAATTGGCTTTTGCCTGAATTGATGTGCTTTATGTTGGAACTATTTAATGCATAGGACCAATGCTGGTAGCAGCTTCGCTATATGAAAAAGCAGAAGTGTGTATCCCAATTTATATTTTCATTTTTTTTTTTTTAATCAGTCAAAATCTTTACTTTACAGATCTCTGGTGTTGTTACATTACATATGCAAAGGCACAATGTATATATTTAGCTAAATTTTAACATCAGATTATAACAACTGAGAATGGTTTCAAAATACTAAGCAGCATCCCCTATTGATTCACAAATCAATACCTTTTTGTATAGAACGAGGAAAAAAAAAAAAACACTTGCACAGCAGCACACCTATTCATAGATTTTGGTGAGAGCAATATCATTTGGAGGCAATCTTTTATGAAGCAAGTCTTTTTTAAATTAATTCTTCAGAATGGAGATCTCAGACAGGGAGAAAATGAATCTCTGTGAATGTCACACTTTGAACAGTGGAAGAACTATTATGTATCACCTTAAATTAAACCACATTACACCCTGTGATGAGAGACCATAACAGATGACTAAAGGATACCGTAGCTTTCCAAAGATGACAGGGCCAACATCTGCCATAGTCTGCCTTTATCAGGATACGTGCTAAATAAAATCTGCAGCAAGTATTAAAAACATGCAATTAGCAATTTATGCATGGAAAATTAATTTTTAAAGTAATCACCACTGTTTAAAACTTGCACAATCACATACAAGTATGAAAATATACAATTGCATGGAAAGAGGAAAAAAACTGCATGAGAATAAATTTCCTGTAATTTAATCAGCCTCTCAGATAAATATTTAAACAAGCCACTGCCTCAATGTTCAAAATGCATGTCAATTGTAACTATGAACCTTTTTTAAAAAAAAACTAGAAAAAAAAAAAAAAAAGACCTCCCTCCCCAAAGATGATAAATTACCCATCTGTCCCATTGAATTAATCCTCCCAGTGGGAAATGGGACCCGTAAGTTTAGGCCATTTCTTTGCAGACAGGGGGTTTTTAAAAATAGCAAATGTCACTTGAACCACTTGACCTCAAGATTTAACCCCCTTCATTGCCAGGCCATTTTTTGCGAAAGGGCAGTGCGTTATTTCATGTGGTATGAAATATGTATGTCCTTTTTTCACAAAAATAGAGTTTTCTTTTGGTGGTATTTGAAAAAAATCCCAATAAGGGTATATTAATTGGTTTGCACAAAAGTTATAGTGTCTACAAACTATGGGATATATACTGGAAATGTTTTTTCTTTTTAATACTAGTAATGTTAATTGCTGTGATCAGTGACTTCTAGCAGGACTGTAATATCGCGGTGGACAATCTGACATTGACACTTTGTGGGAGCCAGTGACACGAATACAGTGATCAGTGCTAAAAATATGCATGGTCACTGTACTAATGACAATGGCTAGGAAGGGGTTAAACATTTAGGGCAATCAAAGGGTTACATGTGTGCCTAACCAGTGTTTTTGTGTACTATGTGCGCTGTTTTTAGTAAGGGATCTGTGGATTTTATTCCTTGCATTGCAGGGAAAGAAAATCCGTCACATCCCTGGTGACAGAACAGAGCTCTGTCCTTGCCAATCAGTGGATGCCAACATGCATCCATTTGCCAGCACCTGCTGATCAGCTTGTGCTGTATTGGATGACAACATAGCCGCAGCGCCAGTGGCGCGCGAGGGTCCCCCTACCTGGAAGTGCCAGATCACGTACTAGGTACGTACTAAGAGGACTTTGGGCAGAACCTTGGAGATACTGATGTACACGGCTTTAGCTACCTTTGCCCATGGTTTTTAGATGTAGATATTTTATGCGTAGACATTTTAAAGCATTACTTACCTCATAACAACCTTCATTGTCCCTTAATTTTAGTGCTTATATGAGCGTTAACAGAGCTTGCTGGTCAGTCTGTATTCAGGAATATTGTGAAATTTGTTCTGTCGCATACTGATACAGCAAATTCCAAAAGAAGGCTTTGGCATTTCAAATCAAATCACATTTTCAAGCACATTAGACACTTTTCATGAGGTGCGTCCAGCTGGTAAGTCACCATTACTTTTGGGTGATGTTCACATTTGTCTGCAGTTTGACCATCACGGATGTGTATAGAATATCACCTTTGAAACACTATTATTGTGGATAACTTGTATACAGAGAGTATATCTATATTGGTCTTATAGATGTGGTTTGTTGATTCTGCATTGTATAAATGTGGGCTTTTACATATATTACATTTTATTACAATTTGTTGTCAGGCCTTCTTTGAAATATGTGGCGTTTGATCAACAGCTAATTGAACAAATAGGTTTTATGGTGCTGTATGACACTGGGTAGGACAAAGAAAGATTTCATTGAATCTTTGTTTCAGGCAAGAAAATACATTACAAGCATGCTTAGAATGGCAGCTGTTAAAGGATCACTAGAAGAAAAGATTTCTTTTAAAATAAATCTTTCAGAAGGGAAACATGGGAGCAGCCCTTAATAATTTTTGTAAGTCCAATTGCCATGGCCATTATTCATATAATTTTCCCCTTTATGGTCACAGGCTAGGACTAGCATTTCAGGTGTTTTATCTTTTCCCAGGTTGTGATTTTGTTCAAAGTGAATGAATCAAGTAGTCCAAAGAATCATAGGTTAGGCCTAAAAACAATAAGCAATAGCAGATACACCATTTCTGTCCTAACAAGTGACCTTTAAATGAAGCCACTTTCACATAGCAGCATGGACACAGAGGCGTAGCGTGGGGGGTGCAAGGGGGGCCGGCCGCACCATCTGGGGGGGCACGCTCGCACTCGCAGCTCTCTGCCCCTGCCTGGCTCACTCACTCTCTCTGCAGTGCTGGCTGTGCGAATCCGATCCGAGCCGCCAGGTCGCCGCCCACTGTGGAGGGGGGGTGCCAGGTGTGCGGTGCGGTGGGTGCGAAGAAAGAGCGAGGGACTATCTGGGGGAGGGACAGTGCAACGGCCGCCCAGTGCAGCGCTGAGCGCGGGAGAGAACCACACCAGACCAGCCCAGGCAGCAGCAAGAAGAAGCTGGCAGCGGCGGCAGGTGACACAGGCCAGAGAGGAGAGAGGGAGCCAGTGGTGACAGACGCTGCAGGAGGAGGAAAACCTAGGAGGACCTGGAGGAGAAAACCTAGCCTGCTGTGATTGGGTCCGTCCGGGACAGCCGGTGAAAAAAAAGGTAGGAGTCACGAGTGACAGGAGTCAGGAATGACTGGACTGGAGTACTACTGGGCTCAGTGGGCTGGCTGTGTAGTGCTAGCAGAGCATCTCCAAAACTGAAGTTTCTTTGGGATGTTACAGTTCCCGGTCTGCAGGTGCAGGTCAAGACTGGCATGTTGAGCTGACCAGATGGATTGAAGTTTGGTTGGTTCAACAGTGAGGAGACAGATTTCGATCCATATGTAGCTGCTCCAGCTCAACATAAGTTGATGTAAGCCAGTGAGTCTAGCAACCTTTAACCGCTTGCCGACCGCTGATCGGCAATTGACGGCGACAAGGTGGGGCTCCTGAGCAAATCGCCGTCATCGCCGAGATCGCGCCCAGTGAGAGCGCGCGTGCCGCCGGAGGCGCGCCCGCGCGCTCACTGTGTCTGGGGAGGGCCAGGGAGCGGGTGCGGTGGATTCGATCTCCGCCGGCCACCCGCGATGCCCCCCCCCCGGAGTGAAAGAACGGAGGTCCGTGTAAGTAAACACGGACCTCCGTTCTGTGAAGGGGGAAGGGCTGTGATCACTTCCCTTCCCCTGCCAGGGCAGCCCACACACAGTTAGAACACACTGAGGGAACACAGTTAACCCTTAGAGTGCCCCCTGCAGGTTAACCCCTTCACTACCAATGGCATTTACACAGTAATCAGTGCATTTTTCTAGCACTGATCGCTGTATAAATGCAAATGGTCCCAAAAAAGTGTCAAAATGGTCCGACATGTCCGCTGAAATATCGCAGTACCGCTAAAAATCGCAGATCGCCGCCATTACTAGTAAAAAAAATAAAAACCCCAGAAATTAATTATCATCCATAAACGTGACCACTTTTGCGCAAACCAATCAAACGCCGATTGCGATTTTTTTTTATCGCAAATATGAGGAAGAATATAAATCGGCCAAAACCGATGAAAAAAAATGTTTTATATATATATTTTTTTTTGGATTTGTATTTTAGCAAAAAGTAAGAAATTTGGGTTTTTTTGCAAAATTAGCGAAGGGTTAGGGGGCGCAAATTACTTGCCTTGCCCCGGGTGCTGACAACCCACGCTACGCCACTGCATGGACAGGCTCTTTAACATGATGTAATGATAAAGCCACTGTATACCATTAGGAATTACGGATGTATATTGAAGCTTATACATTCTTAGATGTGATAGCTGCATTAGTTTCCATTTTTAGGCTTCCTTCCTTCTTTTTTCACCTGGTGATCCAGCCAGTAAGTCTGTTTTTCAAAAGCACAAGCTCTCCAGCAGAATGTGTCGGTCTACATGAATGAGACAAACCACTTAACACTGCCAGTGATGATTAAAAATGATCAGCTTTTATTTATGCATTAAAAACCTTTATCCCAAAAAGAAAAACTGCCATAACTGCTTAAAGCAGAGTTCCACGCAGTTAAAATTCAGCAGCTACAAAAAGTGTAGCTGCTGACTTTTAAACAAATGGACACTCACCTGTCCCATGCTCCAGCAATGTGGCTGCCCAAAGGCTCGCTCTCCTCCCCCTCCCCTCGGCGGCATCACAAGTGTGGGCACCCGGCTTTGGCTTCAAAGCCAGTCACGCGCTGTGCATGCGCGAGTCACGCTGGGCACTGTGAATTGCTGGTGTATCTTCTGGGACCTGTGATGTGTATGGGAGGGGAGGAAGGTGAAAATGGAGTCTCTTGCCCCCCCCCCCCAAAAAAAAATTGTCAGGTGGTTACCTTCCCTTAAAGCAGAAGTTCCATTTTTGGGTGGAACTCCGCTTTAAAAAGTGTGAGCTGCAGTTTGGCTCTAATTCTGTAGAATTTATTGTATTTATTAATCTGCTAATTAATTTAACACTATCCCCCCGCCCCCCAGACTGACAACGCTGCTTAGGTGTTGTGACTGCTGTGCTCATTTCCCCAGATGTGTCTCACTAATAAGGTAGGTGTGTTACTGGCCAGATCACCAGGTGAAAGCAGAGGGAGTGAAAAAAATCAAAGAAAAGAAAACTGATGCAGCCACCACATCTAAATAATTGGCAAGCTGCAAGATAATACATTTTGGGTTTGGGTTAAATAGCGCTTTAGGTGCTTTCTTTTGGATATTCATTACCAAACTTTTCTCTGCTGTAATGATTACTAATGTGGTACAAATGCCTGTTTTATTATGCTTTTTAAACTTCTACAATCAATGTCTTGGTATGTTTCTGCATACTATATACTCCTATTGAATCACTAAACAAAAAAAAAAAAATGCAATCCATACATTTTCTATATTTAAATGGTAAACTACGTGGATATTAATAATGGTTTTCACAGCCATCCGTGGAAGCCTTAAGAACAAAATACTAGTCCGGAGTCATTATACCAAGAGAGCAAGGCAAATGAAATGTCAGCTGTGATTTCAAGTCGACAGTTTCAAACAGAAGAAAGGTGCTTCAGGCCATAGGTAATGTTTGCAAATGAGATACTCACCGAGCAGGCAACTACAATGATGAAGAGTCCAGTAATCTTCAGGTTTTTTAAGAAACACCTTGAGAGGAGAATTCAACAGAGATAAAAATAATCAAGGCTAGTAGAGAATCCACTGATGAGCAGTAATTTCATTCCCTGACACCTTCTGCATTTATATCAGGCAATCACCTGCTCAATATTTTCTCATTAACTGTGTTTTCATCTTCACAATAGACACATTACATTAAGAATCCTTTAAGCACTTTGAATGTGTTGATGCTCCTCTGCTACATACATACATACAACTTGTAACCACTGTGAACCATTAAAGGGTTCCTTACATTCTAATGAAATAGCTGGGTATTGTATCTACTAGCTATACAAAACATTTTTTGAAGAGCAAGAAGGATGAAATATATAGAGCTTAGCACATGTAGACATCGGTCAAAGTAGGTCCTACAGATAGTGACACATGTCGGGCATGTTACACTGTAAAATGTGTTCTTACTATAAAAAGTTCTATATGGTTTGGTTTGACCCCCCCCCCCCCCAAGTAGAATGTTTTCAGTCCTCCCCTGACACTTGCCCAGATTATTCATATAGGTCATATACTACATATGGATACTTCCCTAACTTTCTTCCCCCTTGCCTTAAACAATATACAATTAGGGTCCTTTAACACGCACGGACCTTTCAGGTCTGTCTATCAGTTTTTCAAGCAGACCTGAACAGACGCTCCATTCTCCTCTATGGAGTGACGGATGTCAGCTGTGACATGTCCGCTGACATCCGATCCACTAAATACAGATGGAAACCGTATTTTGCATCCGTCTGGTGGATCGGATGGGATGAAAATGGACAGGCTGATTTGTTTTCATCCGATCCCCATAGAGGATAGCGGGGGCTCTGACAGGTCCATCTCTGCACAGTGAGCATACACAGACCTGTCATCCGCCAGCTCAGCAGGGATCAACAGATCGATCCCCGCTGAGCAGCGGTGTGCATCAAAACGGACTCTGCATGTGTGAAAGGAGCCTTAAAATGTAGTAGCCATCAGACAGCATTACAGATTAACTGCCTATCCACAAGAAGTATATTTAGAAACTAGCCATTAGAGCTGCACGTTTCAGGCCAAAATGAGAATCACAGTTTGCTTACAATAAAGATCATGATTCTCTTACGATTCTCGCAGCGCAACATCATATTTTACATTATACAAAAAAAAATTGGGCTAACTTTATGGTTTCATTTATTGATTCATTAAAGTGTGTTTCCAAAAAAAATGCTTTTTAAAGACTGCTGCGCAAATACAGTGCGCCATAAAATTTTGCAACAACCGCCATTTTATTCTCTAGGGTCTCTGCTAAAAATATATATATGTTTGGGGGTTCTAAGCAAGTTTCTATTTTTAACTTGTAAACAAGTGTCAGAAAAAGGTTTAGTCTTAGTGGTTACAGACCAAGTTCATTCCTTTGATCTAAAAGGACAAAGTGTTGCAATGTTTCTCCTTATCTATGTCTAAGGCCCCTTTCACACGGCCGTTCCATTCAGGTCCACCTGTCAATTTTCCAGGTAGATCTGAACGGGCACTCCATGAACTTCTATGGAGCGACGGATGTCAGCGGTGACATGTCCGCTGACACGCACCACTCTCCAATCCGCTCCTGTCTTGTAAAGTCCAATGGATGGAAACCCTATTTTTCCATCCATCTGGGGATCAGAGCGGATGAAAACGGACAGACCGTCCATTTTCATCCAATTTCCCATAGAGGAGAGCGGGGCTCTGACAGATCCATCTCTGCACAGTGAGTGGAGACAGATCTGTCGTCCGCCGGCTCAGCGGGGTTCAACGGATTGATCCGTGCCGAGCAAAGCGGACCCCGTACATGGACACGGCCGCGTGAAACCACCCTAAGTGATGTTGTCAAACTTGGCAGGCCACCTTCTTTTTTGGCTTTTTTTAGACAGCTGTCGGCTTTGAGCAGAGAACTCTGGATAAACTCAGGAAAATGCTTAGTTAAGATCGCGGGGGGGGGGGGGGTGGGAGACTCGCGATCTGATTCTTTAACCACTTGCTGACCTGCTCACGCAGATATACTGCAGCAGGGCGGCTCTCCTGTGCGAATCAACATATCCATAGGGCAGGCGCAGTTGCGCGGGATCGCGCCGGCAGCGCCGCACGCTCCGTGAGCATGCCCGTGGGTCGGGCGGACCCAATGTCTGTCGGAATCCCGCGATCGCCTTCTGGAGAGTGAGAATGGGGAACCGCCGATGTAAACACAGCGGATCCCCATTCTGAGAGGCGGCATTACAGAGATCTACTGATCCCTGTGATCTGGATCAGTTGGATCTGTTATGCCCCTGCCAGCCCAGCCCCCATACAGTTAGAACATGCCTAGGGAACACAGTTAACCCCATGATTGCCCCCCTACAGGTTAACCCCTTCCCTGTCAGTGACATTTATACAGTAATCAGTGTTTGTTTTTTAAGCGGTCTAAATTTCAATGGTTCCAAAAAAGTGTCAAAAATGACTGATCTGTCCACCGCAATATCGCAGATCGCCGCCAGTACTAGTAAAAAAAAATAAAAAATTGTGAAAACATCATAAATGAATTCTCATTTTGTAAACGCGAGAACTTTTGCGCAAACCAATCAATATACGCTGATTGTGTTTTTTTTTACCAAAAATAGTAGAAGTATATATATATATATATATATTGGCCAAAACTGATGAATACTTTTTTTATATTTCTTTTTTTTTTTGGATATTATAGCAAAAAATATTTTTTTTTTTTCAAAATTGTCGCTCTTTTGTTTATAGCGCAAAAAAAAAAAATGCAGAGGTGATCAAATACCACCAAAAGAAAGCTCTATTTGTGGGAAAAACAGGACTTCAATTTTGTTTGGGTACAACGTGGCATGACCACGCAATTGTCAGTTAAAGCGAAGCAGTGCCAAATCTCAAAAAGTGCTCTGGTCAGGAAGGGGGTAAATCCTTTCGGGGCTGAAGTGGTTAACGATTAATTGTGCAACTCTAATAGCCTTATAATCTTTAACTGCCTATAATATACATTAAAACATTAATTTTTGACCTGTTGTCAGAGAAATACATAGGTAGCCTTTACTAACCTTTCAATTTGGCCATCCTGTGAATCCAATAGATTAAGTACTTTGAGTCATTGAACCTGGTTAATCAGTTTTAATTTTTCTGGCTAAGTATTCTGAGGCAGTCTCTCTAATAATGAAACTAGAGTGATTCATATAAATAGCATTTTTAGGTGGCAGCAAGCAGGTAAGAAGCATTTTCGAAGGGTCAGTAATGGCAGTTGGCATTTTCTCTCAGTATAGGTCTCCTTTTAATAAAAAGGGAATTTAACAATTTTTTTTACATTACATAATATATGTAATGTAATGTCAAAATGTATGAGAGTCTCAACAGTGGAAGCACATGCATTGCAATGAATTTAGATTACATTAGTAACAAACAAATGCCACTCCTTCCACCTATAAGTGGCCTTCACAACAAGGAGCACATGGAAGGGCAACGCATACTAAAAAAAAAAAAAAAAAAAAAAAAAAAAAAACATAAAAAGATAACTTTTAGTTATAGCTAAGAAAAATTTATAGAAAAATCAAAAATCGCATCTAATGAATTTCTCTGGTTTTACTAATCTCAAAAACACATTAAACCAATATGAAAAAACACAGCTTTAAAAAAACATAAGTGAAAGCAGAGAAATACATTAGAATGCATGTGCTTCCACTGTGGAGACTCTCAAATTTACAAGAGTTAGGACTGCAGAAATATCGGGGTGCCTTGGGGCGGCTCTGCAGCTTATGCATATATTTGCAAATGTGCGCTAGCTAAACCCCTGTTAAAGAAAACAGTTAGATGGGATAATTTGATTGGAAGCAGATTGGTTGGAGAGTTGAGCTGTTTTTTTGCATGTGTTGCCCTTCCATGTGCTCCTTGTTGTGAAGGCCACTTATAGGTGGGGGGAGTGGCCATTTGTTTGTTACTAATGTTATACTGGCAAGGGGACACACTGGACACCTTTGTTGCCATTGTGTTATGTGCTGGGTGTCTAGTGTGCCCCTGTGCCTTTAAGGAGGGGTGGGCTACCTCCGGCTCACCTGCCCTCCATCTATCCATTAGATTGCACGTACTTCCACTGTGGAGAGACTCAAATTTGCAAGAGGTGGGGGCAGTGGCCATTAGGGTTGCCACATCATCCCTTTAATCCAGGACACCTATGAATTACACAGGTTCTGAGTAGTGTTGAGCGAACCCGGACTGTAACGTTCGGGTCCGTACCGAACTATCGGGTGTCTGGGGCACGGACCCGGACCTTTCAAAAATCGTTCGGGTTCGGTCCGGGGTTCTGCTATTTTACGCCACGTGTTGAGAAACTGCAGGGCAGCCAATCAACAAGCGTTTCACTGGTTTGCCCTTAGAAGCCATCAAAGCCATGCCTACTAATGGCATGGCTGTGATTGGCCAGTGCATCATGTGACCCAGCCTCTTTATAAGCTGGAGTCACGTAGTGCTGCAGTCACATGCTCCTTGGGTTAGTGTAGGGAAAGGAAGCTGACAGCGTGAGGGAGAGAATAGAGAAATTTTGAGACATTTTAAGATCTGATCCTGCATCCTGAGATAGATTACTTTACTACTGCTGTCTGTGCTGTTGCTCTGAGGACAGATAGCAGAAATTAGAGATTTTACATACCGCTGCTTTGAGTTGCAGATCAAACTCTGCATAAAACAACGATCGCTACGATCGTGCTCAACGATCAGATTGTTGGACTAATTTGAGATTTCAAATACCGCTGCTTTGAGTTGCAG
>BLSH010190772.1:382586-402132 GCA_018402905.1 Glandirana rugosa
CCTGGACTGGGGGGGGGGTGCAGAGAGAGCCCTGGACTGGGGGGGTGCAGAGGAGGCCCTTGACTGGGGAGTGCAGAGGAGGATCTAGGGCTGGGGGATGCAGAGGAGGCCCTGGACTAGGAGGAGAGGAGTACGCTGGAGGCCCTGGATTTTAAAAATTAGGGTTGATAAAGGACCTGGATTCGGAGAGCAGGGTGCAGAAGATACTCTAAACTTGGGGTGGGCTGTAAAAGAAGCCTTGGACTAAGAGGATTGCAGAGAAGGCCCTGGACTAAGGGTGTAGGTGCAGAGGAGGCCAAAGCCTGTTTGGTTGTACTTCTCCTGTTGATCACATCAGTGTAGATTGTTTTGCACTCCTGTTACCTGTTTTCAGCTGAGAGCGGGCCTAAGCCCGCTGTCAGCTGATGTCACAGAGTCGCTGAGCTGGAAGGAAGTTCACCTTCCCCCCCTCCCTCCCAGCGATCTTCTGGGATGCGTCACAGGTCCCATTAGATACACCAGCCACTCACACATGTGCATTGCACGCCCACACTTGTGATGCTGGCACCGCACGGAGGAGGGGGAGAGGAGTGAGGCAGCCACATCGCTAGAGCCTGGGACAGGTGAGTGTCTGATTATTAAAAGTCAGCAGCTACACTTTTTGTAGCTGCTGACTTTTTAAAGCGGGGTTCCACTTTTTTAAAAGAAAAAGCTATTGAGAATTTGTATTACACCATGAAAAAGCCAACATAAAACAGAACTCTGAACCTTCTATGTTCTAAAATGCACTGCAAAGCTTTTTTTACTGACTAATAATGAATGGACAGCCTGGCATGAAAAAAGAGATATTAGATACCCATAGTGGTTTCTACAACCTCATTAACCCCATTATGCAGCCCAGATGCACTCTCTCTGAATGTGAAAACCAAGTCAGATATTTGTCACACCCTGCTGCACAGAACAGTCCCAAATATTTCTCAGGTGGGTCCCTGCTAGCCATGTAAAAAAATAAGCAGGCGAGTGTGTGTTACAGGATTATTTTAAGGACTGACTAGCTTTAGGGCCGGTTCACACCTAGGCGATCCGACTTCAGAGGTGACTTTGCTAGGCGATTTGAACGCAACTGCAAGACGACTTACAACGCAACCTGAAGCAACCTCCATGCCAAGCGACTTTGCCTGTGGCCAAACAGAGAAGAGAGGGAGAGGGGATGCCTTAAAAGATTAATTTTCTTTTTCGTGTACAGTCGCTTCAATATGGACGGGGGATCCAACTTGGAGGCGACTTCCATTGAATTCTATGGGCACAAGACGGATACATGTCGCGTTGAAGTAGTACAGGAACCTTTTCTGAAGTCGCCTTGAAGTCGGAGCGACCTTAGTAGCGCTTATTAAGACGGCCCCCATTTCAATGGGATTTTGGATGTCAAGCGACTCGAGGTGACACAAGTCGGATATCAAGTCGTCTAGGTGTGAACCGGCCCTTAGGACATTTGTGTACAAGGATGTTCTAAACAAATTTATAATTGAACCTCCCATATATGTAACCCTAAAATATAATTTACAGGTTTATAGAAACTATTTGCATTACTCCTAGCCCTTGAAAAGCTTAAAGTGGTTCTAAAGGCAGAAGGTTTCTTACCCTAATGCATAAAGGTAAAAAAACCTTCTGCATGCAGCTCCTCCTCAGTCATCCTTTATCCATACCTGAGACTGATCTTGAACCAGCAATGTGCATGAAAGCAGAAGCTCTCTCCCTCCTCAATGGCTCAGACACAGTCATAGGAGTCATTGGCTCCTGCTGTCAATCACAGGAGGGAATGGTGTGGGGGGGGGGGGGGGGTACGGGGCAGGACTGATGATGGCTTCCCTCCTCTCATCCCTGCTGCTATGGGGGATATTTCAGAATCGAGAGCAGGGGAAGGAGCTAGTAAATATGTAATTTAACAGCCCATTCCTTTGCTAAATTAACACACTCCCTCACTGTGTTCATTCATAACGGAAGTATAGCAAACTGTTTACTATGCTTCGGTTTTGTGAATGAACAGGAAGTCACTCAGCACAGAGCAGTTCCCATTCACTCATTGTCCAGTGCAGCTGAGGCTGCAGAGAAAGGCGGGTGTGAGCTTTGGGGTGCACAACCTAATGCAATACACCTATGAGCATTTACAATTAGTTTAAATCTGAACATTTTTATTACAATAATAAATGAATGACCAGAAGCCTTTTAACATACAAGTATATTTTTAGGTGCTGAGAGGAGTACCAGAAGTCCATGCAAACATGGGCAAATATACATATGCCACATTGATAGTGTGTCTGGTAGGAACCAAACCGAGGCCCCAGAACTGCATTGTAAAATTTCACAGCACTAAGCCACCATGCTGACCACAATTATAGCACTTTTTTCCTTAGAGTTAGAGTCTGTAGAGTTCCACTTGAGTAAATTAAAGCAGTATTAAACCCAAAGGCAGACACATTGCAGCTTACCAATTATTATGTGATGGCTGTGGTAGTTTCTTTTTTGTAGGCTCTCTATCTTTTCATCTGGTATTCCAGTCAACAAGTCTGTTTTTTTTACAACACACACTCTCCAGCAGAATGGACCAGGATACATGGAAGAAACACCCCGCTTAAAGCGGTTGTAAACCTCAGACAGGACATATTCACAAAGCATATCCCTCTATAGTGTGTACTTCTCTCAATCCAGGGCACCAAGTGTCATTTCTGTCTGCTGCCATATTCCTTTGCAATCTGAATCACTTCTGAAAAGTTTTCCAGGCACCAAGGGAAAAGGTGACAGGGGAGGGAGCTCCAGCACACAGCCTGTGACTCTTGCTCCTTTCTGCTATGTGAAGGTGGGTGTGTCCCTTCCCTCCAATTAGCTCTCAGAACTCTCCTCACTAAGCTCTGCAGAGTGTGACTTCAGTTCTCCACCCCCTTTTTTTTTCTGAACGCTCAGCCAAGCTTTAAACATTCTGGACTTTGGATGAAGAGAAGAGAAAATTGCAGATCGACAGGTATAACTTATGTAGGTGGATATTTTTAATTTCTATCACCTGAGGCCAGTCACTTCACTGAGCATATGTAAGGGATTACAACCTCTAAGACCCCATACACACTATTAGATTTTCTGCAGATTTTTTCCTTCAGATTTACCAAAACCATATAGTGCAAGGGCCTGCCTGATTACATACAAGTTGAAACTCCTAAGATTTTACATATTATATGGTTTTGGTAAAAAGGAAAAAATCTACAGAAAATTGGATAGTGTGTATCCCCCCCAGACTGACAAAGCTGCTGTCTGCTATGCCTCCTATTCTCATTCATCCAGAGTTGTCTCTCACTAATACAGGTGGTGTGTTACTGGTCAGATTACCAGGTAAAAAGAGAGGGGGAAAAAGCCAAAGAAAAAAAATCTGATGTAGCCACCACATCTAATGATTGGTAAGCTGCAATATATTAGGTTTTTAGGTTTAATACTGCTTTAATGTGTTTATGACGACACATTTAGAGCAGTAGTAAACCCGTGAGAAGACGGGGGAAAAAAATAGCCTGCAAGACAATAGCATAATGTGTTAGTATGCATCGCATACCAACACATTATGAAGTACTTACCTTAGAACGAGGCCCCCGATCCTAGAGTTGGTCAGCGCAGAGGACGCTGACATGGTCCTCTATTTTCTTCCAGGTATGCGGCTCCGGCGCTGAGAGTGGCTGGAGCCACGTGACGTCACTCCCGCGCGTGCGCGCAGGAACTCTTCGTTCCGTCAGCCAGCTGTGATTTTCCCGCAGCCTCCACCAGATCATCAAAGCGCATGCGCCGCTGACATCAGCGGCTACATGCAGGGCGAATATCTCCTAAACTTTGTAGGTTTAGGAGATATTAATTTCACCTACAGGTAAGCCTTATTACTGGCTTACCTGTAGGTGAAAACAGCTTAAGGGATTTACTACCGCTTTAAATGACACACAAATTGCTGAACATAAACTATGCAGAAGGGTTCACGTAGATTCATGAATGATTAATATCCAAAAATAACCACTGGGTGTGGGTTAAAGTTTGTGGAACAGATTACTCCATGTATATTACCAGGGGCGCCCCGTCCATTAAGGGTGCATTTACGCCGCCCCCCCTGTCCTCGCCACCCCCTTCTATGCTAATGGATAGATTCATACATAGCATGAATCTATCCATTGCCGCTGTGACCACCCCCTATTCATGCGGCTGGCCCCTTCAGGACACCAGCCACATGAATTACAAAAACAACTGTTTTTTGAAGCACCTGATTAGAGCCATAGGCTCTAACATGCTTCAAAAAAAGAGTGGCTCGTGGCGCAGAGCATGGTGCCGCAGAGCCCACTCACGTGTGTTACAAAAGCAAATGAATATTTGCTTTTCTAACACTGAATCAGCCAACTGGGAAGCGCGGGTATGTTACTGGCTTCCCAATTGGCTAAGGAGTCAGGTGATCCTGTTGGATGCCTTTCTTGGAGGAGGAGGGGGATGCACAGACAGCACCGCTCCTGCTCACTGCACACCTTTGCCTGCTTCATACATGGGTTAAGTGCGGGACTTTGAGGGGTGGGGGGGGGGTGTCTGGCAAAGGTGTATATACCCCTTATCTGGCAAAGGTGTATATACCCTATCTGGTGATGCTGGGCTGTATACTCTTGACACAATGGGTTGAATCTATAAGGAGTGGCGTTTATGAGAAGTGGGAGGGGTCAAAAAGGACAGACGGGGTCTGGCGCCCCCCCCAATCTGTATATTACTATAAGATACCAGCCTGAAGCCGGATGTGCAGGGCTAACAGTATAACTAGCAAAGAAGATCTTGGGAGCGGCCAGGCAAATTGACACAGACAGGTATTTCTAAACATTGACTTATTCTTATCAGCCAAAAAAGTCAAAAGTATTTTATTCCAATAAAGTAAAAAATAAAAACTGAAAAGGTAAAATGTGTAATCTAAATGCTGCATTCATCATTAGAAAAACAAAAACAAAGCTATATTACATTTTACCACGTCAATGTATATTGTTAAATTAAAATTTTCATTTGTGATATTACAGTGTGAAAATTACAGCAAGAGCCCTATACAAAGTGTAATAAACCGCGTTTTATAGTTTAAGATATGCACATATGCATTTTTCAAGAGACCATTAAAAAAATAGTTTAAAAGCCGTATTATGGAAAATATACATTTCATTTCTTAAAATCTAGAAAATGAATTCAAAATAAATGCAAAACATTAAGTCGCCCTCTAGTGTATAAAACAAATAGAACACTCAATACTGCACAGAAAAATACATTTTGTCACTGTATTGCTTGTGAAAATAAATTGAAACCCCATGTCCAACATAAAGAATCAGATTAAAGCACAGAATCTATACACTGTCTAAAATAAAATAGGTTCATAAATTGCTCAAGTAATTTAAAAATTGAACTGAATATTAAATTAATGTAGTATCACTAGTAGAGTTGAGCGGACCTGGACTGTAAAGTTTGGGTCCGTACCGAACTTTGGGGTGTCCAGGACCCGGACCCGAACCCGGACTTTTCAAAAAGAGTCTGGGTTCGGGTCCGGGGTTCTGGTAATTTTACCAAAAGTTCTGAAAATTGCTGTAAAAAAGTCCAGGAAAGTCCTAGAGGTCTGCAAAAGGAAGGAAAATGGGGGTAGGGGTGGGACAAGTGCCCTAAAAAAGAAATGGGGACAGGGAAATAACTAAATTTAAAAAAAAATAAAAACATAAAAAAATCAAAAATGGAGGTGGATGTGGACCATCTTCAAACTGGGTCTGAAAAGCATTAATTAACGGTAGAAGCCATATAACTGTTCTAAAATCATCTTCAAACTGTGTCAAAAAAGTATAAATAAGCCAGGACAAACCATACTACTGTTCTGCAGCCATTTTTGTGCCTAAAAGTTCGGGTCCCAATTGATTTCAATGGGGTTCGGGGTCCGGGACAAAGTTCGGGTGCTGTCCGGACCCGAACCCGGACTTTGTCCCGAAGTTCGGCCAAACCAGCAGGACCCGGACTTCCAGAGGTTCGCTCAACTCTCATCACTAGTTTAAAGTACCTTGTCTTTCAAAGAGATGATGACAGTTGAAAACCAGATAAGTGAGATTTAGATTTAAGCCCCGATCAGAAAATCATACAGAAGGTACCGCTTTGAAAGCGATCGTATGATAATCGGATCATTAGTACAGAGCTTTTCAGAGCCGATCATGACAGTTCATTCGATATTATCTGATCGGACATGCAGGAAAAATTTTCTCATACGATGCCCAATCGTACAATTTTTGTTTAACCAGTACAGTTGTCGTTTGAAAATGCCATATCAATACACTACAAACACATCACTTGCGATTTTTTATTCGGTCGTACGAGAATTTTTGGGACTAATGTAAACTCTTCCGATTCCATCTGAGATTAGTATGCAAAAAAAAAAAAAGACAATCATTTGCCCGATAATCTAATTGTGTTTATCAGGCATTTTGGTACTTTCCACAATCAACCTCAGCACATAGGCCAAATGCCAGCATTAAAGCCCAATTGAAGTCAATGAAATAGACATACTACATAGTACTAAACCTACATTTTCATAGTCTGACCTTCACCTTGTTACATTTTGCATTTGAATTAGTGGCGGAACTACCAGAGACGCAGCAGTCGCACACGCGACTGCTGGGCCCTGGAGTTTCAGCACCCGGGGGGGGGCCGAAGCTCTCACTAACAGCTCAAGAGAACAGACTGATCTCTCCGTAGGATAATCAGTCTGTACATTTAGGGGCCGGTGGCTGCAGCTGAGCAGAGTGTCTGACTCATATCCCAGCAAGTTCACTGCCCCCTCCCAGCAACAGAGAGGAGAGAGGCATACAGCTCCTTCTCCTCTCGCCTGTTCCTCAATCTGGCCAGCCCACTCACTCTATCCCGGGTGTGTAGCTGCGCCTGAGAAGGGAAATGTGGGCAGGAAATATGAAGGACAGCAGGCACAGCTACACATTCCAAGCTGCACGAATGATGCCTGAGCCACCAACTTTCAGCCTGGGCCGTCCAATGAGTGAGCACTGTATTACACTTTAATCAGTGAACTGTCCCCATATTCCTCCCCTCTGTCTCCTCTGCCCCCCCCCCCCCGTTCTTCCAAGTTCCATTTAGCACTTATGCAGCAAATACATTATTTTTTCATTCAATCAGTACACACACACACACATATATATATATATATATATATACACACACACACACACACATATAAAATCAAATTCCCCTATCTACACATTCCAGGTGGACAGGGGAATCCTCCCACTGTGGACCAGTGGCCGAACAACCAGGGTTGCTGTCCTGTCCCTGTAATGGACAGCGCCGGTTTGTCTTCATGGCAGCAGCGGCAGCACATTAGCACCCAGTGCTGGGTACTTTATGGGGCTGATGGGCACATGTGAAAAAGCTACAAATAAAGAGTACAATTGGTGAGCCTCCCGCAGGTGGCTCTGTATAGCCTTTGCCGATATGCTGATCGGAATGGAATCCAGGCGATGGTCCCAGCTGGATCGAATATTAAATACGATAGTGATTTAGTTGATCAGGGCCCTCACCTTACTGGCATGTAGCCCACATGGATGGCAGAACATATGGTTGAGATATATATATATATAAATAATTGTACTCTTGATTCTTATACTGTGTTTATTAGATTCAACTAGGAGCGTCACCTGGATCACATCCCTTTTGGCATGAAAAACAGAGAAGCCTATGGATCAGTACTGCTGCTAGGTGACCGGCAGGGGTCTCAGCTGTCTACAACCAATAGTGCCAACCCTCCCCCGCATGCATCCATCAGACCCATAATGTAACCAGCATCGGGCCCTAATAAACTTCCACTGCTGCCATGAAGACAGGCACCAGACCAGCGCTATCAATAGCAGGGTCATGACAAGAAGAGGCTGGAGGCACGCATGGTGGCAGAACACCAGGGCCCGATCACAAGTTTGACCTTTGCAACCCTGGTAATTCTGCCGTTGCGGTGTACCCTTACATGGAGTTCTCTGATGTGCTGGAGACATCTATAGTTTTCTGCCACCATGGGGTGGGCCCAAGATGGTAGGAAGGGGGCACACTGCAGAACACATAAAAGGGTACCGCTGCTGGGCCATAATAAAGGGCCCCCCAACAGGAGTAAAGAGCCCCAGGATCAGTGGGAAGGGCCATGGGACCAGAGAAAAGGGCCCGGGACCAATGAAATTGGGGGGCCTCCAATAGACATGTGCAGTTCATTTAGTTCCGAATTAAAATGTATGCGACTTCAACTTTAAATGCTAATACTAATTTGGTAGTTTACAGATTGTGGTTTTTTTGTTTTTCTCTTATTTTTGCAGCATAGATACGACCCAGGTATGACCACTACAAAACTTTTTAATACAGAGGCCCCCCCTCCCCCCGACACAGTTTGTTCCCAGAAGGGGTGTTGGAGGGGGAGGGGGGGAGATCAGGTCTTTGCATTACACCCAACACATAAAATGGTGGTACTGGAATACCTACGTGGAGTACTATGCCATATTTAATGTTAAATGCTCGTTTCTCAAACGGTGACTTTTACTGTATTATATTATATAACAGAATGTGCCTAATGGTTGAAGTGCTACATATTTCTATACCACAGCTATCTTTCTGTATTGATTGTAATATGCCCTTTGTGTCACCATAATCTGTGGAAAAACCAATAAAACTTCTCAAAAAAAAAAAAATGTATGCGACTTACAAAAGTACCGAATTTAAACAAATCTGAAATAACGGAAAAAAAATAATTTTTCGAATGCGAATCATTTTCAAATTCGAATAGTTTTCGAATTTGAATAGCTTTCCAATTTCCAGAGAATTATTATTATTATACAGGATTTATATAGCGCCGACAGTTTGCTTTACAACATTAGGGCAGACAATACAATTACAGTACAATTCAATTCAATACAGGAGGAATAAGAGGGCCCTGCTCGTTAGAGCTTACAATCTAGGAGGGAGGGTCAAGTGATACGAAAGGGTAATAACTGTGGGTGATGAGCTAATGGAGAAAATAAAAAGTATAGTTGTTAGGTGGAGGCAGGATAGGCTTCTCTGAAGAGAAGTTTTCAGGGATCACCTAAAAAGATTTGGAGACAGCCTGACAGATTGGGGTAGGGAATTCCAGAGGATGGGAGAGGCTCGGGAGAAGTCCTGGATGCGAATATGGGAGGAGGTGATGAGGGAACTAGAGAGCAGGAGGAACGAAGAGGACGATTAGGTTGGTATTTTGAGAATAGGTTAGTGACGTAGCTGGGGGGCAGAGTTGTGGATGGCTTTGTAACTTACTGTTAGTATTTTGAATTTAATTTGTTGGGCGAGTGGCAGCTGGTAGAGGGATTGGCAGAGAGGGGTAGCAGACGCTGATCGGTTTGTAAGATGGATCAATCTGGCAGTGGCATTCATGATGGACTGAAGGGGGGATAGTCTGTTTAAAGGTAAGCCAATTAGGAGAGAGTTACAGTAGTCAAGGCAAGAGATAACCTGGGAGTGAATTAGGAGCTTTGGGGTTTCATTGGTTAGGACAGGACAAAGTTTAGAGATGTTGCGGAGGTTGAGGCGGCAAGCTTTAGAAAGTGATTGGATGTGGGGCCAAAAGGAGAGTTCGGTGTACAGGATAACACCTAGCACCCTGACATATGGGGATGGGTGGATGGTTGTGCCTTTGCTCTTGACAGAGAAGTCTGGGGAAGAGGCACGTGGGGGAGGAAATATGAGTTTGGTTTTAGACAAGTTGAGCTTGAGGAAGTGGTGTGACATCCAGGCAGATATGTCTGTTAAAGCTGTTTTCTACCCGGAAAAAAAAAAAAAAAAAAAAGAAAAACAAAAACCTGCAAGACAATAGCATAATGAGCTAGTATGCACCACATACTAGCTCATTATGAAATACTCACCTTGAAACGAAGATCCGACCGGGCTGCTCGGTCCTCTCTGTGGGAGCGGACATCTTCCCTCGGATCTTGCTTCCAGGTATGCGGCTCCGGCGCTGTGACTGGCCGGAGACGCGAGACGTCACCCCGCGTATGCGCGCGGGACCCGTCTTTCCGGCAAGGTCCGGAACTATTGCCAGGCCTTTGCTGGGACATACACGGCACATGCGCTGGGATATACACTGCGCATGCGCCGTAACGCCACAGCGGATTAGAGAGGGAATATCTGCTAAACCATACAGGTTTAGCCGATATTAATTTTACCTACAGGTAAGCCTTATTATAGGCTTACCTGCAGGTAACCGTAAACAAAATGGGTAGACAACCACTTTAATAAGTTGGTGATGCGTGAGGAGACTGATGGAGCGTGCTGAGGGGTGGAGATTTGAGTGTCGTCAGCATAGAAATTATATTGAAACCCGTGGGAGGCTATCAGCTGACCCAGGGAAGAGGTGAAGATTGAAAGTGAGAAGTCCAAGTACAGAACCTTGGGGGACCCCGACAGAGAAGGGAAGTGAAGAGGAGGAAGTAGAATTGTAAGTGACTCTGAAGGTGCGTTGGGATAGGTAGGATGAGAGCCACCGAAGAGCACAGTCACGGAGACCGAGGGAGTAAAGTTTTTTGCAGAGGATGGGGTTGTCAACTGTATCAAAGGCGAATAAAATAGAATAAAACTTAAAGGAATTGAATAGAAAAAAATAGACTAGAAAAGAATATAACAGAAAATAAAATAGAATATAAGTAAAACAGTACAAAATAGAAAACAGAATAGACTAGAATATAACAGAAACAAATAGAATTACATAGAAAGAATATAACCATCTTCTAAATTTCGAATTTCAAACAAACTATATTTGAATACATAACAAAAGAATAGAACATTTTAAAAAATAGAAAGAATATAACCATTTTACATTTTGAATAGAATAGAAAAGAGTAGATTAGAATATAATAGAAAAGAACAGATAGTACAGAAACAACCGAATAGAAAGAATAAAACCATTTTCCGAAATTTGAATAGAATTTGAATAGAAAATGGAAGAGAAAAGAATAGAATAGATTTGAAAATAAAATAGAACAGAAAAGAATATAATAGAATAAAAAAAAAACATAATTAAAAAAAACAAAAGAATAGAATAAATTAGAATAGAAAGAATATAACCATTTCCCAAAATTAAAATAGAATCAATTTAAATTTGAATAGAATAGAAAAGCACAGATTAGAATAGGAAGATGGTTATATTTATTCTATTTTTTTATATACTACTGTGTTATTTTCTATTCAAATTGATTCTATTTGAATCTTGGAAAATAGTTATATTATTTATATTTTTTTAATACTATTCTTTTCTAGTCTATATGATTTTCAGAAGATTGTTATAATTTTTTATTTTTTTATTTATTGTATTCCTTTCTATTATATTCCAGTCTATTCTTTTATTTTCTATCCTATTTTGATCTGTTTTACTCTATTATACGCTTATTATCGGTTATATTCTTTTCTATTCTCTTTGGAAATTGGAAAATAATTCAAATTCTTAAACTATTTAAATCCAAAACGATTCAAAAACTTTTATAATTTGAAAACTATTCTAAATGGATTCAAAAACTTTTCAAATTGATTTGAAAATGAATACACAAAACACATTCCGAAAAACAATTAAACGAATCAAACGAATCTAACTAAACAAATGTATGTAAATAACGAAAAATCTTAACAAATTTTTCATTCTGCACATCTACCCTCCAGGGTTTTTTGCACCGAGGCCCTGAAGGTTCTAGTTGCGCCTCTGATTTGAACGCACTGCTGCTCAAACACATGCATATCATAGGAAAAAGACTGTCTAAATGGTTTTGCCTGCAATTCAAATGTGTCAAAATAGGACCTGCTGCTTGTAAACAAACAATACAAAAGCA
This sequence comes from Glandirana rugosa, assembly GCA_018402905.1. Taxonomy (NCBI): domain Eukaryota; kingdom Metazoa; phylum Chordata; class Amphibia; order Anura; family Ranidae; genus Glandirana; species Glandirana rugosa. The sequence continues at coordinate 394,478 of BLSH010190772.1, forward strand.
GGTCAATTGCAGACTCGGAACTGTCATCCATACTGCCCCATTAAGGTAAATGTAAATCTTCTGGGTATTGTGTGATGTGTGCTTCAAACTCACACACCAAGAGAAACAATGGCCACCTTCACAATCCCTAATATGATTAGGCAGTCCCACAGTCAGTAGCATACCAAAGTGGGGTTGGACCGTCCCGGGGGGTTGTCAGGCCGTTGCCACTTATTCACTGGAAGTGTCTAAGATCAGCATCACATCACAGACAATCCAAGTCCTGTCAATACTGCTCTGCCACAATCTCTCAAAGTTTTTTGGAAAACAAGAAAGCCTTTAGCCACGCCCACTCATGGTGATTGGGTGACTTATCGCATGAGGCAGATGTTTATACTCAAAATATGTCGGAGGGGGCGGGAAAAGTCGGTCGTTCGGGAGATCCGAACTGAAAGAAACAGACTGAAAGGAGGAGTGGCATGTACCGGGCTGGAGGAGGGGGGAGCACTAGCAGGGTGTATGACCACAGAGCCCAACCCTGCACGGTGAGTGTAAGAATGCTGAGCATATTATGGGGGATTATAGAGGATTTGGGGGGCATAGGGGCAGATTATTGAAGATAGGGAGTGCAGAAAACATTGGAAGCGGGACAGAGTGTGGGTTTTTTTACATTTTAAAGTTGGGTTGCCAGATACACATTTCTCTCTGGGTACCAAATGCTCTAGGAATGCCCCTGCCCACAGTTACCAGCGTAAACTGGCCATAGATTTAAATTTTGGCTAGTTCTGCAGGGACCGGCCGAGATTCAAACCATGTATGGGCAGGCCGAATGTACTCAAGTTGACCGCTCAATCAACTCGAGTACAACCAGGCTGTCGGATTTCTCATGTTATTACTGCCAGCCACTATAGCACCAACACCACACCAAAAATAATTAGCCCGATTAATAGTCAGTGAGAAAGAAAAAAAGGGGGAACCAGAAAGAATATCACACAAACTATGGCCAGCTTTAAGAACAGAACCAGGATTGGTCCAACACAGCCCCTCTATGCAAATACAGCTTGTGTAAGGATACTTGTGATGAAGGGTGGGATCATTACTGAAATTCGCCAGCACAGAGCATTGGAAGGAGAGAAAGGTAAACTGCAATTTTTACATTTTTTTTTCTAATAGATTTTTATTGAATTTATCATAAATAGGATAAAACATACATAGGCGTATTGTATACCTTACAAGAAAAGTAGATATAAAAACATGCGGGAACAAAAGAAAACCGGACACAAAATATACACCGTCAACAACAAATGTTGCAGTGGAACACTTGAGTTACATTTTTAGGTTGGAGCAATGAACTCCATATCAAGGAGGGGTAACTAAGAGCTACTCATGCAGAATTATAGGGGTAGGCGATAGATGGGGGAGTAAAGCGTTACAGATAAGATCTAGCATTGTAGTTGTACTAAGGAGACCAGTCATGTTCAGATCTTATCAGTTGCCCTTCATCAGAGGCGAGCATACTTTCATAGCAGATATGAGTATGGGTTAGTGCTATTACTTCTTTGATAGAGGATGGATCATGGGATTTCCATTGTCTGGCTACCGATAGTCTGGCCACAAGTAAAACATGAATAAGTATTTTGCAGAGGTGGTGAGGAAATGTCTCTATTCCCATATTTAGTAGTGCCAAGTGGGGGGTTAGGGGGCAGGGCATATGCAGGATTTCACTAAGTAGTTTGGAGATTGCAGACCAAAGGGTGGTTAATTTAGGGCACCTCCAAAATATGTGTAGAAGACTACCTATTTCTCCACATCCTCTCCAGCATTTAGATGAGGTTGTGGAGTCCCAGATATGGATATGGGCTGGGGTTAGATACCAACATAGAGTTATCTTATGAGATAATTCCCATAAGCTAGTGGAGTGGGTGGCTTTAAAAGTAACGACTAAGGCTGCTACCTATTGGGATTCTGTAAAGTTTTGGCCTAGATCTACTTCCCATTTGGCCATGTGGGGTAGTTTTTGGAAAACCAATTTGTTTTGCAATAAATTGTAAAACAGTGTGATACCTTTGCAGCTATTTTTGCTGTTCGTTAAGTATTGCCAGGCTATGCTAGGGAGTGGATTGAATAGATGGGAGTGATGTAGCAGACAGTGGGTTATCTGCATGTACCTGTAGTATTCTGAGGTGGGTAAGGCAAATTCGGCTTGCAACCTGGTGAAGGGTTTAAGGAGATCCTGCGTATATAGGTCTGACAAATAAGTGATACCTTTGGATAACGAAGGTTGGAGGGAGAGGTTTGGGATTAGCTGGTAGAGCAGTGTAAGTGGAAGTGAGGGTTTTCAAGGGTTAGGCCCTTAGGGACATTGTGGCGTAAGTGAAAGTATGCCACCGCTGAGGCTAGGATGGTGGGAGACAAAGGGGAATCACTTGCTTTGGGAGAGGATTGGCTGTGAAGCCAAGACATTAGGTCAAACTCCACTATTTGAGGTGATTCTATATCTTTCCAAGGGCTATGGTGATCTGGTAGAAACCAAGCTCTGATTTGTGCTAAAATAGTAGCCAAGCTAAATTATCGTCAAACCTCTACAAAACCTGTGCCGCCTACTCTTAGGAGTTTGGTTAGTGTGGAGCGGGAGCAACGGGGGCCTGCCTTGCCAGATAAAGTGGTCTAGAGTAGATTGTAGGATTTGAAGGACACTGGAACAGAAATAGGGAGTGTTCTAAATATGTAGAACAGTTGGGGAAGTTTCAACATTTTAAATGTGGCTAGTCTTCCAGACCACAAAAAGGTTTTTGCAAGGGCATTCAATTCTCCAGGAAGGGAGTGTAAGAGGGGAGCATAGTTTGCGTGATAAAGAGAGACTACTCATTTTGTTAATTGGATGTCCAAATATGGGATTGAGTCGGTGGCCCAGATGTGTGGGTATTGTGCTTGTAGTGTGGTTTTTAGATGTGGGGGGATCCCTAGGTCCAACATGGAGGACTTGGAGGCATTGACTTTGTAGTAAGATATGAGACTAAAGTCAGATAAAACTTTTTGCATCAAGGCTAAGGAGGAAGTCGGATTTGTGACATAAGGATAATATCATCCGCAAATAGATTAATTTTGTGCTCGGTGGAGCCAATGGTTAAGCCTGAGATATTTTTAATTGCTCTAATGGTTTCGGCTAGGGGTTCCATCAGTAGGTTGAAAAGAAGAGGGGGCATCCCTGTCTCAAACCGGTCGAGATACTAAATGGTTTAGAAAGCATTTCCGAGTTGTAGACTTGGGCAGACGGGCGGGAATATAGGGCCATGATAGCGGAGAAAATGTGACCGTGGAAATCAAATTTATGCAGAGTTTTGGAAAAATAGGGCCAGTGGACTATCAAATGCCTTATCCGCATCTCATGAGAGTAGTAGGGAAGGCATCCAATATTTTTGTGCACAGTGGATGGTATTGATCATGCGCCATGCGGAGTCAGAGGTTTGTCGGCCTTTGGTAAAACCTGATTGGTCAGGATGAACTAAATGTGGTAGAATAATCGATTAGACGATTCGCTATAATCTTAGCATATAATTTGAGGTCTTGGTTGAGGAGGTAGATGGATCTGAAATTTTGGAGGGGGGAGGTAGACTCTTTCCCTGGTTTTGGTAAAGTTACCATTAGGGCATTCAGCATTTCATTCGGGAAGGAGGAAGGAGGAGGCAGCAGCATTAAAAAATTGAGATAAAGGATTTAGGAGAATATCTTTGTACTGTTTGAAGTATTCCCCCACAAAACCATCAGGGCCTGGAGATTATTATTTGGTAAGGTTTCTATCGCTTTCTTAAATCGCCAAGTTATGAAAGGGTTGATTGAGATTATTCAGTTGAGCTTGGGTAAGGGATGGTAAGTTGATGGCTTCTAGAAAATCTTTGATGTTATCAGGGTCTGGTACTGGAGAGAAGGGGGTTGTCCTTTAGGTTGTAAAAAGGTACCATAGTAGGTACTAAATGCATCCGCAATCTCTTGTGGATTAGACACTTTTTTGTGGTTGGGTGAAATAAAAAGGGAATGTGGGATTTTTGGCGGTGACCTTTCAATTGTAAGGACAGGAGTTTACCAGCTTTGTTTCCAGATGCTTAAAAGGACATTAAGCGTTTTTGCTGTTTTTAAAATTTTTCTAGCTAGAGTGTTCTGAGTTCCAGCCTGAGGTGACCTAGTTTGGATTTTAGCTTTGGATGGGGTTGGTGCTTATTTTGAGAATCAGTAGTCTGGATATCCATCAGCAATTGATCGATGTGCTGCGCCTTCTCCCTCTTCAATCTAGCTCCTAACTGAATGAAAATTCCTTGCATGAATGCTTTGTGTGGCCCATAGAGTAACTGGGTCAGTTGATGGGGGCACATTGATAGTGAAAAATTCTTCAAGGTGTCTACAAAGTATTTCTGAATGGTGGGGTGATTGAAGGTGGGCGTTCATTCTCCAAACGAAAGCAGGGTTTGAGCGTGAAGTGTCTTCTATAGTTACACATATTGGTGCGTGGTCTGCCCATGTGGTAGGCAAAATGGCGGATATTGGGATCCTTTGCAGGGTCCACTCATGTGTCAAGAAAAGGTTGATCCGAGAGTAAACGTTGTGGCACATGGACAGGAAGGTGTAAGTTGCGTCCTGTGGCATGTTGGCAGCACCAAGCATTTTTAAAGATGGACTGTTTCTTTTGGATGTTTTCGAAGAGTCCAGTTGGGGGTCAGGCAAAATGTTGAAGTCTCCACACCAAATGATGGAACCGTGTTGGATTTTGGTGACTTTATGAAGATTTTTTTAAAGAGCGGATTAGGTGGGTATTGGGAGCGTACACATTAACGATCGTATAGGGAGAATTATTCAAACTACATACTAGGATGATGACGCGGCCATCTACATCCTCAATGCATTGCTGCAGTTGGAGGAAAATCATGTTTTTGATTGCCAGGACAACAATTTTTTTTTGCTGGAGCACTAGCAAGGAAGATGTGCAGGAAAGATCTGTTGGTGCGTTTGGATTGGTGCCGAATATGGAAATGTGTTTCTTGTACACAATGTCACACTGAGGCAACAAGGCTAGCTTCCAAAGTGAAGCTCTTAACCGGGTGGTTTAATTCCTTGATATTTATGGATAAAATCTTGATAGTCATGGTAGCAGTTCAGGGCTTTCAGTACTTGAAGTCGCTATGTATAATCCTCTGAGGCTGAAAGTTGTGTTCAACTAGTGTGGTGGGTGTTGTAGGAAACACAGATGGAGTTTAAAGTCTGAGTTGTGAGAAGAACAGATAAACAGGGTTCAAAACTTAGAGAACTGTAACAAGTGTAATTTGAGGAAGAAAAGGTTGATTACTGCGAGTCACTTCCTGTTTTGTGGGCTTAATTGTGTCTAGGAAGAAGAGAACTGGGGGAAAGCGTTCTTTGAGAAGCAGGAGGCTAGGATATACCAGGTTGGTCATATTTGTTGCAAAATATTCCACAGCACCTGTTAACGTGGGTTGACCCTAGGATGTATCCGTTGAGGCTGTGGGTAGAAGGTGGTGCGGTTTGTCTCAGAAATGGGTTTTGCGAAGCAGGTGGTTCAGGGATGATGCCCCAAGTGAGCAATTGATGGGGGCCAGTTTGGATGGATGAAATAATGTTTTTGGAGCCTTGATGGGTCACCAGGAGCTTGGCTGGGTTAGCCCATTGGTAAGGGATTTGGTGTTTGCGCAAGGCCTTGGTTATAGTATTCAGTTGCCTAAGGAGTTGCAAGGTGTGCTGCGACAAATCAACAAAAGTTGTAAATACGCATATGGTTCAAGTAAGGTTCCTGCAGCTTTTGCTTTCTGCATAAGTTGGTATTTTGTGTGGTAAAAGTGAATGCATAGTATGACATCCCTGGGTGTAGAGTTTGGTAGGTGTTTAGGGAGTCTGTGTATGCGGTCTATGACCAATTCTATATTTTTGAGCTCCGGTAGGAGCGTTTTGATCATGCCGCGTATGTAGGTGGACAAGTCTTGCATCTCTTCAGAGATGCCTCGGATTTTAACATTGTTCCGGCGGGAGTGGTCTTCAATGTCGGCTATCTTCTCTTTCATTCAGTTTTGATCCTCAGTTTGCATTTCCTGAGCATCAATTACATCATTAATAGGGGTGGCATGATCTTCTATCCTCATTTCCATGTGCTCTACTCTGTTCCCCTAGCATGGTTACTTCTCTTTTAAAATTGCCGAATTAAATGGAGCATGTCAGTTTGTAAAAAACTGAAAGAGTGAGAGCAGCATTTCTTACAGTGGATTCCACCACTGGCTGATTAGTTGCAGGGAATGAGGATATGGCATCAGGAGCTGCTGGCAGTAACCCAGGGGAAGGGGAGGAGTAGCTCACCTCATGTGGATCTTCTGCAGGGAGTCCAGCCTCATGAGGGCTTTAGCAGGGCTGCTTGAGGTTGGTGTGTGAGGAGAGCAGTCCGGGTTGGTGTCATGATGCTAGATCTCCATGCTATTGACTGCAGGAGAGTCTAGAGCCCATGTTGGGCTCTAGCCAGCCATGCCCCCAATTTTTACATTTTTATTTTAAGTTTAACACTTTAAAGGATACGTTTCCTGTGAATCACTGAACTACAAATACAGACAGCCTTTGCAGTTGTCGGCTTGTAGTTCTCAATGAACTACCATGGTGTTGATCGATATTATTATACAGGATTTATACAGCACCAACAGTTTGTGCAGCGCTTTACAATAAATAAGGGACACAGTACAATTAGAATACAGAAGGAATAGGCCGGCCCTGCTTGTGGAGCTTACAATCTAAATGGGAGGGGGAGGTGCTACAAAAGGTAATGGCTGCAGGGGATGGTCTGATAGAGGTGACTCAAGCACAGTTCTTAGGTGGAGGTGGGGTAGGCTTCTCTGAATAAGTGAGTTTTCAAGGATCGCCTAAAGGCGGACAGGGCGGGGGCTGACCGGACATCCTGGGGCAGGGAGTTCCAGAGGATGGGAGAGGCTCTAGAGAAGTCCTGTAGGAAAGCATGGGAGGAGGTAACAAGGTAGGGAGAGAGCAGGAGGTCCTGGGAGGAGCGGAGAGGACGATGACAACGATATCTGCAGATGAGATTGGTGATGTAGCTGGGGGCAGTGTTGTGGATGGCCTTGTATGTTGTGGTTAGTATATTGAATTTTATACGGTGGGGTAGCGGAAGCCAGTGAAGCGATTGACAGAGCGGGGCAGCAGTCACTGATCGGTTAGTAAGGTGTACAAGTCTGGCAGCAGCATTCATGATAGACTGAAGGGGGGATAGCCCATGTAATGGTAGGCCAGTGAGGAGGGAGTTGCAGTAATCAAGGCGGGAAATAATCAAGCAGTGAATAAATTGTTTTGTGGTGTCGTTTGTCAGGAAGGGGTGAATTCTGGAGATGTTGTGATATTGTTCATTCATTTTTCCTGTCTGTGTAAAACTACCTGCCCCGCATGATGTACAGGGCAGACTGCTCTCACTGACAGTCTGCAGAAGACCAGCATGTCAACAGCGATCTGCTGATCACTGGTGCAATGCTTTTCATAGTTACATAGTAGGCAAGGTTAAATAAAGACAATAGTCCATTCAGTTCAACCTGTGTTGGTGCATGTGTGTCAGTAATTAGAGTTGAGCGAACACCTGGACGTTCGGGTTCGGAGGGTCCGAACGAACTTTAGGAAAAAGTCCGGGT
>BLSH010190804.1:15110-28116 GCA_018402905.1 Glandirana rugosa
GCTGCTGTGAGGGACAGATTAGCGTTATAAAATCATCTCATACTGGTGTAGGGAGAGGTTCCTGCTGCTGGCGTGAGGGACAGATTACCATTACAAAATCATCTTATACTGGTGTAGGGAGAGGTTCCTGCTGCTGCTGTGAGGTACAGATTAGCGTTAAAAAATCATCTCATACTAGTATAGGGAGAGGTTCCTGCTGCTGGTGTGAGGGACAGATTACCGTTATAAACTCACCTCATATTGGTATAGGGAGAGGTTTCTGCTGCTGGTGTGAGGGGCAGATTACCGTTATAAAATCATCTAATACTGGTATAGGGAGAGGTTCCTGCTGCTGGTGTGAGGGAAAGATTGCCGTTATGAAATCATCTCATACTGGTGTAGGGAGAGGTTCCTTCTGCTGCTGTGAGGGACAGATTAGCGTTATAAAATCATCTCATACTGGTGTAGGGAGAGGTTCCTGCTGCTGGCGTGAGGGACAGATTACCATTACAAAATCATCTTATACTGGTGTAGGGAGAGGTTCCTGCTGCTGGTGGGAGGGACAGATTACTGTTATAAAATCATCTCATAGTGATGTAGGGAGAGGTTCCTGCTGCTGGTGTGAGGGACAGATTACTGTTATAAAATCATCTCAAACTGGTATAGGGAGATGTTCCTGCTGCTGGTGTAAGGGACAGATTACCATTATAAAATCATCTCATACTATTATAGGGAGAGGTTCCTGCTGCTGTTGTGAGGGACAGATTACCGTTATAAAATCATCTCATACTGGTGTAGGGAGAGGTTCCTGTTGCTGCTGTGAGGGACAGATTAGCGTTATAAAATCATCTCATGCTAGTATAGGGAGAGGTTCCTTCTGCTGGTGTGAGGGACAGATTACCGTTATAAAATCATCTCATACTGGTGTAGGGAGAGGTTCCTGCTTCTGGTGTGATAGACAGATTACCGTTATAAAATCATCTCATACTGGTATAGGGAGAGGTTCCTGCTGCTGGTGTGAGGGACAGATTAACTTTATAAAAAATAATATAAATTTGTGCTAAATAGTACATTTGTGTCCAGAATGAGGAGAGCGTCAAATAAGGGGCGTGGTCATGGTGCTGCTGGTGTTGGTGGTGTTGGTGAAGCTCCTGTTGCAAGGAGAGGACGTGGTCGATCTGTGCCAGCTACATGCACAAGTGAAACGCCTTCTTGAAGTGCGAGTATCCGACAGAACCTTCAACGTTATATGGTAGGCCTGAATGTCGCTCAATGAATGGTGAGGCCAGAACAAGTACAGGCAATAGTAGATTGGGTGGCAGACAATGCCTCCAGTTCCTTCACATTGTCTCACACCAGGTCCCTTGCTGAAAGCTCAGAGTTGGCACCTGAACCCCATGGCCATCTGTCTTTCACCTCAGCCACTTGTAATCAGCCAAGCAGTTTGAGCCCCAAGTCATGCAGCAGTCTCTTATGCTCTTTGATGACTCTGCTGGTGTGCATTCCGTGGGCCATCCACATAGCTCTGCCCCAGAAGTGGAAGACAATGAGTGCACCGATGCCCAACCACTTCTGTTTCAGGATGAGGACATGGAAACACCACTGCAGCACGTCTCTGATGATGACAAAACTGCTGCGGCTTTCTACAGTGTGCAGACTGACAAGGAGGGCAGTGGTGAAGAGTGGGTGGAAGATGATGTGGAGGATGATGAAGTCCTAGACCCCACATGGAATGAAGGTCATGCGAGTGACGTGTGCAGTTTGGAGGAAGAGGTGGTGGTCGCACAGAGGCACCAGCACAGCAAAAGAGGAAGCAGGATGCAAAAGCGGAGCGACCGTCCCCTAGACAGTAGGCCTGCTACTTCCCACCGCACCCAGGGACCTAGCACACCAAAGGCAGCTCAAAGGAGTTCCCTGGCGTGGCAGTTCTTCAGACGATGTGCTGGCGACAAGACACGGGTGGTTTGCAAGCTGTGCAATCAGAGCCTGAAGTGAGGCATAAATGTTCTAAACCTGAGCACAACCTGCATGACCAGGCATCTACATGCAAAGCACGAGCTGCAGTGGAATAAGCACCTCAAAATCCAAGAAAGGTCTCCGCCTCCTCCTGCTTCCTCTTCTGCTGCTGCCTCTACCTCTTCCTCCACCTCTACAGTGACAGTGTCACCTGCCACCCAGCAAACAGACGATGTGACAGCAACGCCACCATGTCCGCCACCGTCCCCAAGCATTTCCACACCATGGCCCATGGAAGCTTACAGCTGTCCATCTCCCAAACACTGGAGAGAAAAAGGAAGTACCCCCTTACCCACTCGCGATCACTGGCCCTGAATGCCAGCATTTCAAAATTCCTGGCCTTTGAAATGCTGTCATTCCGTCTGGTGGACACGGACAGTTTTAAAAACCTGATGGCGGTGGCTGTCCCACAGTACGTGGTTTCCAGCCGCCACTACTTTTCCAGGCGAGCCATCCCTTCCCTGCCCAAACAAGTCGGGGACAAGATCAAGTGTGCACTGCGCAACGCCATCTGTGGCTAGGTCCACATAAACACTGATACGTGGACCAGTAAGCACGGGCAGGGACGCTATATCTCGCTAACTGCACACTGGGCAAATGTGGTAGCGGGTGGGCCTGAGGCGGATAGCCGTTTGGCGCATGTCCTTCCGCCACCGAGGATTGCATGGCATTTCTCTCTGCCTCCTGTTGCCTCCTCCTCCTACTCCGCTTCCTCCTCCTCTACCACCTCTTCATCCGGTCAGAGTAACACCTTCACCACCAATTTCAGCACATTCAGGGGGAAACGACAGCAGGCTGTTTTAAAACTGATATGTTTGGGGGATAAACCCCACACTGCGCAGGAGCTGTGGACGGGTATTGAACAACAGACCGATGAGTGGTTGTTGCCACTGAGCCTCAAGCCCGGCCTGGTGGTGTGCGATAATGGTCGAAATATCGTAGCAGCTCTGGGCCTAGCCGGTTTGACGCACATGCCTTGCCTGGCGCATGTGCTGAATTTGGTGGTGCAGAAATTTCTAAAAAACTACCCGGATATGTCAGAGCTGCTGCAGAAAGTGTGGGCCATCTGTGCGAGCTTTCAGCCGTCTCACCCTGCTGCTGCTCGCCTGTCTGCGCTGCAGTGGAACTTCGGCCTTTCCGCTCATCACCTCCTATGCGACACACCCACAAGGTGGAACTCAACCTTGCACATGCTGGAGAGACTGTGCGAACAGCAGCATGCAATAGTGGAGTTTCAGCTGCAGCACGCACGGGTCAGTCGCTCTGCGGAACAGCACCACTTCACCACCAACGAGTGGGCCTCCGTGCGAGACCTGTGTACCATATTGCGGTGTTTTGAGTACTCCAACATGGCCAGTGCCGATGACGCTGTTTCCAGCGTTACTGTCCCACCTTTACGTCTCCTTGAAAAAACACTTCGGGCGATGATGGAAGAGGATGTGGCACAGGAGGAGGAGGAAGAGGGGTCATTTCCACGGTTATCAGGCCAGTCATTCACAAGTAGCTCGGAGAGTGGGTTCCTGCGCCAGCATAGATCAAGGAAAAAAATTTCAAGCCAGGGCACAGTTCTGGAAGATGAGGAGGACCAGGATGAGGAGGAGGAGGGGGAGGAACCGTGTTCACAGCAGGGTGGCACCCAACGCAGCTCGTGGGCATCACTGGAGCCTGGCTGGGGGGATACAGAGGACACAGATTATACACCTCCCACAGAGGACAGCTTGTCTTTGCCTCTGGGCAGCCTGGCACACATGAGCGACTACATGCTGCAGTACCTGCGCAACGACAGTCAAGTTGCCCACATTGTAACTTGTGCTGATTACTGGGTGGCCATCCTGATGGATCCCCGTTACAAGAACAACGTGCTGTGCTTAATTCCCTCACTGGAGCGTGATCGGAAGATGCGCGACTACAAGCGCACACTGGTAGACGCGCTGCTAAGGGCATTCCCAAATGACACCGGGGGCTCAGTGGAAGCACAAGGCGAAGGCAGAGGAGGAGGAAGAGGTCACCAACGCAGCTGTGGCACCACCAGCACCTCAGAAGGCAGGGTTAGCATGGCCGAAATGTGTAAGAGCTTTGTCAGCAGCACGCCACAACAAACAGCACCACCAGCTGATAGGCAATGTCTTAGCAGGAGGCAGCATTTCAGCAACATGGTGGAACAGTATGTGCGCACATGCCTACAAGTACTGACTGATGTGTCTGCCCAATTCAACTTCTGGGTCTCCAAATTGGGCACATGGCCTGAGCTTGCCCTTTATGCCTTGGAGGTGCTGGCCAGCCCTGCAGCCAGTGTATTGTCTGAACGTGTGTTTAGCACGGCAGGGGGCGTTATCACAAACAAGCGCAGCTGCCTGTCCGCAGCCAACGTGGACAAGCTAACCTTTTTTAAAATGAACCAGGCATGGATCCTCCTCAACCTCCTACTCCACATCCACCTCCTCCATTTTTTTTTTTATGTGATTTTAATTTATTTCCCTATCCACATTTGTTTGCAGGGCACTTGTCCTACTCTTACCCCCATTTTGCTTCCTTTTGCAGCACTCTAGCCCTTTACAGGACTTTTTTAGAGCCATTTTTGTGCCCAAAAGTTCGGGTCACCATTGACTTCAATGGGGTTCGGGGTCAAGTTCGGGGCCAAACTTGAACTTTTTCGCGAAGTTCAGCTGAACCCGCCGAACCCGAACATCCAGGTGTCCGCTCAACTCTAGAAATGACTGATTCTGTATAGGCCCTTGTTGGTCCACCACTCAAAAGATCAGATGTCTTGACCTGGAGGAAAACGAGGGTTGTTAAACACATGCTGCAAGGGGCGGAATGTTAAGGCCAGATTGGAAGGCCTAAATAGGGAGTCGCAGAGTCCCATTGAATGAGAGAGCGTAGGAGAAAGGATCGAGGGTCTGGATTTGGAGCGTGCCCATTCTAGATAATCCAGGGTGTTAAGGGGTACCGCCTGCCTCTCAATCGCAACCCAGTCTGGTCTATTGGATCGTGCATAAATAGTGGAGAATTGTGCAGTTGGGCTGCCTGATAGTACTTCCATAGTTTAGGGACCCCCAACCCTCCCTGTTTTCTTCGTCTAAAGAGAACTTCCGCCGGGCACCTGTAGCCCTTGTTACCCCAAATTAATTTTGTGATTTGAGATTGCAGTTTGTGCAGATTTGGTTTTTTGATCGGGATGGGAAGGGCTCTAAATAAGTAAAGGATACTTGGCAGGAGGGTCATCTTGATTGAGTTCACCCTTCCTAACCAAGACAGGCCCAATTTCCGCCAGTTAGTAAGATCTTCCGTTAGTTGTTTGAATAAAGGGTGGTAGTTGATGCTATATAGCCAGTTGATACTGGCTGCTAGATGAACACCCAGGTAGGGGATGTGGTCCGGTTGCCAAGCAAAGTGGGACTGGTCCCGGAGCTGTTGAATGACCATCTCAGGCAGATTGATATTGAGGGCAACCGATTTAGCCATGATAACTTTTAAGCCCGAGGCCTCACCAAACTCCTGTAGTAGATGAAGGAAGCTAGGGATCGAGAGGAGGGGAGAGGAGACAAACAGTAACAGATCGCCTGCAAATAAGGTGCATTTGTGCGTGTGAGGACCACATCTCACCCCCCTTATATCAGAATGCTCCCTGATAGCGATAGCTAAAGTCTCAATAGCAATGGCAAAGATCAGAGGGGACAGGGGGCAACCCTTTCTTGTACCTCTATGGATTGAGAATGGGTCAGAAAGATAGTTGTGTAGCTTAATGCAAGCTCTAGGGTTGGAGTACAGGGCTTTAAGAGTCTGTAAAAATCTGGGACCAAACCCCCATCGCCCCAAGACCTCAAAGATGTAGGACCATTCAACTGTGTCAAACGCTTTTTGTAGATCTACGGATAGCACGAACCCCTACTGCTGGGGACCGCCGTCCCATCCAGATCTAAGGAGTGAAATGAGATCCACTGCTCTGCGGATCTGATCGGGGCCCTGTCTCCCAGGAATGAAGCCGACCTGATCCCTATGAATATATTTCTCTATGAAGGAAGACATTCTATTGGCCAGGATCTTAGTGAGGATTTTTTAAGTCATTGTTAATTAAAGAGATGGGCCTGTAATTACCCACATCTGAGGGGTCCTTGCCAGCCTTCGGTATGACTGAAATATTGGCCAAGTTAAGGTCCTCATTGACTAAGGTTCCCTCCTGAAGGGAGTTGAAAAAGTTTGTCAGGTGAGGAGCTAGGATGGGTCCAAACTGTTTATAATATCCAATGGAGAGCCCATCCGGACCCAGTGCCAACCTTCTTGAGATGTTTAATCACCTAAAATACTTCAGTCTCCGAAATGGGGTCTTCCAACGCTAGACTATGTTCCCTGATTAAGATGGGCAGGGGGATCTTATCTAAGAGAAGGTGCTGGGAAAGCGAGGACTCCGAGGCCCCTGACCTATATAGTTTGGCATAAAATTCATGAAAGGTAGCCATGATCCTGTGGGGGTTTTGGGTGAGGATCCCCGAAGTGTCTTTGACTTTAGGAAAGGTGAATGAATGGTATTTCGGGGAAAGTCTAGAGGCCAGTTTGGGCCTACGTGATCTTTCTGAATGTAAAAGTGGGCATTAGTCCATTGGATCTGCTTCTCCGCTTGGGTAGTCAGGGCGAGATTCAAAGCTGCCCTGCCTGCTTCAAGCTGGGAATGAGATTGTTGGGACGGGTTTTTTTTTTGTGAGCCCTGGCAAGTTTGAAAAAATCCAGTTTGTCCAGGTCACTTTTCCATTCCTTCTTAAGTTTAGCGGAGAGGTACATAATCTTATCCCTTATTACTGTTTTGTGGGCAGCCCAGAGGGTCATAGGTGAGACTTCAGGACTCAAATTCAAGTAATCTTTGAGGTCCTCCCCTTGCATGGTGCAGTGGACTGGGTTATTGAATATAGATTCTTTCAGACGCCAGTGATGTCTTTGCCCTGCCACTGCCTGGACCCGGGAGTAAACAACTACCATCGAGTTGTCGGATAAGGGGAAGTCTCTTATTAAAGATTAGGATACTAGGGGAATTGAGGGAGCCCCCATAAAAACATAATCAATCCTAGCAAAGGATTTATGAGGGGCTGAATAATGGGTGTAGTCTCTCGTTGTCGGGTTACATTCCCTCCATACATCTACTAACCCTAGGGAGTAAAGGAACTTAGCGATCCTCAAGCTCTGTTTCGGGGGCTGCAAGAGGCGCTCTCGATCAGCCCCTGGTTTGTCTAACATGTGGTCTAAAGCTGTGTTAGAATCCCCCCCCCCCCTAGAATCACGGTCCCGTGGGGGGAAAGGGGGCACAGCATGGAACGGAAAAATTGGGCCTGACCTTAGTTAGCGGCTTAATATGAGACAAAAGTGAAAAGGTGACCCCTGAGTTCCCCCGCCAAGAGGATAAATCTACCCTCCAGGTCTCTGATAACCTGTTGAGATTGGAACCCCGCTCCCTTGGAGAAGAATATTCCAACCACTCTCGTTTTATCTGGGGCACTTGCCAGGAAGAATTGAGGAAATTTTGCATGTATAAATTTCGGGTTGAAATGATTGGGGAAGTGGGTTTCCTGCAGGAGAAGAGCCTCCAGATGATGTGAGTGGGTGGCTTGAAAGTATTTTTTGCGCTTTAAGGGGGAGTTTAGACCTTGGACATTGTGGGATGCTAATTTCAACAATACTGGGGGGTCAGGAGCGGGTGTCTTCAGGGGGGCTATATGCATCACTGTGGGCTGGCTCACCTGTCCCTGTAGTGGATAAAGGTACATCCATCGAGAGGCTGCTTCCCTGGAGCCTGGAAGGGGAAAAGGAACATAGAAAAACGGGAGAAAGAAGAAGAAAAGGAGAAAATTATTAGAGAAAACAAGGGGGGGGCGATCACTGTCAGTCCCCTCCGAGTCCAGTGGAAGGGGGTCAAAACACTAGCCTCCATGCCTCAAGGACTTTCTGAAAACGTCTGCCAAACCAGCAGAATCACTTCTGCTCCCGGGTGAACCATTCAGTGGTACCCAAGAGTAGAGGCAGGAGCATGCCCACTGCCCGCCCCTAAAGCAGCCCAGTATAAAACATAAAGCGGGACTAGCCCCTTAGGTGAAAATTACAGTACTCTTCTAGGGCAGCAAGGCCCCCCGGTCCCCCAGACCCAGGGAGCCACCCGCCAAAACAGAAAGAAAACCGATATATCCCCTCTGTAGCTTCGAGAGCTAAGATAAAGCACAAGTAAAACTAGCACATTAACGGCAAGTAAATGAGTAACTTGAAATATGAACAAGGAACCCATGACTGTTGAATCCCTAATGGATCCGCACCAGAAACCGTGGCTAACCCCGGAACCGACCCCACCCCACCCGGACCGTACCCATCCAAGCCGAGGGATCGGGTGGAACATCGTCGGAGCTGAGGACCGTGGCCAACCTGAGAATCCCCCCCAGGCCCCGCAGGAATATCCCGCCAGGTGCCGGGGGGGAGCCCCTGTACCAAAAAAACACAGTAGAGCCAAACTGTAAAAAAACTGAAACTATTTGAATACTAAAAAAGAAAAGAATGGTCAAAAGTCAGTTCCACAACAAGGAAAGGGAGACCTCTCGACCAGAGTCAGGTCAAGGCAAACAAGGAATAGTGACCCATACGTCACCACATTCTATCAAGGAGGGTGCGTGTCCTTAGACCTCTTGGATTGCAGGTTCCTCCATACTGGGGGGATGGGGCTCTGAGGAGAGGGACGTTTGGAGGAGCCCCCACTTTTGGAGTGAAGGGTGGACGATGAATCCAAGGAGATAAAGTTCAGCTTGATCAGAAGATGTTCTCCCTCCTGGAAAGTACTGAAGCCATACCTTTTGCCCTTGTATGAGAAGGGGAAAGGGAAGGACCACCAATATTTGATGGATTTTTGAGCGAGAACATCAAGTAGGGGCCTCAAGGACCTCCGCTTTTGGATGGTAACAGGGGAGATATCGGCAAACAGTGTCCCTGGAACAAGAGTTGGGGAGAGTTTCTGGAAAGTCTCACGATCTCCTTCTTGACTGTATAAAAGTGAGGCTTGACCACAACATCTCTGGGCAGACCATCCGAGGGGGGGGGCCTGGAGGGCCCTGTGGGCCCTATCCAATTCCAACCTGTGTTCCAGATTATTGGGGACAAGGTCCTTGATAAAGGATTGGACAGCACCCGGCACATCCGTGATGGATTCTGGAAGCCCCCGGATTCTAAAATTGTATCTCCGGGAACGATTCTTGAGGTCCTCAATTTTGGAGAGAGCTGTGTCTAGCTGGTCCTGGAAGTCCTGGATGTGCGATGTATTTTGGTTCGCTCTAGTGATTGTTTGATCAGTCTTTTGTTCTATGGCATCAATCCTGGTCCCCAGATTTTGGAGCTCTGTTTGGATGGTAGAAGTAATTTGGGAGGCAGTCTGCGCCAGACCCTTGGAAAGCATTTTGGAGAAGGTTTCCATCATGAAGCAATCGGAATGCAGTGTTGGTGCGGGTTACCCCAAAATTCCGGGGGTGTCCGGGTCAGGAACACGGGCTCCTGAGGGAGAAACAAACATCTCATCCAAGGTCCTCTCCAGAAGGGAAACCGTAGAGGCTGGGGAGAGGATCTGGGGGTTGTTGGGCTCCGGGATGGGGGGTCCTGGGCTAGGAAGAATTTGTGAGCCCCCCTCCACTCCCTCCTCCATGTCCTCAGGGTTATCCGGGTGTTTAGATATGTCTCTCCTAATGGCCACAGCATACATGGGGAAAGTTCCTTAAATATGGCCTCCTTAGTGAGGAAAAAAGAGGGGGGCAGATGGAGCGCCCAGGGCCGACTTGTATAATGAACGAGTGTTCAGGAGTCCAGGGGTAGCAGAGAGGGGAGCAGAGAGGGAGATGGCAAGGGGACCAGCTATGAGGATCACAAAAGGCTGGCTGGGAGAGCTGCTGTCTCCCTGCTTCAGTGTGGGGGCTTGGGCCTTGTGCTCCCCTACACTCTGCGGACAGTGCATCAGTCCCCTGCTCCCCTGCGTTATGGGGAAATCCGCCTTAGAGAGATGGGGGACCCTCTATGACTGGGGGGTGCTGATGGAGAGGCTCCCAGCTATTTGTTTCCCCGGTAATCCGGGGAGCGTAGTATGGGGGAGTAGGCCTCAGCCTCGGCTTCTCCCACTGGCTCTATATTTGGCTGTCAGTGGCTCCTGCAGGGACCCCCCAGGCTCTTATAATCACCCGGGGGTGCTCCGTGGCAGGCTCCTCCGTGGGGTGTCCGGTGTGGGGCTCTCAGACCTCTGGGTTGCTTCAGGAGAACCGCGGAGTCCCGCATGCTTGTAGGCTGCAGCCGCGGCCTCGCGTGACAGTCACACCCGGCCGGATGCGCTCTATCGTCCGGATGGGATCACGGGGGGCCCGGCGGACTCTTCTATGGGTGTCCGCAGCTGGGGGCTCCTTCGTTGTGGGGAGGGCGACCCTTCCTAAAGCTGCTGGCGGGCTGCTGGAGCGGAGTGGGACAAAACTCGGGGATCACACACGTCATCCCAGACGACCGAGGCATGCGCACCTAGACTTCCATTTTTATGGGATGAACTATATATACAGTGCCTTGCAAAAGTATTCGGCCCCCTTTGAACTTTGCAACCTTTTGCCACATTTCAGGCTTCAAACATAAAGATATAAAACTGTAATTTTTTGTGAAGAATCAACAACAAGTGGGACACAATCATGAAGTGGAATGAAATTTATTGGATATTTCAAACTTTTTTAACAAATAAAAACTGAAAAATTGGGCGTGCAAAATTAGTTTTATATCTTTTTGTTTGAAGCCTGAAATGTGGCAAAAGGTCGCAAAGTTCAAAGGGGGCCGAATACTTTCGCAAGGCACTGTATATAATACACACCTGAAGTGTTTAATTCACTTTTATTTTTCATACTTATCTTTTTATTCCTATTTCTACTTCTAGATTGTTGCACATTATAATTTATTGTTAGCTGCAAAACCTGCAAACAATATTTCCTGCCATTGAATTTTGGATCACTTATATGTTAATTTATTATGTTGATACACATAGATACTTCAAGTTTATATCACCATTTGTCATTAGTGCAGCCCTTTTTTTTTTATTTAATTTGACTGTGCCTAGTTGTGGGTTCAGGGTTGCTGCTTTTCTTTTTCTTCCTTTTTTCCACAATTTTCGGCAATAGCGCGGTATCTTTTGAATTAGATTATCTGTAACAACATCCTATACTGCAGCCGCTGTGATTTGATTCTCATCACAAGCATCTGATTTTACTGTTTAGAGGTTTTTTTTTGGTTCACTAACATGGATGTATTTGAGTATAGGGCCAGCATATATGGGAGATGAAGGAGATTTGGGTGGCCTATTCTTGAGACTTAATAACCTCATGATATCTCAAATTCACACCCAATGGGACATTGCCTATCTTGAAACACACATTAGGAACAACATGGTCCCTAGGAGCTTGCGGTGGGAGGTAGCCCCACAAAAAGGTGAAGAAAATCTTAAGGATTGGTATAAATACTTAAATTCAGCTGCAGTACAACTATTACGGTTCCTAATAGAGAGGAAACAACATAAATTGACTAAAATAGATGAGGAGGTTAAGTCTATTAAAGATAAGTTAGTCCCCTTCAAAGAAGGGGGTGAATACAAAGATAAGTCCCAGGTCCACCTTAAAAATTTGGAGAAGGAGGATAGGGATCAGTAGGTTAAAAAAAAAGAAAAAATATAATAGGGATTTGACCGATTATCACACTGCGGTCGTCTTTGAATGGCAGAAAAAATTAGCTAGAGAGGCACAAGCCAATAACCCAGAAGGAATGGAGGTAGCAAAGCCTAATAGAGGGAATTCATCTAATAGAGACCAGTCTGGGGTTAGAAATTATCCACCTTCTCATATGAAACCTCCTTCTAATGAGCCACAGAACACTGGGAGATATTATCCCTACCAATCCCCTTATAGGGGACATAGGGGCCATTGCGGAGTGCATCCTAGTAGAGCTCCGAGGGGTAATATGCGTGGATATAATCCCCACGTTAATCAATACCCATCCTCTTGGCACCCTGATACGAGATCCATTAGTCACCAATCTGACCCCCCATGGGTTTGGGTTCCTGGAGAACTGGGTCGACTTCTCGGTCGGTTACCGGCTCTTTAGCAAGGACGGGCTGCACCTTAATGGGGATGGTACAGCTCTACTGGGAAGAAAGATGGCCACAAAGATGGAGGGGTTTTTAAACTAGTTAAGGGGGGGGTCAGAGGAAACAATAGCCAGCAGTAAGCAGGGGGCAGTGGGGTATAGCAGAGTCAGTAGTGATATTAATACCACAGAAACTAAACTGCAAGTAAATAAGGGGACAACTCCTAAGCAGAGCCAGAGGAAACATATCGACAAAAGGGGCGCTCATACAACACTAAGGGGCCTTTACGCAAATGCTAGGAGCCTAGCTAACAAAATGGAAGAACTTGAGCTGCTGCTATACGAGGAGGACGTAGACCTTGTGGGAATAACTGAAACTTGGTTTGATAGCTCACACGATTGGCTGGCCAATATACAAGGGTATGCATTGTATCGAAAGGATAGGGAAGGTAGAAGGGGTGGAGGGGTCTGTCTATATGTCAAAAATGATATAAAGGTGGTTGAGAGGAGTGACATTATGGAAAGGACGAGGGGGGAGGTGGAATCAGTATGGGTTGAACTTCATAGAGGAGGGGTAGATGGGAAAGTATTAGTGGGAGTATGTTACAGGCCTCCCAACCTAAAGGAGGAGGAGGAGTTGGGACTACTATCCCAGCTAGAAATGACAGCAAAAATGGGGGATCTAATCATACTGGGGGACTTCAATTATCCTGATATTAACTGGGCAGAGGGTACAGCACACTCATCAAAGGCCCGTCATTTCATGAATGTCCTACAGGGCAACTTCATGTCCCAATTGGTGGATTCCCCAACTAGAATGAAAGCCCTGTTAGATCTATTAATTAGGAAAAATCCAAATCTGGTCGCAGACGTGGCGATACGCGATAATTTGGGA
>BLSH010190804.1:41057-55373 GCA_018402905.1 Glandirana rugosa
GCATGTTATAGTCCTGGACACATTGAGGCTTTAAAACGGTGCGGCGTTGTCTCTGAACCTCCACCACGGTGTCATTGTGGATGGTAGATGGCATAAGAACCTCTTTCTTGTCCCTCCACTTCATCGCCAACACTTCCTCATTTCTCATGAAGGCATGCTCTCCTTTTTTCAGCTGTTGGGTCAATAAGTTTTGTGGGAATCCCTTCCGGTTTCTTTTGAAAGTGCCGCAGGCCAGGGTGTCTTTGTTGTAAAGGTAGCGAAATAGGGGCAGGCTGGTATAATAGTTATCAATGTATAAATTGTAGCCTTTTCCAAACAGGGGGTATGCCAGGTCCCAGACTATCTTTCCACTGGTTCCAATATAGGCGGGACAATCAGGGGGCTGGAGCTGGGAGTCTTTTCCTTCATAGATTCTGAATGAATATACATAGCCGGTGGTTCGCTCACACAGTTTGTACATTTTTATCCCATACATGGCTCTCTTGTTTGGTATGTACTGCTTGAACTGCAGCCGGCCAGTAAAATGTACAAGGGACTCATCCACGCATATGTTTTTATCGGGGGTTAAGAAGTCTGAAAATTTTTGTGAAAATAAATTGATTAGGGGCCGTATTTTGTACAGTTTGTCGTAGTTGGGATGACTTCGGGGAGGGCACTGTGCATTGTCATTGAAATGCAGGAAACGCATTATCGTATCATAGCGTGTCCTGGACATAACTGCTGAGAATATGGGCATATGGTGGATGGGGTTGGTGGACCAATAAGAATGATGTTCGTTTTTTTTGTAAGTCACGTATTAAGAGCAAGGCCCAAAAATGTTTTAAATTCGTCTAGCATGAAACAACGCCAATGAAATAAACGGGCATAGGATGAATTGGGGTTGGCTGCAATGAACTGTTCTGCATATAAGTTCGTCTGGTCCACAATGATCTGCAGAAAATATTCAGGGAAAAATAAAGAAAAATAATCATATTGGGTATAATTTGTGGTGTCTGGCTGCACACCTGGCTACGCTGTGAAGGGGTGGATTCTAGCAGACCCCGAGTTGGCAGGCAACCATAAGGGGTTTGCCAGGGCTTTGGGAAAGTAGGACAGGATCCTTTGGGCAGGGCGCCCAGTTCCATTGCTAGTTCCAGGCTCCACTTCCTGGGGTCTGGCGCTGCTGGTGGAAGTAGTACTGGGCTCCAATTCCTGGGGTCTGGCGCTGCTGGTGGAAGGCAGGTCTTCAGATATTGGGCCTGATCTTCTCTTTGGAGGAGGGTAGGTTTCCTCCTCTGATTCGGTCTCCGATCCGCTATGCTCCACTGGGTCATATTCCGAACCAGAATCAAATGATGGGAGCTCCCCGCTGCTCTCATCATCCGACATAGCGAGGATCTCATATGCCTCCTCGGGTGTGTACATTCTCTCTGACATGATGGCGGGCCTGTGCAATGTTTTTATGAGAGTAGTTATTGGGCCTGTGACCTGGGCTGTGACTGACTGGCTGTGACAGATGCTGACGGGCTGTTACTGATGGGCTGTGACAGATTCTGACAGGCTGATGGGCTGTGACAGATGCTGACGGGCTGTGATGGATGCTAATGGGCTTTGACAGATGCTGACAGGCTGACGGGCTGTGATGGGCTGTGACGGATGCTGACGGGCTGTGATAGATGCTGACGGGCTGTGGCGGGCTGTGACAGATGCTAATGGGCTGTGACGGAGCTGACAGCTAACGGGCTGTGACAGAGGGGCTGTAACAGATCCTGACGGGTTGTAACAGATCCTGATGGGCTGTAACAAATCCTGACGGGCTGTAACAGATCCTGATGGCTGTAAAAGATCCTGATGGGCTGTGACAGTTCCTGATGGGCTGTGACAGTTCCTGACGGGCTGTGACAGTTCCTGGTGACAGGTTCTCTTTTATTGGGGGGGCTGTGTGCTGTGTTGTGACAGTAAATTGAAAACTGACAAGACACTGACAGTTACTCACTGATCTCTTCTCCTCACACGATCGGTGTGAGGAGATGCAGAGATCAGATAGTAACTGCAGGTCTCTGTTTACATTTGTGACCAGCTGTGATTGGACACAGCTGGTCATGTAGTAAACAGCCAATTTAATTGGCTGTTTACTTTGATCAGGGAAGCGCTGTGTCCAAGGGACACCCGCTCTCCCCGATTGCCGACGTGCACTCCTCCAGGAGCGCGCTTCATGCACGCTCCTGCATCTCTGCCTCTGCAGTGACCGGCTGTGTTTTGACACAGCCGATCACTTGGTAAATAGCCGATTTTATCGGCTGTTTACCCTGATCGGGGAAGGCCACGGGCCACCCAAGATCGCCGCACTGCGCCCCCCCCCCCCCGCGGGCGTGTGGCACACTGTTATCCTGAGGACGTCATATGACGTCCAGTCAGGATAACTCAGCCACTTCCCGGCCGTCATTTTGCATACGGCTGTCGGGAAGTGGTTAATTAACCTGGCCATTCAAATTGACCAGAGGCTCAGAGAACGCCGAGCCGAATGGTTTACTGGCACTTCCGCGGGACCCCGTCTAACCTGGATGATGCCCCGGGTCCCCAGCCATGTGGCTCCTGTACCAGCCCCGCCCGCGACAACAGAGGGACTGGAACCCATGCAGATTGGCCTCCTACGCCCGTCCCTCACTCCAGAGGGAAGACAAAGGCGCCGGGCGCTCAGCCTGTGCCTCTACTGCGGTGAACCCGGACACATGGTGAGGACTTGCCCTGCGAAAGCTGGTAAGTGGTGCCACCAGGCGAGCTTGGAAACCGCATCTGCCAATCACCATTCATCCCACCTGACTCTCCTTGTCTCTTTACAGTTGCCCGGAGGGAGCGTCCAAGTCCCCGTGATTATTGATTCAGGGGCGTGTAGTTGCTTTGTGGACCTAGCCTTTGCTACACTACACCAGGTGCCTCTGCGTCCCAAAGCCCATAAGATGACCATTCGTTTGGCCAACGGAACGGCCATCAAATCAGGCCAGGTAACAACGGAGACCCAACCAATTCCCATATCCACCACCGAAGGGCACCAGGAGCACCTGATTCTTGACATCATAGCGTCACCCCTGTTCCCCATCATCCTGGGGCTGCCTTGGCTTCGGGCACATAGCCCCATCATAGACTGGTCCTCCGGACTTATTCAGTTTCCTTCTTCGTACTGTGGCCAACACTGCCTGCTTCCCTCCCGGAACGTAGGTTCCGCTCTTCTTAGTTTGGACTCTGAGCTAGATCCTGAAACCCGCAAGGCAGTGCCTCCAGTGTACCACCAATACCCGGATTTCTTCAGTAAGAAAAGGCCAGACCAGCTCCCTCCACACAGACCTTACGATTGCCCCATAGAGAAGAAAGACCACTCCCTTCGTCCCTGTATAGATTATCGTGAGCTGAACCCGATCACGGTCAAAAACCGATATCCTCTCCCGCTTGTTCCGAAACTCTTCCAAAGGCTTGGGTCGGCCACCGTGTTTACTAAACTCGATCTCAGAGGGGCTTACAATCTTATTCGCATCAGAGAGGGAGATGAGTGGAAGACTGCTTTCCGGACTCGTTTCGGCCATTATTAGTACCTCGTTATGCCTTTCGGGCTCTGCAACGCCCCAGCTACATTCCAACACCTGGTTAATGATATCTTCCGGGACTACTTAGATGTCTTCGTCATAATATATCTGGATGACATCCTGATTTTCTCTCCTTCCCTGGAAGAGCATCAAAAGCATGTGGGCTGTGTTCTGAGCCACTTGCGGCAGCATAGACTATACGCAAAGGTGGAGAAATGTGCCTTCGAGTGCTCCACCATCCCGTTCCTAGGACTGATTCTCTCAGTCTCAGGGGTTACCATGGATCCGCAGAAAGTTACTGCGATCCTGGACTGGCCAGCACCTGTGGACAAAAAAGGGGTCCAACGGTTCGTTGGGTTTGCAAACTTTTATAGAAGATTTATAAAGGGATTCTGGGCAATCAATTCCAGTGGTCATCCGAGGCCCAGGATGCCTTTCAGGCTTTAAAGGGACTGTTTACCTCTGCACCTATCTTGCAACACCCGGATGCCACGTTACCCTATGTGTTAAAAGTGGATGCCTCAGAGACGGCAGTGGGAGCGGTCCTATCTCAGAGACGGGGAGCAAGGGCACTTCTTCATCCGGTAGCCTTCTTCTCCCGCAAGCTCACTGCCCCGGAAAGGAACTATGACGTCGGTGACAGGGAGCTACTGGCTATTAAGGCCGCGCTGGAGGAATGGCACTATCTGTTGGAGGGAACCCAGCACCCCATTCTGATATATACGGACCATAAAAACCTGGAGAATCTCTGCACCGCCAAGAGACTCCGACCTCGCCAAGCCCGCTGGGCTCTCTTTTTCTCTCGGTTCCAGTTCCATCTGACTTACCACCCCGGGGAAAAGAACAGTAAACCGGATGCCTTGTCCCGCATGTACTCGGAATCCGGAACACCTACCCCTCCTGACACCATTCTTCAGCCCAGGATCTTCTTAATTACTCAGGATGACTTGCTCTCGCGAATCCGGAGAAGCTCTGTCTGCTCAGCCTGCACCCTCCGGCTCAAGGACTCACCTGGAAAGATGGTCTCTGGTGGCATCAAAATCAGATTTACGTCCCTCTGGAGCTACGTCCTGCTGTCCTCAAGGTCCATCACGACCACAAACTTGCCGGTCATTTTGGCTCCCGAAAACTGCAGAGCTGATTCTGCACTCATTCTGGTGGCCACTGCTTTCTGAAGATTGTCTTGCTTATGTCCGCTCTTGTGCTACCTGTGCCAGAAACAAATCAGACAAAACGAGAGCCTGGGGTCTCCTGAAACCTCTCCCCATCCCGGATCGACCATGGTCCAAGATCTCCATGGACTTCATTGTGGAGTTGCCCCCTGCTAAAGGATACACAACCATCTTTGTGGTGGTTAACAGACTGACTAAAATGGCTCACTTCCTCCCTATGAAGGGCACACCCACAGCGAAAGAGACATCAGAAGTCTTTATCAGAGAGATCATCTGGCTGCACGGTCTGCCAGTGAACATAGTGTCTGACCGGGGGGTGCAGTTCACCTCTCGGTTCTGGAGGGCTCGCTGCGCTACCATGGAAATTGATTTGTCCTTTTCCTATCACCCCCAGACCAACGGCCAGACCGAAAGGACAAACCAGACATTGTAGCAATACCTCCGCTGCTTTTCCACCTACTCTCAGGACGACTGGTGCACGTTGCTACCTCTGGCGGAGTTCGTTTGCAATAATTCGATGCACTCCGCCACCAAACAAATCCCCTTTTGGGCTAACTATGGGTTCCACCCCATTGTTCTTCCGAGACTGGCGATGGAAACCTCGGTACCAGCAGCACATGCCTCTGCACAATTTGTTCAGACCAATTGGAAGCTCTTGCAGGACACACTTTCCCGGACACAAGAGGCCACCAAAGCGGCCTTCGACAAGAAGAAACGGGGTGAGCTTAACATCCAGCCCGGTGACAAGGCCTGGCTCTCAACCAAGAACCTGAGGCTTGCTTGCCCATCTAAAAAGCTGGGCCCTCGTTTCATAGGTCCTTTTCCAGTTGGCAGGAAAATCAACCAGGTCTCATTTGAGTTGGAGCTCCCCCCATCCTTACGGATACACCCGGTATTCCATGTGTCCTTGCTGAAGCCGGTGGCCCCGGATCCCTTTCCAGATAGAGCTGTTGCTCCCCCGGCCCCCGTCTCGATGGAGCAGAGGAGTTCGAGGTGGAGTTGATTCTCGACTGCAGAAGAAGGGGTGGCGGGGTCGAGTATTTGGTAAAGTGGAAAGGCTATGTGCCAGAAGAGAGTTCATGGGAACCTGAAACCAACCTCCATGCCGACGAGTGCATCCAAACCTTTAAGGATAACAATCCAAGCTGGCCAAGTTGGGAATCCGAAGGCTGCCCCTTGGGGGGGGCAGTGTTAGGAAAAGACTGGCCTGTTGAAGTCTGGCTGCCCTTGTGGACTTTTTTGCCGTTTTTGCCCTTCACGCGCGTTCACGCCAGACGGCCCTATTTAAGCTTCCTGCACCTTTCAGCAGGTGCTGTCTGTTCTACAGTGTCTGAGTACCTGTGAGCCTCAGCTCTCCTGCTTGAAACCTGCTTCCTGTGTTGTTCCTGTTCCTGTGTACTGATCCGGCTTGCCCTGACCTGCTACTTATCTGCCTGCACCGACCCCAGCTATCTACGACCATCCGCTTGTCTGACCTCTCTGTACCTTTGCTGCCAGCCCGTGAACGAACCCAGCTTGGACTTTGACTACTCTTCTGCCTGCCCCTTGTGTGCCTCTCTAACCCGCCAGTTGCCGACCCAGCCTGCACGACCATCCTTCAGTCTGCACGACCATCTGGAGCCTCACATCACCACCAGTGACCATCCAGCCCTCGTGCCATCCTGCACTCTGGGACTTCCTGTCTACACTACCAGGGGTCCCCAAATCAGGTGTGTAAGAGTGGTTGTTCCCTGCTAAGACAGACTCCACCGCCAGGACCGTGACAGATGCATAAAAATCCTATCTGCCCCCCGGGTCGTGCGATCGTTAGTGGGATCGATTCCTTGACTTCCCCGGTGGGTAGATATATCGACTATTTTTTGCAGCTTCTGGTTCAGGATATACCCTCATTCCTTAAAGATTCGCGAAAAGTTCAAAATCAGATATCTGGTTACATCCCTAAAAGAGGTATGTGGATGGTAACCGGGGATGTCACTTCACTCTATACCAGTATTCCAAACTCTTTGGTTATAGAAGCGGTGAGATACTACATGGAGCGTAGTTCGGGGTTACCTCATGAACAAGTAGCATTTATTATTGAATTATTGGAATTTGCCGCATCTTCTAACTACTTCTGGTTCAATCACAAGTTTTATAGTCAAGTTAAGGGGGTGGCCATGGGGGCAAAATACGGCCCAAGTTTAGCTGACCTCTTTATGGCCCAGTGGGAGGAGGACACCGTCTATGCCCAGAGAGCACCTCAGTTGGTTCTCTGGGCAAGATAAATTGATGACGTCCTCCTCCTATGGGATGAGGACCATTCAAGTTTGGTCGAGTTTTTTGAAGTTCTGAACTCCAACAACAGAGGTATTGAGCTCATACACTAATCCAGCCAGACTGAGATTAATTTTTTGGATCTGACAATTAGGATAGTTAACAATCAGTTTGTCACATCCACCTTCTTCAAGTCCTCCTTCATATCCCTTACTAGTTGCCATCATGATCCATGGTTAAGGGGAGTTCCTAAAAGTCAGTTTATGAGACTCCTGCAAAACTGTTCCAACTATGATGAGTTTCGTTCACAAACCGGGGTTCTCACCGTGAGATTTTTAGAAAAGGGTTATGATTAGGATACCATTAAAACCACCATCGAACAGGTAGCATCCATGAACAGAGAGGATTTGCTAAGGGTGAGATCTGAAAGTGAAGGGGGATCAGTGGCTCCAGTAGTACAGTTCATCACTACTTATTCTTGTCAAGCCAAAAGGATTAAACAAATTATCTCCTGCCATTGGCACATCCTGAAAAATGACAGGATTTTGATTGAGGTTCTACCTAATAAACCCGCAGTTGTGTTTAGGGGAGCTCCATCCATTAAAAATAATATAACCCCTAATGTTTTAGACCGTCCTACACAGAGAACTATTTTTTTCCAACAACTTACAGGGTTTTATAAATGCAAGAGATGTCGGGTTAGTTCTATCAACTCTCTTACAGGGATAAAAACCGATAGATTTCTTTCGACCACTACCTCACAAGAATTTAGGATCAAACCCTTTGTGACCTGTGGCACTAAGGGGTGGTCTATTTGCTGCAATATCCTTGTGGACTGCAGTACGTGGGAAGAACCAAACGCCCACTACAAGTTAGACTTAACAAGCACATTACCAACATTCTTACAGGGTTTAAGATCCACTCAGTATCTAAACACTATTGTGATGTGCATAATCGTGACACCTCCAACACTCTATTTATGGGGATTGATAAATTTGAACCCCATTGGAGAGGTAGTTCCCTAGTTAGAGGAATCTCTGGGCTTGAGATGTCATGGATACATAGACTAAACTGTTATACCCCTTTTTGGCTTAACGTTGACGTAAACGTCAATGTGTTCATTGACAACTCTTAGCATTTACCCACCTAGGTTGTTGTATCCATTTGATGTTTGCCATGTAGAATTGGATGCTAGTTTAAGAGGATGCCTGCTTTTTTAAATTACACACTCTCTTAATATTATACACACTTAGGTTGTTGCACCTATTTTATGTTTGCCATTCGGGTTCCAGAGTAAGTGGACGCCTGCTTGTTTAAACTACTTAGGCCATTAGGTTATTTCCTCTCTGATTTGGATGCTAGTGATGATATAATATAGAAGGTACCCTTTTGGGGTGTTATATCTCTTACATGCTATTCGGTTATCTAGTTATACATCTCCCCTTACGTGATTGAGGTCGTCCTTAGTCCATGCATACATCCATATTTTAGTTTCTTCCTTTTTCCCCTCCCTTCCCTTATTCTGGCCGATTGATAGCTGTTATTCAATTTTTGCCCCCTATACAGGGGAGACTATCAATGGCCATATTTTGGATATGGGGATGGGCCTTAGGTCCACATTTCCCAGGATTTGGTACATTTTTCCTTACTATTTTTGATTCCCGGGATACAAAAAGCCACTCATTTAGGTTTATTGGCTCATTCTGAAGGTTTTTTATCAGGCCCAACCACAGATAGGCTTTAGGCTACTATTTGCGAGTGTGGTTATACATCCTTTGTAGCGTCAAGGGAAAAATTTTTTAGAAGGGAATAGGAAGGGATAAGGGATATATTCATTATCATTTAGGGCAGTGGTTCTCAACTCCGGTCCTCGGGACCCACCAACAGGCCAGATTTTAAGTATTACCTTGGGGAGATGCAGACTAGAATACTGCAATCACTGAGCAGCAAATTATATCACCTGTGATGTATTTCAGTTATCCTGCAAACCTGGCCTGTTGGGGGGTCCCGAGGACCGGAGTTGAGAACCACTGATTTAGGGTAACCTATTTTGAGAGTATATATCCTTCATTCTATCATTGAATAATCACACTCTCAGTTTGCGAATATAGTGGCCTAGCTTATGTCTAACATTATCTTTTTAATTCAATTATATGTCAATTTGATTTGTAAAATTTTTTTAGTATTATTTTTCTTTTGGAATGTCAGTATGATCCTTTCCAAAGTTGCCCATCAACGGATTATTTTTGAGTATTTTGATTTTTCAGTTCAATCAATTGACATTCCAATTAGCATCAGGGTGACCTCATGTTCCGTTCCGCCTGAATTGTGTGGTAGAACTGGTAGGGACACCATTTAATATAGCTGAATGTCGCTGGACTCTCCTGTTTAAATGCTAAGCTCACTAATATTTATACAATTTCAAAGTTTATTCCAATCTTAAATTAGTGTTGTATTACCTTTTTTATTCTGGATATTATGTTGAGGGCAGATTTGCCCTCTTCTAAGATGGTGGGCGACTGTGTCTATGGCACTCGTATTGCAGGGTTAGCTTCCTATAAAGGCAGTGTGTTGGCAGTGCGCCTTATCCCCGTGACAACGTCTTTGTGAGATGAAACGTACGTCAGGAAGGCATGCTGATGTCACTGCCTGTGCAGTATTACATGCCGAGCCAGCCGGCTTGTTATTATCTGCGCTGACTATTCTAATCTGCTGTAAGAGCAATCTTTTTTAATGTAATAAACCTTTTAGCAGTTTTACACTATGTTAGTTTACTTTTTTATTGGATGATTGATCATCTGGATGGAGCCCACCCACTCTTGCTCCTGTGACAGAAGTTGGTATACCCTGTAGTGGGGTTTGGGGTGTTGGTCAAGCAGCGGTACCTCCGGTCTATATATATGAGGTCTTGTCCAGGTCGGATGGTCCCCTGAGAGAGGTGTGATAGCCCTGAAGTGGCCCAGCGAGAGGAGTCGTGTATACCCCTGACGGGGACCCTGGCTGGGCGAGAAGCCACATGCGCCTCTTGTGCTTATGTCTGGTAAGTGGCATTTATGTTGGTGGAGGATTTTCACTTACTATACTACCATTAGTAGCACCTGGTGTATCCCACTTACCTAGATTCTTCACTTTTTATGGACTTCCACTTTTATGGGATGAACTATATATATAATACACACTTGGAGTGTTAAATTCACTTTTATTTTTCATAATTATCTTTTTATTCCTATTTCTACTTCCAGATTGTTACACATTATAATTTATTGTTAGCTGCAAAACCTGCAAACAATATTTCTTGCCATTAAATTTTGGATCCCTTATATGTTAATTTATTATTTATGTTGATACACATAGATACTTCAAGTTTATGTCACCATTTGTCATTAGTGCAGCCCTTTTTTGATTTCATTTGACAGTGCCTAGTTGTGGGTTCAGGGTTGCTGCTTTTCTTTTTCTTCCTTTTTTCCACAATTTTTAGCAATAGCGTGATATCTTTTGAATTAGAATAACTTCTTTATGTTTGATAACAAATACTAACGACAAAAGAGGGGAGTCGCCATGGGTGCCACCTGTGCCCCTTGTATGCATGCCTTAATCTGGGATGGAGGGAACGAGACAAAGTATACAGTCACCCTGCATACACAGAGCATGTTGTCCTGTGGGTACGATATATTGATGATGTGCTGGTGGTGTGGAGAGGGTCATTGGTACAGTTTGAAATGTTTGCTGAGGAATTGAATTCCAATACTAGGAATGTCTTCCACACATACAAGGCAGAGCTGATTCAAATAGAATTTTTTTTTTATTTGATTTATTGACCCGGAAAGGTGAGAAGATTGTTACTAATACCTTTAGAAAGCCCACAGCGGGAAATACCCTTCTTCACGCCACCAGCCACCATCCATGGCCCCTAATTAGGGGCATCCCCACGGGACAATTTGTTGGGATTCATAGGTACTGCTCTATCCCTAATGACTTTCATAGCGAAAGTAAGGAGCTCAATCAGAGGTTTAGTAAACAAGGTTACCCAAGATCTGTCATTAAACAGGCCAAATTGAAGGTGTTAAACAAAAAGAAGGAGACAACCCTTGGTGTAGATGGAGGGGGAAGGGACCAGACAGATAATAAGGATGAGAGGATGGGGATTGTCACTACCTATGGGATACACTGGAAGCATTTACAAAAATTAGTTGGCAGGCATTGGCATTTACTGATGCTTGACAACAAATTAAAACAGATCTTGGGAACGCGTCCTAATTTGATATCGTTCCTTTCCATGCCCCCAGTGGTGAGGATGCATCTGTGTGGTCAACTATACATGTTATCTATGCCCATGTGGTGAAATCGATGTGGGCAAGATTATTAGGGAATTTCAAAAAAGGATGGGAGAACATCTTAAGCATCACCACTAAGGATGACAAGTCCCTGGTAGCTATACACTTCAGGGATACACATGGGGCATCCACCAAGGATTTCAGATGCATGATCATCTATAAATTAGACTTGTCTAATAGAAGGGGGGTGGTGATCGCATTCTGTTACAAAAGGCAAGATGGATCTTCCTACTTGATTCTTTGATGCCGAAATAATTAAATAGTGATCTATCTTTGAAATGTTTCCTGTAATGACCCCGTAAATACCCAATACAGGCGGTCCCCGGGTTACAAACAAGATAGGGACTGTAGGTTTGTTCATAAGTCGAATTTGTTTGTAAGTCGGAACAGGTACATTTTTTAAGTGTAGCTTCAGCCAAAACAAATATTTTTAAGCTTTTTGGATAGCATAGGGAAGGGTTAACATCCCTGTAATGTTTGTTTTGCTGTCTATGTTTCTGTTCAGAAGATTTCACCTCACTTCCTGTCCCAATGATAATTGGATTTTGAAAATTTTGGGTTGTTGTGGAAACAAGGATTGGTGATAAAAGCATCAGTGGAGACACCTTTATCCCATAATAACTCTTACAGGAGTGAATTTCCCTTCCTAGGGGGAGATTTCCTCTCACTTCCTGTTGTCTCCCTCCGTTTGTAAGTAGGAGTCGTTCATAAGTCGGATGTTCATAACTAGGGGACTGCCTGTATTAACTTTTTTCCAGAGCTGCTCCCTCTGCCAGCAGTGAAAGGGGTAGGTTGATAATTTGACCCCGTAAATACTGAATAATAACACTGTATCGCAGTACTGAGTATGGGTGGGGCTATAGAATCCCTGGAATGAATGGTTGTCCCATTTGGGAGATACCCAATATGATCTTTTTTCCAGGGCTGCTCTCTCTGCCAGTCAGTGGTGTATTTAGGTTTTGTGCTGCCCTAGGCCTGACTAAACTCATGCACCCCCCTAATTTAAATATGAGCCACCCTTTCCTGTCACAGCCACACCCCTTCCTGTTTAAGACCCTCCCTGAAATTTCCTAGTGGGGACACTCGTTCTGAGGGCCTTGGGGGGATTGGAATGGATTTCCTTAAGAGATTTCCTCATACTTCCTGTTTGGCTATTGGGCAGCACAACAACTCATTGGTTGGGGCCTGCCACCTGGGAGCAAGTGCAGTCACTTTATGGGGGTGCCAGACCGGTTTGTCTCCCTGCCCGGTATACCCCATAAGACTAAAAGTGTAGTGCAAGCCGGCGGGGACTCTTTTTGTGCTGCCCCCTTGCAAAGTGCCGCCCTAGGCCTGGGCCTTGTTGGCCTAGGCCAAGATACAGCGTTGCTGCCAGCAGTGAAAGGGGTAGGTTAATAATTGGCCCTGTAAATATTGTACAATAACACTGTATTATAGTACTGAGTAGTACTGAGTATGGATGGGGCTAGAAAACCCTTGGAATTAATGGTTGTCCCCATTGGGAAATGCCTAATATGAACTTTTTTCCAGGGCTGCTTCCTCTACCAGCAGTGAAAGGGGTAGGTCAATAATTGACCGTGTAAATACTGTATAATTACACTGTATTATGGTACAGAATATGGGTGGGCCTATAGAATCCTTGGAATGAATGATTGTCCCAATTGGGAGATACCCAATATATTTTTTCCAGGGCTGCTCCTGAGCAGTGAAAAGGGGTAGGTTAATATTTGAGACTCAATAGAAGGTGGGAGATATTGTGATCGCATTCTGTTATAAAAGGAGACAACATGGATCTTCCTCCTTGATTCTTTGATGCCGAAAAGATTAAATAGTGATCTATCTTTGCAATGTTTCCTGTAATGACCCTGTAAATACTGCATAATAACAGTGTATAATAGTACTGAGTATGGGTGGGGCTATTGAATCCCTGGAATGAATGGTTGTCCCATTTGGGAGATACCCAATATTAACTTTTTTTCCAGGGCTGCTCCCTCTGCCTGCAGTGAAAGAGGTAGGTTGATAATTTGACCCCGTAAATACTGTATAATAACACTGTATCACAGTACTGAGTATTGGTGGGGCTATAGAATCCTTGGAATGAATGGTTGTCCCTTTTGGGAGATACCTAATATGAACTTTTTTTTTCCAGGGCTGCTCCCTCTGCCAGCAGTGAAAGGGGTAGGCTAATAATTGACCCCGTAAATACTATTCAATAACACTATATTATAGTACTGAGTATGGTTGGGGCTATAGAATCCTTGGAATGAATGTTGGCCCAATTGGGAGATACCCAATATGAACTTTTTTCCAAGTCTGCTCCTCCTCCCAGCAGTGAAAAGGGTGGGATAATATTTGAGACTCAGTAGAAGATGGGAGATATGGTGCCTCTTATTCACTCCATTTGGGATTTTCATTATCCACACTGGATAGGGACATAATATAGAGGGCAAGAAGGGGTGGTGTCCTGAACGCATGGTGCGTACTTTTGATTACTTCCAGGAAACTTTATGTGCATATGCCCCCTATTTTTAAGCTGAGCATGGATTGTATCACTTGAGTTTTATTAGGTTAATGCATTGGTTATTTTGCACTAGGTCACTTTAAAGATGAGTGGGGACCTTCATTAGTTTTCATGCGTGGTACGCAAGTCCTGTGGTGGGGAAGAACGGGAGATATAATACAGGGATAGGTCACACCTATTACTTTTAGGGTTTACCTCACTTATTCTCCGTGGTATAGAGGGTAGAAGATGACTCAGAGTTTATAATAGGGTGGGAAAAGTGACGACCCTCCTCCTCGTCTGAACCTTTTTTCAAGTATAACCCATAGAGGGTTAACCCGGTTGTAAGTAAGGTTCCTAAGATATCGGGGTTGGTATGAGTCATGATATTATATCACAATAACTTATCATAAATGCCCCAGTTAATAATCGGATGGGGAAAGTGACGACCGTCTCCCTCGTCGGGACCTTTTTTTTTCAAGTATAATCCATAGAGG
>BLSH010190804.1:71854-83686 GCA_018402905.1 Glandirana rugosa
CTACCCGACCACTGTCAACCAATCAGAGACCAAAGTCAGAAGCCCATCTGAGTACTCGAGTACCTGTCACCAGCCCATCTGAGTACTCGAGTACCTGTCCCCAGCCCATCAGAGTACCCCAGTACCTGTCACCAGCCCATCAAAGTAACCAAGTACCTGTCACCAGCCCATCAGAGTACCCGAGTACCTGTCACCAACCCATCAAAGTACCCGAGTACCTGTCACCAACCCATCAAAGTAGCCGAGTACCTGTCACCAGCCCATCAGAGTACCTGTCACCTGCCCATCAAAGTAACCAAGTGCCTGTCACCAGCCCACCAGAGTACCCGAGTGCCTGTCACCAACCCATCAGAGTACCCGAGTACCTGTCACCAGCCCATCAGAGTACCTGAGTACCTGTCACCAGCCCATCAGAGTACCCGAGTACCTGTCACCAGACCATCAGCATACCAGAGTACCTGTCACCTGCCCATCTGAGTATCCGAGTACCTGTCACCAGACCATCTGAGTACCAGAGTACCTGTCACCAGCCCATCAGAGTACCCGAGTACCTGCCACCAGCCCATCAAAGTGCCCGAGTACCTGTCACCTGCCCATTAGAGTACCCGAGTACCTGTCACCAGACCATCAGCGTACCGAGTACCTGTCACCTACCCATCTGAGTACCCGAGTACCTGTCACCAGCCCATCAGAGTACCCGAGTACCTGTCACCTGCCCATCTGAGTACCGGAGTACCTGTCACCAGCCCATCAGAGTACCTGAGTACCTGTCACCAGCCCATCAGAGTACCTGTCACCTGCCCTTCAGATTACCTGAGTACCTGTCACCAACCCATCTGAGTAACCGAGCATCTATCTGCAGCCCATCAGAGTACCCAAGTACCTTTTACCAGTCCATCAGATTACCCAAGTACCTGTCTCCAGCCCATCAAAGTACCCGAGTACCTATCTGCAGCCCATCAGAGTACCCGAGTACCTATCTGCAGCCCATGCCTCATAGAATATACCTCGGGTGTTTGCTTTCCAAAATGGGGTCATTTTGGGGGTAATTCTACTGCCCTGGTGCTCCAGGGCCTTCAAAAGTATGATAGGTATGAATGAAATTTTATGTGTAAGTTATGCTCCTAGAATGCCTGACGGTGCTCCCTGCATGTTTGGCCTCTATATGTGGCCAGGGTGTGAAAAAAGTCTCACACATGTGGTATTTAGAGTTGAGCGTACCGGACTTTAGGGTGTCCGTGTCCCGAACCTGAACATTTGAGAAAAAGTCTGGGTTCGGGTATTTTTTCGCACCTGTTGAATAGCTGCAGGGCAGCCAATCAACAAGCATTTCACTCGTTTGCCCTTAGAAGCCATCACAGCCATGCCTACTAATGGCTTGGCTGTGATTGGCCAGTGCATCATGTGACCCAGCCTCTATATAAGCTGGAGTCACGTAGTGCTGCATGTCACATCATCTCATACTAGTGTAGGGAGAGGATGCTGCTGCTGCTGTGAGGGGACAGATTAGCTTTAAAAAAATCATCTCATACTAGTGTAGGGAGAGGATGCTGCTGCTGCTGTGAGGGACAGATTAGCTTTAGAAAATCTGTGAAAAACAGCGTTTTATTGGTGGGTGGGTGCTAGAGGAGATTTTTGTTTGCTAGAGTACATTTTGTTTGCTAAGCAAAGTGCCTCATATAAAACCTAAGCAATTTTTCTGTTTGTTAGGTGGGTGTTTGCAGCCATTTTTGCAAGTGCAGTGCACTTGCAACTGCTTGTGTGTCAGGGACACTACTTTAATCGTGGTCTGTTAGTTCAGTTGGCAACATTTTGGCATATTTAAATACTGCTTTTACAAAAGAAAAAAGCAAGCTGGCCCCTCCCAGGGGGCCGTCCTCACTCAGCATAAAAGCCCCCAGCTCTGCATAGCATATCAGTTCATAGCAAGCCGTACAAACGCAACACAGAGGGGTGCGTGCTGCGTCTGTCAATGAACTCACTCAGAGAAAAGGATTTTACGGTAAGTTCTTAATAAAATCCTATTTTCTCTTATGTTCATTGACAGATGCAGCCTCTATTCATGACACATGGGGACGTCCCAAAGCAGTGTCAAACAAGAGGGGTGGGCCAGCATAACAACTGTACCCAACAGAATCCTCTCAGGAGGCACCAGCCGCACCTATACCGCCACCTGCAAAACTTTGCAGCCAGAAGCAGCATCCGCGGATGCTGACACAACACCTTGTAAAATTTTAACAAAAGTGTGCCCCGAGGCCCATGTAGCCGCTTGCACACTGAGACACCGAGGCTTGGTGTCTGAAATCCCAGGAAGTGCTAATCACCCTGGTGTAATGAGCCATGACCGGAAAAGGGAGTTCTTGGCCCCGAACAGTATACCCATGGGTCACAGTCTGTCTGATCCAATGGGATATAGTAGCTGATGAGGCCGCCAAACCTTTGCGCGGTCCTTCCGTCAGTACAAAAAAAGCATCAGACTTCCAAAAAGAAGCTGTAGCCCACGAATACACCCGCAGAGCTCTTGCTGCATCCAAAGAGTGCAAAGCAACCTCCCTGATATGAGACGGGTGTGGACACAATGAAGGGAGAACAATGCCCTCATTAATGTGAAAAGAGGAAACCACCTTTGGTAGGAACAAAGGAGAAGGGCGCAGCACCGCCTTATCCTTATGAAGGACCAAGTAGGGAGACCTACATGACAAAGCCGCCAACTCAGACACCCGCCTAGCGGATGTAATGGCCACCAAAAAAGCCACCTTTTGTGACAGTAATTGTAAGGGAATGGAATATAAAATGCAGCGCATAAGGTAACAAGAAAGGCATATCAATGGTCCCACATTTAACAAAAAGTCCGTCTAGTTATTAGCTGACTTGAATATCTTAATATCTCGTGACAGTGTAGAAATCTTCAATAATCCGTGGTAAAAAGAAAATGGATGTAAGCTTACCAGAATTCGGTAATCTATGCACAGGGTACAAATCCCAACCGGGTGGTTGCTCCTCAGGATGGTTGGTGATAAAGGGCCAGGGTTCCAATCCTCCTGCAACGTATCCGTTTGTGGGGTGGTTTGGGGATCCCTCGATCTTGCTATTGTGCCAATCCAGGCGGATCACTTTGGCCAGGGATGGACGCTGGTAGGGATAGCTCCTAGCCGCACATCTTCAGTCCAGGGGGTCCACCGATATGTAGGCAAGATAAAAGGCAGCCACAATCGTGTGATATTGTTTTGAAACAAGTATTTATTTTATACTTGTAGATTAAAAATACTCACATGTAGAAAATAGATCAAGAGCTCTTATGAAATGACAGGAGGGAATGGAGGAAACCTGCTTTTACAATTGTAAGGGAATATCCCTGATTTTCTCATATGGTTTCTGCAGTACGGAAAGTACTAAATTTAAATCCCACGGTGCCCACGGCGGCCGTACCTGAGGAGCTACATGACGTACACCCTGTACAAATGTACGTATCAAAGAATGCGTAGCTAAAGGCCGTTGAAAAGGGAATCACCAGAGCCGAAATCTGACCTTTGAGTGTACTCAAAACCAATTTTGTATCCAGGCCTTGCTGCAAGAAGGCCAGCACCCGGGATATAGAGAAAGAGCGGGGGTTCCAACCCCCCGCCTCACATCAGGCAATATAATACTTCCAGGTGCGATAACATATCTGCACGAAAAACACCCACGTGCCTTAGGCATGGTAGGGATCACAGAGTCAGAGACACCCCTATCCCTCAGCACCTGAGACTCAAGCCAGCGAGGGTAAGCAGGGTGCAGGATGGGTCCCTGTGACAGCTGATCTTTGCAAAGCGGGAGCCGCCTGAGAACGTCTGTTACCATCCGCACCCCGTCAGCGCACCAAGGGAAAAAGAGAAAGTCCACTTGCCGGAATGTAGATGGAGGAGATTGCCAGCACGCAAAGTTCAGCCCATCTCAGAATGAGGGCCGTCTCCACAGCTGGTGCCGAGCTCCTTGTTCCGCCCTGATGGTTCACGTACGCCACTGCCGTGGGGTTGTCCTACTGAACCCGAACCGGGAGGCTGCGCAGCCTTGCCGACCAGTGGGAGAGACAGAGCCCTCAGCTCCAGCACATTTATTGGAAGGCGCGATTCCTGCGTCGACCAATGGCCCTGAGCAGACAACTGCCCCAGGACTCATCCCCAGCCCGATAGGCTGGTGTCCGTCAAGACTATCGACCAATTCACGGAAAGGAACGACTTTCCCAAAGTCAATGCCGGGGCCTGGAGCCACCAGGCCAAAGACCCCCTGGTTTGATGATCCAATTCGATCAGCTGGTTCAGGGACAACTGAGACTTGTCCCACCGTAACAGGCTCACTCGCTGCAGGAGCCAAGTGTGACTCTGGGCGTACGGTATCACCTCGAAGGCCGAGACCATGAGCCCCAACACCCGCATACAGACCCGTAAGGAGGGCCACCGATGTGACAGCAGGACTTGCACTGCTGCGTGCAGTGTCAGCAACTTGGCCGGAGGTAGAAAACCTTCGCCTGCTCTGTGTCCAATATCAGGCCCAGATATTCTAGGCGACAGGACAGGGTCAGTGTCGACTGCTGTAGGTTGATCAACCAGCCGAAGTCTCGCAGGGAGGTCAGTGTGATAGCAACATTGTCCTCCAGAGCCGGAGCCGACTCCGCTCGCAGGAGTAGATCGCCCAGGTAAGTTACCACAGCAATGCCTCTCTGTCTCAACAGAGCCAGCGCTGGAGCCCGCAACTTGGTGAAGACCCGTGGAGCAGAGGCCAGACCGAAGAGGAGTGCCACAAATTGAAAATGCAGGTCCCCTACCGCCAAGCGCAGGAAGCACTGATGCCGGAGGCAAATGGGAACATGCAGATAAGCATTCCTGATATCCAGGGATGCCATGAAGTCCCCTTGGTGAAGGGCGGCCACGACTGAAACGGACTGATTCCATCCTGAATTTTAGCGCTTTCACAAAATGATTTAGCGCATTCGGTCCAGAACTGGCCTGACCCCACCCCTTTATGGGCACCACAAAGAGGTTTGAATAGAAGCCGTGGAACCTCTCCAACGGAGGGACCGGCACAATCACTCCTTGTTCGGACAGCGTCCGGACAGCCCCTAAGAGAGCTTCCCAAGGCCCTGGCGGAAGTGCTGAACTCTATTCTGTACCCGGAGAACACCACTTCCCATACCCACCGGTCGGAAATGTGAGCAGCCCACCTGTCTGCGAACCCCAGAATTCGGCCCCCCACCCGAGAGTCGAACGGGGGCAACCCATATGCGGAGGAGGGTTTGTCCTCAGTCTTTCCAGGCTTGCGCTGCCAGGGGCGCTTACCGGACCCCGAGGCAGACTGCCGGGCCTTGAGCCCCTTGCCCGCTAAACCAGGCGCACAAAAAAAACTCTTCTGGGCCGAGAATGAAGGACCCTGCTTACAGCGGCAATCCCGCCGCTTGGGTTCTGGAAGAAAGGCACTCTTCCCCCCAGTGAAATCCTTAATGATTTCACCCAATTGCACTCCGAAAAGCCGGCCACCTTGAAAAGGGGGGTCCGTGAGGGCCTTTTTTGAACGCGTGGTCACCCGACCAACACCACAACCCCAGCAACCGTCTGATAATGACTGCAAAAACAGACATCTTTGACAGCATGAGGAGCAGGTCCAAGGCTGCGACACACAGGTACCGGAGACCCTGTATCAGGTGGTCAGACCGCTGCAAGGCCTCAGGGGAGCACCTTCAGCCCAAACACTGTGCAATCCTGTCGCACATTTCGTAAGTGGCTGTGCCACCGTGGCCGATGCCAGAGCTGGCCTCATGGCCGTCCCCGCCACCAAGAACAAAGCCTTGGATACCCTCCGTCCGCCGGAACCTAAAAGATGGAGACCCTTCCAAGGGAATGGTCGTCGCCTTATTCAGGCGAGCCACCGGAGGGTCCACTGCGGGGGATGCCCACTTCTGCAAAAAAACTGTCCTCAAAAGGATAGCGCACAGAGAAAATGTTTGGGCAGCGAAAAAGGAATTCTGCGGATGCTGCCATTCCTTATACACAAAACTGGTCAAAAAATTGGACATAAGGACAAGCCTCAGGGGTCCGTGACGAATTAAAGGACCCATAAACGTGGGCATTCTCCTGCGACTCCCCGGCTGGGTTCAGCCGCAATGACTCGCGGATATCGGTGATCAGGGAGGCCACCAGCGCCCTTTCGCGCACCATCAAGGCCCCCTGGTCTTCCTCACTGTCCGAGGGTGCCAGTTCACCATCTGAGAGCTCCATGTGGGACCCTGTGACCACAGAGGCCCCATCCGGTTCAGATTCCTCCTCAGAGGAAGGCGGGGGGGTGGACACTTTTTTGTCACCCCCTTGGCACGGCTCGGTACCCCCCAAGCAAAAAACTCTCCACGAATGGAAGGTAACTGGTCCAGGGGAACCAGAGGTCCCAGCGCAGCTTGCACTTCTGCGGACCCCTCCGGAGAAGAACCCACAGGTTCGGCCGCCATTGTACCACCGGAACTCTTCTAGGGCCTATAGGCCATGACACCCACAATGCTGCCCCACCAAACTGCCCCACAGAGCAACCAGGGTATGCCCAGGAGGACTCTGCACCGCCACCACCGACACCCCAGGGAAAAGTCAGCCATACCTGCTGTACTGTATGCCCCTCTTAGCCACTGTTATTTTTGCTGCCACTGCCGCTGTGTGTGTACCGCTGATTCAGGAATAAAAAACGGCGCTGACACGCACATTTTTACTAGCAAGGCACACCAAAGATGGCTGCCGAGCGGTCACAAAAGGCCGAAGCACATGCTAAAAAGGCCGCGACTACGGCAAAATGGCCGCGCGGTCACTAGAGGCCAAAACCTCCATTAAAAAGGCGGCGGCTCCGGCAAAATGGCCAAGGGAAAATGGCGGCGGTATACCACCGCATGTCGGTGGAAAAACGCCGCATGGCAGTAAAATAGCCCGGGGGTGCGTCGCGGGATCGGGGGGTGGGGGGATGGAGGGGGGAAATAGTACAGGAACCTTGACCCCAGGACCCTCCGCCGGACTTACGGTACCGCTAGTCGCCCCCCTCCGCACCCCAGAGGGGAGGGGGGGTGTCACTCACCATTCCCGACGGGCGCAGCGGGTAGCCACCCGGTAGCAGACCTTCCTCCCCCCAGGTGGGGAGGGATGCTGCCAGCCAGAACGCCCCTGGACGCGAGCGCAGCCCGGTCACTTGCACGTAAGTGGGGTTCACCCACTAGCCCTCCGCACGGAACGGGTACGATGCGGCGGACCCCGCTAAAGCTAAGGGTAGCTCGCATCGGTCGGCCGTGCTGGGGAAATTTCAGGATTCGAGGTATCCTCTATGCCCCAGCCGGCTACTTAATAGCAGTCTTCATCAGATAGCTTGAAAAAAGCAAAAGGAAGAAAAATGGGGAACCGCAGATCCCAGCAGGGAACCAGGTCTAACTCCTTGCACTAGGCATAAAGAAACTGATATGTTATGCAGAGCTGGGGGGTTTTATGCTGAGTGAGGACGGCCCCCTGGGAGGGGCCAGCTTGCTTTTTTCTTTTTGCCTAGTCTACTCCTAGTAGGATGTGCATAAACCCCATGTGTCATGAATAGAGGCTGCGTCTGTCAATAAACGTAAGAGAAATGACATTTGCGGCCAGCGGGGCATTTCTTGCACAAAAATAAAAAATGCTTCTACATTGCTGGTTTAAAAAAAAAGAATAATAAATAGTGCTACATAGTACATTTGCACCTTGCTGTGCATTTCTTGCACAAAATTAAAAAGTGTGTCGACATTGCTGGTTTAAAAAAAAAAAAAATAGTGCTACATAGTACATTTGCACCTTGCTCTGCATTTCTTGCACAAAATTAAAAAGTGCGTCGACATTGCTGGTTTAAAAAAAAAAATTTAAATAGTGCTACATAGTACATTTGCACCTTGCTGTGCATTTCTTGCACAAAATTTAAAAAGTGCGTCTGCATTGTTGGTTTAAAAAAAAGAATAATAAATAGTGCTACATAGTACATTTGCACCTTGCTGTGCATTTCTTGCACAAAATTAAAAAGTGCATCTACATTGCTGGTTTAAAAAAAAGAATAATAAATAGTGCTACATAGTACAATTGCACCTTGCTGTGCATTTCTTGCACAAAATTAAAAAGTGCGTCTACATTGCCGGTTTAAAAAATAATATAAATTTGTGCTAAATAGTACATTTGCATAGAGAATGAGGAGAGCGTCAAATAAGGGACGTGGTCGTGGTGCTGCTGGTGTTTGTGGTGTTGATGAAGCTCCTGTTGCAAGGAGAGGATGTGGTCGATCTGTGCCAGCTACACGCACAAGTGAAACACCTTCCTAAGGTGCGAGTAGCCAACAGAACCTTCAACGTTATATGGTAGGCCCAAATGCCTCTCAACAAATGGTGAGGCCAGAACAAGTAATGGCGATAGTAGATTGGGTGGCTGACAATGCCTCCAGTTCCTTTACATTGTCTCCCACCCGGTCCCATGCTGAAAGCTCAGAGTTGGCACCTGAACCCCATGGCCATCTGTCTTTCGCCTCAGCCCCTTGTAAATCAGCCAAGCAGTCTGAGCCCCAAGTCATGCAGCAGTCTCTTATGCTTTTTGATGACTCTGCTGGTGTGCTTTCCGTGGGTCATCCACATAGCCCTGCCCCAGAAGTGGAAGACATTGAGTGCACCGATGCCCAACCACTTCTGTTTCAGGATGAGGACATGGAAACACCACCACAGCACGTCTCTGATGATGACGAAACACAGGTGCCAACTGCTGCGGCTTTCTACAGTGTGCAGACTGACAAGGAGGGCAGTGGTGAAGAGTGGGTGGAAGATGATGTGGAGGATGATGAGGTCCTAGACCCCCACATGGAATGAAGGTCATGCAAGTGACGGTAAAGTTTGGAGGAGGAGGTGGAGGCACCAGCATAGCAAAAGAGGAGCGACCGTCCCCTAGACAGTACACCTGCTACTACCCACAGCACCCAGGGACCTAGCACATTAAAAGCAGCTCAAATGAGTTCCCTGGCATGGCAGTTCTTCAGACAATGTGCTGACGACAAGACACGAGTGGTTTGCACGCTGTGCAATTAGAGCCTGAAGCAAGGCATAAAGTTCTAAACCTGAGCAGAACCTGCATGACAAGGCATCTACATGCAAAGCACGAGCTGCAGTGGAATAAGCACCTCAAAATCCAAGAAAGGTCTCGGGCTCCTCCTGCTTCTTCTTCTGCTGCTGCCTTGGCCTCTTCCTCCACCTCTACAGTGCCAGTGTCACCTGCCACCCAGCAAACAGACGATGTGACAGCAACGCCACCATGTCCGCCACCATCCCCAAGCTTTTCCACACGGTCCCATGGAAGCTTACAGCTGTCCATCTCCCAAACACTGGAGAGAAAGAGGAAGTACCCACTCGCGATCCCTGGCCCTGAATGCCAGCATTTCAAAATTCCTGGCCTTTGAAATGCTGTTATTCCGTCTGGTGGACACAGACAGTTTTAA
This sequence comes from Glandirana rugosa, assembly GCA_018402905.1. NCBI lineage: Eukaryota > Metazoa > Chordata > Amphibia > Anura > Ranidae > Glandirana > Glandirana rugosa. The sequence goes on from BLSH010190804.1 coordinate 81,344, forward strand.
AAACCTGATGGCGGTGGCTGTCCCACAGTACGTGGTTCCCAGCCACCACTACTTTTCCAGGCGAGCCATCCCTTCCCTGCACAAACAAGTCGGGGACAAGATCAAGTGTGCACTGCGCAATGTCATCTGTGGCAAGGTCCACATAACCACTGATACGTGGACCAGTAAGCACAGGCAGGGACGCTATATCTCGCTAACTGCACACTGGGCAAATGTAGGGGCGGGTGGGCCTGAGGCGGATACCAGTTTGGCGCATGTCTTTCCGCCACCGAGGATTGCAGGGCATATCTCTTTGCCTCCTGTTGCCTCAACCTCCTACTCTGCTTCCTCCTCCTCTACCACCTCCTCATCTGTTCAGCGTAACACCTTCACCACCAACTTCAGCACATCCAGGGGGAAACGACAGCAGGCTGTATTAAAACTGATATGTTTGGGGGATAAACCCCACACTGTGCAGGAGCTGTGGACGGCATTGAACAACAGACCGATCAGTGGTTGCTGCCACTGAGCCTCAAGCCCGGCCTGGTGGTGTGCGATAATGGGCGAAATCTCGTAGCACCTCTGGGCCTAGCCAGATTGACGCACATCCCTTGCCTGGCGCATGTGCTGAATTTGGTGCGAGCAGCAGCAGGCAATAGTGGAGTTTCAGCTGCAGCATGCACAGGTCAGTAGCTCTGCGGAACAGCACCACTTCACCACCAACGAGAGGGTCTCCATGCGAGACCTGTGTACCATATTGCGGTGTTTCGAGTACTCCACTAACATGGCCAGTGCCGATGACGCTGCTCTCAGCGTTACTATCCCACTTCTATGTCTCCTTGAAAAAACAATTTGGGCGATGATGGAAGAGGATGTGGCACAGGAGGAAGAGGAGGAGGAAGAGGGGTAATTTCCACGGTTATCAGGCCAGTCATTCACAAGTGGCTCGGAGGGTGGGTTCCTGCACCAGCATACGCCAAGTAAAACATTTTCAAGCCAGGGCACAGTTCTGGAAGATGAGGAGGACGAGGATGATGAGGAGGAGGAACCGTGTTCACAGCAGGATGGCACCCAACGCAGCTTGTGCACATCACTGGAGCGTGGCTGGGGGGATACGGAGGACACAGATTATACACCTCCCACAGAGGACAGCTTGTCTTTGCCTCTGGGCAGCCTGGCACACATGAGCGACTACATGATGCAGTGCCTGCGCAACGACAGCCGAGTTGCCCACATTGTAACTTGTGCTGATTACTGGGCGGCCACCCTGCTGGATCCCCGTTACAAGGACAACGTGCCGTCCTTAATTCCCTCACTGGAGCGTGATCGGAAGATGCGCGACTACAAGCGCACGCTGGTAGACATGCTGCTGAGGGCATTCCCAAATCACACCGGGGGCTCAGTGGAAGCACAAGGTGAAGGCAGAGGAGGAGGAAGAGGTCGACAATGCAGCTGTAGCACCGCCAGCACCTCAGAAGGCAGGGTTAGCATGGCCGAAAGGTGGAAAAGCTTTGTCAGCAGCACGCCACAACAAACAGCAGCACCAGCTGATAGGCAACGTCTTAGCAGGAGGCAGCATTTCAGCAACATGGTGGAACAGTATGTGCGCACACGCCTACACGTACTGACCGTTGGGTCTGCCCCATTCAACTTCTGGGTCTCCAAATTGGGCACATGGCCTGAGCTTGCCCTTTATGCCTTGGAGGTGCTGGCCTGCCCTGCAGCCAGTGTATTGTCTGAACGTGTGTTTAGCACGGCAGGGGGCGTTATCACAGACAAGCGCAGCCGCCTGTCCACAGCCAACGTGGACAAGCTAACCTTTATTAAAATGAACCAGGCATGGATCACACAAGACTTGTCTGTACCTTGTGCAGAATAGACATTTATAAAGGCCTCACACAGCCATTAGTATACTTAAGAGAACTTATTCTTTATTTATTTTTTTTATAGAACATAAGTCTTCATTAGAATTTGTAACAGGAGAAACATGAAAAATATACCATGGTACATTTTATATGGAAAAAGTGAACCCGTGCTAGAACATCTCTGAAGTGAAAAAGGTATATTTTACATGGTACCATATAAAAAGTACAAAGAGGACAATGTTTAAGATTACTTCTGAATACAAGATATTTTTTTTATTTATTTCTTATTCAAGAGAATTCATATGATTACCGACACACTCCGGAAATATTTACAGATAAGACGTGTTCCATGTCTGTTCAGAACACACTAGGTACGGACCAAGTAAAATTATTTCCAATCGAACAGGTGCAACCGACACCTGTCCGCCGACGCGAACAGACACTATTGCGGGGGACGGCACGATTTGTGTGCAAGTCTGTTATGTGACCGACGTCCCGT
>BLSH010190804.1:124117-134586 GCA_018402905.1 Glandirana rugosa
TCATGGACCGTGGACGGGTAGCATCTGATGGGCAGGTGCCAGGTACTCTGATGGGCAGGTGCCAGGTACTCTGATGGGCAGGTGCCAGGTACTCTGATGGGCAGGTGCCAGGTACTCTGATGGGCAGGTGCCAGGTACTCAGGTGGGCAGGTGCCAGGTACTCAGGTGGGCAGGTGACAGGTACTCAGATGGGCAGGTGACAGGTACTCAGATGGGCAGGTGACAGGTACTCGGGTACCCTGATGGACAGGTTACAGGTACTTGGGTACTCTGATGGACAGGTACTCGGGTCCTCTGATGGGCAGGTGACTGGTACTCGGGTACTTTGATGGACAGGTGACAGGTACTTTGATGGGCTGTGACAGGTCCTCTTTATTGGAGGGGGGGCAATCAGTGTGCTTGGTGCTGACAGTAAGCGGTAACGAGCTATTACCACTATTGCCTCCTCAATAGCTCGTTACCGCGGATTCCTGTTGTTTTGTGACCGGCTGTGATTGGACACAGCCGGTCACGTGGTAAAGAGCCAATATTATTGGCTCTTTACCGTGATTGGGGTTGGGCTTTGTCCAGCCCTCCCCCCGATCCCGCGCTGCGCGCCGCTCTGTCACTGTAGTTGGTAGTGACCGGCTGTGATAGGACACAGCTGGTCACGTGGTAAAGAGCCAATTTTATTGGCTCTTTACCCCCATCACGGAAGGCCGGGTCCTGAGGGACACGGCCGGTCCCCGATCGCTGCGATGCGGGCCCCTGGGGGCCCGCAAAGCGGCAAAAACAAGTGGACGTCATATGATATCCAGGGCCGACAGCAGATGTGGTAAGTATGCCCCCCCTCCCCTGCGGGGGCCCGGGGGGGAAGCTGGCGGGGGTGTAGCGTAGTGGGTGGTCTCCTCCCCCCCCCCCTTCCTCGCTCGTACCCCACTGTCTCACCCCCCTCTTCCCCTCACCAAGGCTCCCAGGGTGTAATGGGTGTATGGGCCCTAGCTGGTCCCCCTCCGCCTGCCCCCCTTGCCTAGTGCTCGGCGGTCGGTTCATCGGCCATTTTGCCGGCACCGGCCGCCATTTTCTTGTAGCCAGCCGCATTTAAATGCATGTGGATCAGTCGGCGGCCATTTTGGTGTAGCCACGGCGCTGTTGCACTGGGTTTCAGCCTCTAGTGTGCATGGGCGGCCATTTTCCTGTGGGTTTCTACACGTGGAAGGCCTGCGTCTGCTGAGGGGTGGTCCCGGCCGGTTTCTGGCGCTGATTTACCCCCAGCACGGCGTGGATCTCACTGGCGGCAGTGGCTCTGAGCACAGCGGCAGTGTGGGCAGCAGGAGCGGGTGAAGGCAGTGACGGTGGTGGACAGCAGCAGCAGGCAGCTCCTCTCTGGTAGGGTGGTGAGTCCCCCTGGGGTGCCCCCGTGACAAGTCTTGCGCAGCTGTGGGGTGGGGGGGTGCAGTGGTCTCCTGGCAATAGGCCTCATTTTCTGGGCGCTGCCAGGGTGGGTGACAGAATGGCAGCCGGACCTCTCGGTGCCTGCAGCCAGCACTTCAGGGGCCCGTCCCTTGTAGACCCCAAGTCCACAGTCCTGGAGACGTTCGTCTCCCGGGTAGAGTTGCTGTTGAACAGCAGGGATGCCAAAAGCACCCCTTGCCCCCCCTTCTTTAGGGGAGGACTACTGATAGCGGGGATGAGACTGAGGCATCTACTGCTGTGCACGAGAAGGCTCTTGTAAACTCTCTGATCACCTCAGTGCGTGAGACCCTGCAACTGGAAGAAGCGGCGGGACCCTCTCGGAGGGTGCCCGTCCCCTTCGGGTCACATAGACCGGGCCCGGAGGCTAAGGTGTTTCCGTATGTGGATTTTCTGGATAAATTTGTTTATAGGGACTGGGCTCGGCCTCAGAGCTCCCTCCCCGTTCCGAAGCGTTTCGCTGTGCGTTTTCCCTTTGAGGATAAATGATTGAAAAAATGGGCATCGCCCCCTGTGGTTGATCCCCCTTTTGCCCGCCTGAGTAAGGTGACCACCATCCCAGTGGAAGGCACGCCGTCCTTTAAGGACCCAGCTGACAGGAAGGCTGAAGCTTGTGTCAGATCCCTATTTGTTCTAACGGGGTCTGCCATACGGCCCGTTGTGGCTTCTGCGCTCGTCGCAAATGCTCAGAGTTGGCGAAGCGGCTACACAGCGAGTTGTGCAAGACGCAGGCTTCTCCTGAGTGTGTGGATCTTGCAGATCGGATGGTCCAGGGGGCTCAGTATCTGTGCGATGCAGCCCTGGACGCGGCCCCCCGATATCCAAGGAGTCCACGGTCTCTGTGGTGGCCAGGCCGGGCTTTGGCTGAAGTGCCACGAACCAGATTTCTAAGAAGGCCCTGGCGGACTTTCCTTTCCAGGGGGGGCGGCTCTTCGGTGACTCCTTGGATGAGATGATCAAAAATCTCACGGGAGGGAAGAGCACCTTTCTCCTTGAGTCTAGGAGGAGTTCGGACCCCCGTCGCAGACAGGGCCCCTCCTTTCCGGCCCATAGGCGGCCTTTTCGTCCCTTCCGCTCCTCGGGCAAGGGTTCACAGCCCACGAAGGCCCCCGCGGGTGGACAGAAGCGTCCCTGGCCGTGTAAGCGCTCAAAGCCAGAGGACAAGGTCTCCTCCGTATGAAGGGTTGCCCCCGCCCGGTGGTTGGGTGGGGGGATGTCTCCTGGGGTTCACAGACAGGTGGTCCCCCCGCATCTCGGACCGCTGGGTATTCGAGGTGGTCTCCTCGGGGTACAGCATAGAATTCCCTTCCATAGAATTCCATAGAATTCCCCGCCCCCCAGACAGGTTCTTCGCCTCCAACCTGCAGCTGCCTGCGGGCAGGCTTCGGGCCCTGTTGGGGCTGTGCAGGACCTGCTTGGTCAAAGGGTGTGATTGTTCCCATTCCACGGGCAGAATGTTCCCAGGGGGTTTATTCCAACCTTTTCATGGTTCCGAAGAGGGATGGAGTTCGTCCCATCCTGGACCTGAAGTACCTCAACAGGTTTGTGTGGGTCCGCCGGTTTCAGGTGGAGTTGGTCCGCTCGGTAGTAGCGGCCCTGCACCAGGGCTATTTCCTGGCCTCCCTCGACATCAAAGATGTGTACCTGCATGTTCCCATCTGCGCCCAGCACCAGCGCTTCCTGTGCTTTGCGGTTGGGGAGGATCACTACCAGTTCGTGGCCCTTCGGTTTGGCCTGGTATCGGCTCCTCGAGTTTTCACCAAATTGCTGGCCCCGGTTCTTGCTCTGCTGAGGCAGAGGGGCATCGCGGTGGTGGTGCATCTGGACGACCTTGCCCTGTGAGCGGAGTCGGCTCTAGCGCTCGGGGACAATGTGACGATCACCCTGCACACTCTGCAGGAGTTCGGCTGGGTGATCAACCCCCCGAAGTCTGTTCTGATTCTGTCTCACCACCTGGAATATCTGGGATGCGGCCCAGGCGAAGATTTTCCTTCCGCCAACCAAGTGGCAGAGGCTTCAGTCGGTGGTTCAGTCCCTGCTGTCCCAGAAATGGGCCTCACTCCGGTTTTGCATGCGGGTCCTGGGCCTCATGGTGGCCTCCTTCGAGGCGGTCCCTTATGCTCAATACCACACCCGGGTTCTGCAACGCAAGATTCTCCTGAGATGGGATAGGTTCCTTGGATTGGGTGATCAGGATGGATCACCAAGTAAGGGCCTCGCTGCTCTGGTGGCTACGGTCCCCGGCTCTTCGGTCGGGGATGTCCTTCCTCCACCTTCACTGGACAGTGATCACGACAGACGCCAGCCTGACAGGCTGGGGCGGAGTCCTGGGGCTGCTCTCAGCCTAGGGATGGTGGTCTCTGGAGGAGTCTCGTCTCCCGATCAATGTCCTTCCTGGAATTTCGGGCGATTTGGTGCTGCCTCTCCCATTGGACTTGGAGACTACACGGGTGCCCTGTCCGGATTCAGTCGGACAATGCCACGGCCGTGGCATATGTGAACCACCAGGGTGGTACGAGAAGCTCGGCTGCGGCCTTGGAGGTAGTCCCCTTCCTGTGGTGGGCAGAAAGCCACATTCCGGCAATTTCTGCCATCCACATACCGGGCGTAGGAAATTGGCAGGCGGACTATCTCAGTCGTCAGAGCCTGGACCAGGGAGAGTGGTGCCTGCACCCGGATGTGTTTCATCAGACTTGTCTGAGATGGGGAGTCCCGGACGTGGACTTGCTAGCGTCCCGTCTCAATCGAAAGGTGCAGACCTTCGTGAGCAGGACAAGGGATCCCTTAGCGGATGCTCGGTATTGGCTCATCTATGCCTTTCCTCCTCTCAGACTGCTTCCGCACCTTCTGTGCAGAATAGAAGCGGAGGGTATACCGACCATTCTGGTAGCTCCAGATTGGCCAAGGCATCCTTGGTACGCCGACGTAGTGAGACTGGTGGTGGATGTTCCCTGGCGATTCCTGCTTCGCGAGGATCTTTTGTCCCATGGACCCATCTTGCACCCTGCTTTACCCTCTCTGGCTTTAACGGCCTGGCTATTGAATCCCAGGTGTTGAGGGATCAAGGTGTCTCGGACTCGGTGATTCCTACCATTTTTGAAGGCACGTAAGGCCACTTCACATAAAATTTATCACCGCACCTGGAAGGCTTACATCGCCTGGTGCGAAGCCGGGGGGTGAAACCCTCGTTCCTTCTCGGTGGCTCAGGTGCCGACCTTCCTACAGTGGGGCCTCAGCTAGAAACTGGCGTTAAGTACTAATCATGGGTCAGGTTTCTGCTCTGGCGATCTTTTTTCAGTGCCCTTTGGCGACGCATTCTTTGATCCGTACCTTTATGCAGGGGGTTCGGCATGTTGCCCCCCAGGTATGGTCGCCTCTGGCGCCATGGGACCTCAATTTTGTCCTGTCAGTCTTTCAGAAGCCGCCCTTTGAGAATATCAGGGAAATTTCACTACAATTGCTTTCACAGAGGGTGGCTTTCCTGGTAGCTATCACATCCGCTCGGCAGGTGTCTGAGTTGGCGGCTCTTTCCTGTAGGTCTCCTTATCTGGTCCTACACAAGGATAAGGCGGTCTTGCGCCAATCACCTTCCTTTTTTACCGAAGGTGGTGTCATCCTTCCACATCAATGAGGACATTGTCCTTCCTTCATTATGCCCGCGCCCATCTCACCCTAAGGAGGTTGCTTTGCACTCCCTGGACATTGTTCGGGCCCTGCGGGTGTATCTGGCGACCACGGCCTCCTTTTGGAGGTCAGACGCTCTGTCGTGGTGGATGGTACACGCAAAGGTTTGGCGGCCTCTTCTGCCACTGTCTCACATTGGATTAGACAGACGGTGACCCGAGCCTATGCTGTTTAGGGTCTGGAGCCTCCCTTTGTGGTCACGGCTCACTCTACCAGGGCGATTAGCACTTCCTGGGCAACATCAGGCATCTGTGTCTCAAGTGTGCAAGGCGGCTACTTGGACCTCTGTGCACACCTTCTCAAAGTTTTACAAAGTTGATGTTTTAGCATCCTCCGATGCTGCATTTAGCCGCAAAGTTTTGCAGGCGGCCGTGTGAGACACGTGTGGTTCCTCACTGAGGGTTTGGTTGGGTGTAGTTCTGTTGTTGTTCTGTTACCCACCCCTCATTTTTGACACTGCTTTTGGACATCCCACTTAGTCCTAAGAGTCGCTCTGCCTGTCGATGAACGAAAGAGAAAACTGGATTTCTCTTACGTTCACTGACAGACGCAGCTCTTCTTAAATGACACGTGGGGTTTTATGTCGTCCTATCAGGAGTGACTAGGCAAAACGGATGCAAAAGCATCAGGGATAGGCTGGCCCCTCCCATGGGGGCCGTCCTCACCTGAGCCTCTAAAACCCCCTGCTGGCCAATAGCATTCTGTTTTGTTTGCCTAGTGCAAAGGAGTTGACTGGGTTCCCTTATGGGACCTGCGTTTTTATGCTTTTATTTTCTCTATGAAAAAGATGAAGACTTCTATCAAGTAGCCGGCCTTGGCATAGAGCGGATATCGCGAATCCAAAGCTTTGCCCTGCCCGGCCACCTCCTGGCGACCTACCCTAAACTGACAGGGCTGCGTCGCTCAGGGCCCGTTCCATGCGGGCGGCCTGTGGCTGTTGCCACTTGGGCCCAGTGTCTGGCTTTTGCCTTTCCAGTGGCCTTGGCCAGCAGCAATCCTTCCCGGGACATGGGGGGGAAAGTCTGCTTCGGGTGGCTACCCGCAATGCCCGTCGGACTGGTGAGTGGACCCCTCCCCCGCCTTAGGGCGTGGGGAGCGGCATCCGGGGCAGTTAAAAATTTAGCGGTAGCTTTTTCGCTGTCAGGGGTGCACCTAGTAATTGGGTTGCCCCCTCTCTCCCCCCCCCTGGCCTGCCGCGTTCGCGCGACGTCATGCTTGTGATTCAAGGGGCCCTGGGCCTGTACCGGTGTTCCCGCTGGGAACGTTAGTTCGGATTGCAGTTTAGCCATTTTGCGGCGGTTGGCTCGTGTTGCGTGGGCACCATTTTCTCCCCGGTGGCGGTTTGTAGTATTGCGCCCTGTGTAACCGCACGCTTTCTCCTCAGAGAAGCGGCAACTGCATGTGTGGTACAGTCCCCAGGCGCGCTTTTTTCTCTCACAGCGCTGACAGGCTACAGGGATAGAAGCAGCAGTTTTGGCTGGCTCCGTGGGGTGTTGGTATCAGTGGGCTTGTCCTCCCAGGCTCCCTGGTTGGTTTCAGGTGGTGGTGGTGACTACGTGGGGGGGGGGGCGTCCCATTCAGGCCTATGTCTGGGGACGGCGACGCTGCGGCTATGGACCCTGCAGCGCCCTCTGATTTTGAGCCGGCAGAGCAGCACTCCGCACAAGCCCCTGCGGTCACTTTGGACCTTTTGCGGGCTCTTTTTGTGGAATTCATTCCTAAGGTTACTGCTCCGGCCCCTGAGCCCCCCCGCTAAGCGCTTGGCCCCCAATGTCTCCTCCGGTGAGGATTCTGATCATGAAGTCACCTCGGTTGTCACCGGGACCCCCGTGGAACTCTGAGGGCGAATTGGTCCTCTCAGATACTGAGGAGGACCAGGGGGCCTCAGTGGCGCGCGACAAGGCAATTGTAGCGGCGCTAATTGCTGACATTCGCCAGACTCTCTGCATTGCTCAGTCTGAGGAGGCGCAGACTTCCACTTATGTCTGTGGGTCTATGAGGCCTCCTAAGTCCCCTAGGGCTTTTCCCTATGATCAATTTTTTGAACGGGCTATTTTTAAGGAATGGGGTTCCCCCAAAAATTCCTTCACTTTGCCTAAGCGTTTTGCAGTGCGCTATCCCTTTGAGGATGCTTTCCTTAAGCGGTGGGCTTCCCCTTCGGTGGAACCACCGGTGGCCCATCTAAATAAGGCTACCACCCTTCCTGTGGAGGGTTCGCCCTCTTTTAAGGACGCGACGGATCGTCACACGGAAATGGTGTCTAAGGCTATTTTTCAGGTAGCAGGTTTTGCTATGCGGCCAGCTCTGGCCTCAGCAATGTCAGCGCAGTCCCTTTTTTGAGTGCCTCTCCTCAGTGTACAAAAATTGGCGTTGCAATTGTGCAAGGAATAAGTTGCATAAGGTGCAACACGTGTTGGAAGGCCTCCATTATCTCTGCGACTCCCTGCTGGACATCATGTCCATGCTGTCCAAAATTTCAGCTTTTGCCATAATCATCAGACGGGTGTTGTGGCTGAGGTCTCGGTCGGGTGATCAGGCGTCTAAGAAACGGGAATTTTGCCGGCGTCAGGGTTCCTCTTTTCCTGCGCAGAAAAAGTTTTTTCGTGCCTCAGGTACAGGCGGGGCGGGATCCAAGTCCAGTAAGGCCCCGGCTGGGTCTGGTAAGAGAACCTGGCAACGAAAGCCTGGGAAAGCGGAGGATAAGCCTTCCTCAGCGTGACTGGTTGCCCCCGCCCATATCTCGGGTGGGGGGCCGGTTATTGGAGTTTGCGGACTGCTGGACAGCTCACATCTCCGTTCGGTGGGTCCTGGATGTGGTGTCCACCGGTTACCGGATAGAGTTCAAAGCTCTGCCCCCAGACAGGTTCTTTCCCTCAAATCTAAGACTTCCGCAGGGGCGTCTGGAGGAACTGTTAAGCGTGATCCAGTCCCTCGCGGACATGGGCGTCGTTGTGCCAGTTCCACTGGAGGAGAGGTTCTGCGGTTTTTACTCAAACCTCTTTGTGGTGCCCAAAAAGGGCGGGGTCAGGCCGATTCTGGATCTCAAAGCTCTGAACTGCTTTGTCAAAGCACAGAAGTTCAAGATGGAGTCCATTCCCTCGGTCGTTGCTGCCCTGCATCAAGGGGAATTCTTGGCATCCCTGGACATCAGGGATGCCTATATGCACCTTTCCATCTGCCAAAAACACCAGTGTTTTCTGCGTTTCGCTGTGGGAGACCTGCACTACCAGTTTGTGGCCCTACCGTTCGGTCTGGCCTCGGCTCCCAGGGTGTTCACCAAGGTGTTGGCACCGGTCCTAGCTCTGCTAAGACAGAAAGGTATCGCAGTGGTAGCGTACCTCGACGACCTGCTCCTGAGGGCGGAGTCGGTAGTGTCCTTGGAGGAGGACGTGAGAATCACGGCTTCTACACTAAGGGACTTCGGTTGGCTCATCAACCTGCAAAAGTCCTCGCTAGCCCCCTCATGTCGCCTGGAATACCTCGGTCTGATTCTAGACACGGTGCAGGCAAAGGTGTTCTTGCCACCCAACAAGTTATTGGGGCTGGAAGTGGCGGTTCGGACCCTACTGTCGCGCCGGATGTCCTCCCTAAGGTTCTGCATGTGGGTGTTGGGACTCATGGTTTTGTCCTTCGAGGCGATACCTTACGCCCAGAGTCACACTCGGCTCCTGCAGAAGGCGATTCTGTCAAGGTGGGACAAATCTCCCCTTTCTCTGGACAGACTGATCCGTTTGGACCACCAGACCAGGGGATCACTGACTTGGTGGCTCCAGGCTCCAGCACTGACTCTGGGAAAGTCTTTTCTTTCCCTCAACTGGTCGATTGTAACGATGGATGCCAGCCTGACGGGCTGTGGAGGGGTGTTGGGTCAGTTGTCTGCTCAGGGCCGTTGGTCAGATCAGGAAGCTCGACTTCCGATAAATGTGTTGGAACTGAGAGCGATCAGGCTTTGCTTGTCCCATTGGTCCACAAGGCTGCATGGCCTCCCTGTCCGGGTTCAGTTGGACAATGCCACAGCTGTGGCGTATGTGAACCATCAAGGAGGGACAAGGAGTTCCGCGGCAGCTGCAGAGGCTGCTCTGATTCTCCGCTGGGCGGAACAACATGTCCCGGCGCTCTCCGCAATTTACATTCCGGGAGTGGAGAACTGGCAGGCGGACTTTCTCAGTCGCCAGACAGTGGACCAGGGGGAATGGTCCCTGCATCCGGAGGTGTTTCGCCAGATTTGCTGCAAGTTGGGCACACCAGAGGTAGACCTCATGGCATCCAGGTTCAATCGCAAGGTCGAGACCTTCGTGTGCAGAACAAGAGATCCGTTGGCGGTCGCCACAGACGCGCTGGTGGCTCCTTGGGGTCGGTACCGGTTAATATACCTCTTCCCTCCCCTGAAGCTGTTGCCTCAGGTTCTGCGCAGGATAGCTGCGGAGGGTATTCCGACGATCCTGGTCGCTCCCGATTGGCCTCGGCGCACTTGGTACGCCGATCTGGTTCGGATGGTGGCGGACGCCCCTTGGCGGCTTCCGCTTCGCGAAGACCTGCTGTCCCAAGGTCCCATCTTGCACCCTGCTTTACCCTCGCTGGCTTTGACGGCTTGGCTATTAAGGCCCAGGTATTGAGGGATCGGGGAGTCACTGACTCTGTAATCCCTACTATGCTTAAGGCACGTAAGTGCACTTTGCGCAAAATTTATCACAGGACCTGGAAAGCCTATATTGCATGGTGCGAAGCGGGGGGTTGGAACCTTCGCTCTTATTTGGTGTCCAGGGTGCTGACTTTTCTGCAACAGGGCCTGGACAAGAGCCTGGCATTGAGTACGCTCAAGGGCCAGATTTCGGCCTTAGCGGTCCTTTTTCAGAGCCCTTTGGCTTCCCATTCGCTGATCCGCACATTTGCACAGGGTGTATGTCATGTGGCTCCCCAGTTTCGGCCACCTCTGGCGCCGTGGGATTTGAATCTGGTGCTCTCTGTTTTACAGAAACCACCGTATGAGAAGATTAGGGACATCCTTCCTTTCTTCCACCTTCAGCGTTGTGGCGGAACAGTAATACTTCCTAGTTCATGCCCCTGAACGTCCTGTTCCGTCGGTTAAGGCTGTGGACGGCACGCCTACACTGTCGGTGATTCTTCCGTTGGAAGACGCTGTTTTCCCTGTTTCCTTACAGGGATTAGAAGAGTATGCCACCAAAGACATTTTGTCTCTCGTGGTCTAAGTTTAGGGTGCCGCGGTCTCCACCGGCTTTGACCCCTCGGTGTACTGTATGTGGGACACGTTTACACGCCTAGTCGCTTACCCTTCGGTTTCCCGAGACTTTTTCCTGGCGATTCCGGCTTTA
>BLSH010190804.1:143173-156697 GCA_018402905.1 Glandirana rugosa
ATATATATATATATATATATATATATATATATATATCTATCTATCTATCCGGTGTCGCACGGGGTGCGGGCTATGGCAGCTGAAGCTGGGGCTTTCCAGCAAGGGGTCTCCGGTGGGGACCAGGCAGCGCTGGGACCGGTGGTCCCGCTGCACACCTTGACTGCCCTCCTGGAGGGATATTTTTCCCGGGCGGAACCGATCCGTGACGGGGGCGGTGAGCAAACGGCCACCCCCTCCTCTGTCCTCTGGTGAGGACTTGGAGCCGGATGGGGGCTCCGCGGTGTCGGGGACCCCCCTCGAGTTGTCAGAGTGAACTCTGGGACCCCTCGAATGAAGAGGAGGAGCCCTTGGGGGCCACCGCAGCTCATGAACGGGCTCTGGTGGGCTCTTTGGTTTCAGCAGTTCATGAGATGCTGAAGCTGGGCCCGGCTGTGACCCCGGGGGCGCCGTACGCTTTTGGGTCGCATAAGCCGGCCCGGGCGCCTAAGGCGTTATCCTATTTGTCATACTTTGATTAGTTAGTTTACAAAGAATGGCTGCGTCCTCGGGTTGTTCGCCATGCCAAAACGAGGATACTCTGCTGCAGAAGTGGAAGTCCCCGACGGTGGATCCGTCGGTGGCCCGCCTGAACAAGGCGACCACTATCCCGATGGAGGGCTCTCCATCCTTCAAGGACCCGGACGACAGGAGGACTGAGGCGGTGTCCAAGGTCATGTTCCTGGTCGCAGGGTCGGCTATGCGGCCGACGCTGGCGTCTGCGCTGGTGGCACAGGCGCTTACGGAATGGGCGACTATTGTGCACCAGGCTTTGGTGACACTCCAGGCCCCTCTGGAACCTGTGCAGATGGCAGACCAGTTGATTCAGGGACTGAAGTATCTCTGTGATGTGGCCCTTGACATGGCCCCCATGCTGTCTAAACTGTCCATGTTTGCAATCGCCATTAGACGGCTGTTATGGCTGCGTTGCTGGCCAGGAGACCAGGCGTCAAAGAAGGGCATAACGGACCTGCCTTTTGAGGGGGGGTCGCCTCTTTGGGGCTTCCCTCGACTAAATCATCGAGGATTACACTGGGGGGGGGGGGGAAAGAGTACTTTTCTTCTGGAGCCCAAACGGGGCAAGGAGCCCCGATGCAGGGCGGGCCCTTCCTTCTCTGCGCAAAAGAGGTTTTTTCGCACCTCGAACAAGGGTTCTCAGCCCTCCAAGGCCCCCGCTGGGCGCCAGAAGCGTCCCTGGCAGCGTAAGGAAAATGCAGAGGAGAAGTCCTCCTCCACATGACGGTTCGGGTGGGGGGCGCTTACGGTTCGCGGACCAGTGAACCTCGCGCATCTCGGATGTCTGGGTACGCGAGGTGGTTTAGTCCGGGTACAAGATAGAGTTCCGTACCCAACCCCTGGACAGGTTTTTCGCCTCCAATCTGAGGTTTCCCCCGGAACGGCTGCAGGCCCTGTTCGGGGCCGTGCATGTCCTGCTCCATCAGGGGGTGATTGTCCCGGTTCCTGCTACGGAACGTTTCCATGGTTTTTATTCCAATCTTTTTGTGGTTCCGAAAAAAGATGGGGTTAGGCCTGTCCTGGACCTGAAGGCCCTCAACTTCTTTGTGAGGGCGCACAAATTCAGGATGTCCGCTTTGTGTACATCAAGGACGCTTATTTACATGTGCCCATATGTGTACACCACCAGCGCTTCCTGCGCTTTGCGGTGGGGGATCTCCACTACAAGTTTTCACTTCACCAAGCTCCTGGCCCTGGTGCTGGCTCTGCTGAGGACAGAGGGGCATATCGGTAGTGGCATATCTCGACGATCTCCTCCTATGGGCGGAGTCTGCCTCCGCCTTGTCGGAAAGTCTGGACATCACCCTTGGTTTCCTGCAGTACTTCGGCTGGGTGATCAACCTTCCGAAGTCGGTGCTGGTCCCATCGCGCCGGTTGGAATACTTAGGCTTGGTCCTGGATACGGAGTGGGCGAAGGTGTTTCTCCCTGCCGCCAAGGTCTTAACACTCCAGGGGGCGGTGCAGGCCCTGCTGTCAGCGGAGGTCCTTTCTCAGGTTTTGCATGCGGGTGTTGGGGCTGATGGTCTCTTCCTTCGAGGTGGTGCCTTATGCCCAGAGTCACACCCGGCCCCTGCAGCGGGCAATCCTGCTGCGGTGGGACAAGTCTCCGCTCTCCCTGGATCGGGCGATCAGTTTGGGTCACCGGACTCAAAGCTCCCTCACCTGCTGGCTATGGGCCCCCAACCTTGGAGCAGGGGAAGTCGTTTCTTCCTCTGGACTGGATGGTGGTCACGACAGATGCCAGCCTACACGGCTTGGGAGGGATCCTGGGGCGGTTGTCAACCCAGGGCTGTATGTCTCAGGAAGAGTCCCGTCTCCCGATCAGCGTGCTAGAACTGCGGGCGATCAGGCTTTGCATCTCTCACTCGACGTGGAGGCTGCACGGGCGTCCTGTTCGAGTCCAGTCAGACAACGCCACGGCGGTGGCTTATGTGAACCGTCAGGGCGGAACGAGAAGCGCGGCAGAAGTGGCCCACATTCTGCGGTGGGCAGAGCTTAACGTGCCGGAAATCTCCGCCGTTCACATCCTGGGCGTAGAGAACTGGCAGGCGGATTATCTCAGTCACCAGAAGCTGCATCAGGGAGAGTGGTCCCTGCATCCGGAGGTGTTCCGCCAGATTTGTGAAAGGTGGGGCACGACACGTGGATCTCCTGGCATCCCGGCTCAACCAGAAGGTGCAGGCCTTCGTGAGCAGAACAAGGGATCCACTGGCAGACGCAGCGGATGCCCTCGTGGCTCCGTGATCTCAGTACCGGCTGCTCTATGCCTTCCCTCCACTCCTGTTACTCCCACGCCTGCGTTTACTTCTGGTAAGAGTATCCATCTATTTAAGGTGAAGGTGCACTGTGCATGCTGGTGTATCACAGCTTATTGGAAATGCAAGTGACTGCATCTGTGTTTTACATGGTGAAGGACTACATATGAACTTTTGATAATATCCACGGTTACGGACTCATTTATTGATGCCAATTTTTTATTGTTTAATTCCTTTGTTTCACATTACACTGATTTGTTTGACTAATTCAGTAATTGGGTTAGGTGTATTCACTGTATCGGTGGACGGGTATGATTCCTTAAACAGTTAAAACACTGCGCTAAAATTATTTTCTTAATAGTGAAACTCTTGTGTAATAAAATATGTGTAAATATGTATAGATAAATACCTAGCTGCTGCTCTAAAAATAAATCACTGTAAACATTCATTATATTAAATCATAGTAAAAAGCAGAGCTATAATCAATAAATAAATCAATAAACCATAGTGCAAATAATGCAATAATGTGCAAAAAGTTCATGCAAAGTCGCAGCAAAAGTGCCAGTGCAAACTATATGTGCAAGACAAACTGGTGCAAAATTGCGACAATATAAGTGTCCATAAACAGTCCTCTAAGTGTGCAGCATCAATCCTTCATACTTGTTTCCATCACCAAAAAAGACCGCATGCAGGTGATCACACCAGAGGCTTACCAGATGTCTGGATTAAAATCGCCTGTATATCAGAGAAAACCTCAGCCGAATATCCCTTAAATGAGGTCCACACTTCCAAGTAACAATCGATCCCCCATGTATCACTCATAAGAAACAGAGAAGATTCCTCATAGTGTATCTCTTTAAGCAGGTGAATTTATTTAAAAGGATAAAATTGCACTTACATCAAACCATAAAATCATTCGCAGTGTGAAAAAGCAGAGACATCTACCAGTCAGCTGTTCCTCGCTCCTCTCCTCTCCTTAGCGAGCGTACTAGCCTCTGGTGCTTTGGTCCACAATAGATCTATAGAGATCTTCGGTGAAATTCAGCGAAAAAAAAAAATCCAATGGCCGTAAAGTCAACTGTATTCACCTGGATTCCGGGTTGGCCAGTGAATGGGGGAAGTACAGGCGCTGCATCGGTGGTGGGTTGCCAATCAGGGTTTGCAAGCGCGTCAGCAAGGGCACTATGGGCCTGTGTTCGTCTTCGTAGCTGCGGGACATTACTTGTGCTAGCCACACCAGCTTGAACTGCAATTATGGGACTCGCCACATCACTAAGTGTTACTGCAGTGCTGGTTTGTCTACGACCAGGATGTACTAGGCCGCTGGTGCTTGCCAGGTCACCAGAAGGAGTAGGGGCACTAGTACTGGCTCTCTGCTCCATACGAGAGCCCTGTGGTTCATGCACCTCAGCGACAGCTAAACGGGATCTGGTACGCCTGACCTTAGCAGGGACCACTCCGTCGTCAGAGCTATCTGTGATGGAGCGGCTGTCGTCTATGAGCTCGTATGATGAGTCTGAATCTGAAAGCAAGGCTTCCCCATCACTCTCATCTGTCCTACTCACCAACGTGTAGGCCTCTTCACTAGTGTGCCTCGGATTTGACATGGCTTCTAAATTTATAGGTACACTATTGTGACTCACAGGCAAAAAAGTGCACCTGGTTGTCAGAGCCTGTGTCAAGTCACTACCAAATTCACTGTCAGATTTCGCAGGGATTGGGCGTGATCTCTGTGAACGCTGCAGATGTGTTCTGTGATTGGTAAGTGTCAGCGATCTATTGATCCTGCACTTGGGTGGGCTGGGCTGGGCTGAGAGGCTAAACGCAGATGCTAGCAGGTATCTGGGCTGATCCCGCAAACACTAATCTAGTGGGGACACTAATAAATATCTAATCAGATACTACAATAGTATCTAACACCTATCTAATGTGTGTGTATGCGTATTAGAGTACCTAACTGGCCCTGCCTGGTGTTTACAAGCTATGGTGCCAAACAACAAGTTATTTCTCACACACAGCATATGCATACTTCCAATTACACCCTAAAATCCATTCTGCTACTCGCCCCTAATAAGGCGATACCACATGTGTGAACTTTTTCACAGCCTGGCCACATAGAGAGGTCCAACATGCAGGGAGCACCGTCATGCATTCTAGGAGCAGAATTTTTACTTCTAATTTCCTAACGACCTATTACACTTTTGAAGACCCTGGAGCACCTGGAAAATGGAATTACCCACAAAATGACCCCATTTTGGAAAGCAAAAACCTCAACTTATAATCTGAGGCATTATGTGTCTTTTGAATGGTTCATTTTTTTCCACAAGTCTTCGAAAAACGTGGAAAGAAAATGAAAACGCTTTTATTTTTACACAAAGTGGTCAATTTATAAGTTATTTCTACAACATTGACTCGGTAAGGAACCGGTTAAATTAATTTCAGCAATAGGCTGAACCTTTGTAATTAGTATGTTGAAGTCTAGTGACGATCATTGTTCTATCATTTTCCTCAACCCATGAAAATGCTGGAATGGGAAACGCCTCCACGGAAATGACTCGGCCGCACCGGAAGTGACACAGTCCAGCATTCTTGTGGGTCGGGGAAATTTATAGAACACCGGCCAGCCTTAGAGCTCATCTTTAGGCCTCATTTACACTGCTGCTGGTAAACGGAAGTTTAGAGGCATTTGGACGTTTTTTTCAGCTGCCCCTGAACTTTTTCTATGTTATCTCATCAGTACATTTAAACAGGGTCGTTTAACCGCTTGCCGACCGCTGGTCGGCAATTGACGGCGACAGTGTGGCTCGATAACGCAAAACGCCTTCATACGACGGCGGCCGCGAGATCGAGCCCAGTGAGCGCGCGCGTGCCGCCGGAGGCGCGCTCACTGTGTCCGGGGAGGGCCAGGGAGCGGGTGCGGCGGAGTCTACCTCCACCGGCCACCCGCGATGCCCCCCCCAGAGTGAAAGAACGGAGGTCCGTGTAAGTAAGACCTCCGTTCTGTGAGAGGGGGAAGGGCTGTGATCATAGCCTTCCTCTACATGGAAGGTGTGATCGCTCCCCTTCCCCTGTTAGGGCAGTCCCCCCACAGTTAGAACATACCCAGGGAACACTATTAACCTTTAGAGCGCCCCCTTCAGGTTAACCCCTTCACTGTCAATGGCATTTACACAGTAATCAGTGCATTTTTATAGCACTGATCGCTGTATAAATGCCAATGGTCCCAAAAAAGTGTCAAAATGTCCCGACATGTCCGCTGAAATATCGCAGTACCGCTAAAAATCGCAGATCGCCGCCATTACTAGTAAAAAAAAATAAAATAAATAAAAACCCCAGAAATTAATTCTCATCATTCGTAAACGCAAACACTTTTGCACAAACCAATCAATAAACGCCGATTGCGATTTTTTTTTTTTATCACAAATAGGAGGAAGAATATAAATCGGCCAAAACCGATGAAAAAAATTTTTTTTTATATTTTTTTTTTGGATTTGTATTTTAGCAAAAAGTAAGAAATTTGTTTTTTTTTTGCAAAATTGTCGCTCTTCTTTTGTTTATAGCGGCGATCAGAAATGACGCAGAGGTGATCAAATACCACCAAAAGAAAGCTCTATTTGTGGGAAAAAAAGGACGCAAATTTTGTTTGGGTACAACGTCGCACGACCGCGCAATTGTCAGTTAAAGCGACGCAGCGCCGAATCGCAAAAAGTGCTCCAGTCCTAAAGCTGGAAATCCTTCTGGGGCTTAAGTGGTTAAGGTAGTTTCCAGGCAGTTGAGTTTAGTTTTTTTAGGAACACAAAAAATTGGGTTCAGACGCCAGTCCAGAGGCATTTGAAACGCCAAACAGCTTGTAAACGCAGTAACTCGCGTCTAGAACCGTTTCGTTTATAGGCGTTTCCATTCTAAAAAAAAAAAAATTAATTTTTTTCTTAAACGCTCCTAGACACAAACCCTGCTAAACGCGGTATGCAAAATACGGCAAAACTGCCATTTCTCCTAAGTTCACTGACAGACGCAGCTCTTCATTGACATGTGGGTTATATGCAGATCCTATTAGGAGTTAACTAGGCAAAGAAAGAAAGCAAGCTGGCCCCTCCCAGGGGGCTGTCCTCTTTCCCATATAATCCCCCTACTCTGCTCAGTACATCAGTTTTAACATGCCTAGTGCAAGGAGTTGACCTGGCTCCCTTATGGGACCTGCGGTTCAGATTTGCTACTGTTTTTTTATTTGTTTTTATCAAGCTATCTAAAGACTACTATCAAGAAGCCGCCTGGGGCATAGGGGGTTCTTAAAAATACTGTACTTTACCCAGCACGGCCGACCGATGCGAGCTAGTCCCATACTATGGTGGGTCCCGCTGCATCGTGCCCGTTCCGTGTGGGTGGCCAGTGGGTGACCCCCACTTGCGCCCAGTGTCCGGACTTGGTCCTGTCCGGGGGCTTGTGGCCGGCAGCATCCCTCGCCAGCTGGGGAGGAAGGTCTGCGACCAGGTGGCTACCCGCTACGCCTGTCAGGATTGGTGAGTGAGCCTCCTCCTTTTCCTCCTAGGGGCGCTGCGGGGCGTCTTTAGCGTTTTTTTTCTGTTAGCCGCCGGTGGAGGCTGGTCGCTGGGGCTCTCCTGGGTTCCTTCACCCTCCCCTCTTACCCCCTCCCCCCCCGCGCTCCGCACCCTGTTAAGCGCTGTACTGGGTTACAGCCTAGGCTGCCACACGGTGAAACGCCGCCATTTTGCGGCGGATCGCCGCCATTTTGCCGTAGCCGCGGCCATTTTCTATGGGATTTTCCCTCTAGTGCTTGTGGCGGCCATTTTGCCGTAGCCGCGGTCCTCATGCAGCCTTTGGCCTCTAGTGGATGTCCTCGGTGGCCATATTGGAGTCCCTGCATGCTGTAAAAACGTGCTGCTGCCATTTTTACTTTCACTTCCCTGGGACGGCGTGGCTGACTACTGATGGCGCAAGCTCTCTGGCGGTCCTCAGGACGTTTTTTGTGGCAAAAAACAGCAAGTATAGCTGGGCTCCTGGGGGTGCTGTTAGCGGTGGGTGCAGTGCTCCTGGGTCTCCCTGGCGTTCTGAGGGGCGGTGGTGTGGCTACAGTGTGGGGGTGCCTCAAGTTATTGTCCTCACTGTGTTTGTCCAGTCTGGTGGAGCTATGGCAGATGACCCTGCAGGGCCCTCTGAAAAGGAGTCAGCGGCGGTGCAACCTGCGCTAGGGACCCTGGTGAATTTCTTCCCCGGGTGGGGCCGAGCAATGCTCTAGGGGCCCCTAGAAAGCGCCCCCCTCCCCCTTGTTCCTCAGGGGAGGACTCCGAACCGGAAATGGCTTTGGGGGTCACGGGGACCCCCATGGAACTTTCAGAGGGTGAACTTGTTCCCTCGGATGGTGAGGAGGACCAGGGGGCTAAGGCAGCACGCTAAAAGGTGCTGGTGTCCGCAATAATATCTGGCATCCGGGCGTCCTTGCGACTGAACCAAGATGGCGAGTCACAGGCGTCTACATATGTCTGCGGGTCTGCCAGGCTTCCTAGGTCACCCAGAGCTTACCCTTATGATACAGTTTTTGATCATCTGATCTATCAGGAATGGCAGCGTCTGCAGCATTCCTTCGCCCTACCAAAGCGTTTCGTTATCCGGTATCCCTTTGAGGATAGTCTCGTGAAGAAGTGGGCGTCCCCCACAGTGGACCCCCCCGGTGGCGCGCCTGAATAAGGCGACGACAATTCCCCTGGAGGGGTCACCGTCATTTAAGGATCCTGACGATAGGAGGACGGAAGCAGTGTCTAAGGAACTCTTCCTCTTGGCAGGATCGGCCTTGAGGCCGGCCCTGGCGTCTGCCATGGCGGCGCAATATCTGTCTGAATGTATGGCGGAGCTGCAGAATGATCTGGACTGCGGTTGAACGCTTGAGACGTCGCAGAAAGCAGAACATGTGTTTCAGGGTATCAAGTACCTGTGGGATGCAGTTCTAGACCTGCTTCCTATGTTGTCCGAGATGTCTGTTTTTGCAGTCATCATCAGACGGGTTCTCTGGTTGCTTTCGTGGTCAGGTGACCACGCGTCCAAAAAAGGTCTTGCGGATATCCCTTTTCAGGGTGGCCGTCTCTTTGGGCCACAGTTGGATGAAATCGTCAAGGATTTCACTGGCAGGAAGAGTACTTTTCTTCCAGAGCCCAGGCGATGAGAGTTTTGCCGCAAGGAGGGGCCTGTCTCTTCAGGTCAGAAGAGGTTTTTTCGTTCCCCTGGCGCAGCGGGCAAGGGGTCGCGGCCCGGCAAGTCTGCGGCAGGGGCCGGTAAGCGACCCTGGCAGCGCAAGAACAAAAAGGCAGAGGATAAGCCCTCCTCTGCATGATTGGTTGCCCCCACCCGTAAATCGGGTGGGGGGACGTCTTCTGGGGTTCGCAGACAGGTGGACTGCCCGCATTTCTGACCGTTGGGTGCAGGAAGTGGTGTCCACCGGGTACAGGATAGAGTTCAGCACTCTACCCCCAGACAGGTTCTTCCCATCGAACTTGAGACTCCCGCAGCAGCGTCGGGAGGCCTTCTTCAGGGCGGTTCAGGCACTCTCAGCTCAGGGGGTGATCGTGCCAGTACCTCAGTCAGAGAGGTTTCACGGGTTCTACTCGAACCTATTTGTGGTCCCCAAAAAAGGAGGGCAGGTCAGGCCAGTTTTGGACCTGAAGGTGCTAAACATTTATGTGAAAGCGCGAAAATTCCGGATGGAGTTGGTCCGATCGGATGTGGCCGCCCTACATCAAGGGGACTTCCTGGCGTCCCTGGATATCAGGCACGCGTACCTCCATGTTCCCATCTGTCTGCGACACCAGCGCTTTGCGGTTGGAGATCTTCATTACCGATTTGTGGCACTGCCCTTCGGTTTGGCCTTGGGTATGCACCAAGTTGGTGGCCCTGATGTTGGCGCTACTGAGGCAGAGAGGCATTGCGGTGGTAGCATACCTCGACGACCTGCTCCTGAGAGCGGAGTCCGCCTCAGCTCGGGAGGAGAACGTAGCTATCACCATGGCCTCGTTAAAGGACTTCGGCTGGCTGATTAATCTGCAGAAGTTGACATTGACCCTGTCCTGTCGCCTGGAATATCTGGGTCTGATTCTGGACACGGAGCAGGCGAAGGTGTTCTTACCTCCGGCCAAGTTGCTGTCTCTACAAACAGCGGTGCGTACCCTACTGTCACGCCTGCGGTCATCATTACTGTTCTGTATGCGGGTGCTTGGGCCACTCGGCTCCTTCAGCGAGCGATTCTGTCTCGTGGGACAGATCTCCGCTGTCCCTGGACCACCTGGTTAAATTGGATTATCAGACCTGGGGCTCCTTGGACTGGTGGCTTCGGGCCCCGGCCTTGCTGCTGGGGAAGTAGTTTCTCCCCCTGATGTGGTCGATAATCACGACGGACGCCAGCCTGTTGGGCTGGGGGGGGTCCTGGGGCATCTGCCTGCACAGGGCCATTGGTCGGCGCAGGAATCTCGCCTTCCAATCAATGTGCTGGAGCTGAGGGCGATCAGGCTCTGTCTCTCCCGCTGGACGGCAAGGTTGCACGGGCTCCCGATTCGGGCTCAGTCGGACAATGCCACAGCGGTGGCGTATGTGAACCATCAAGACGGAACGAGGAGCTCTGCAGCGGCTGCGGAAGCAGCTCTCATTCTGCGTTGGGCAGAACTTCACGTGCCGGCAATCTCCGCCATCTACATTCTGGGCGTAGAAAATTGGCAGGCGGACTTTCTCAGTCGCCAGACGCTTGATCAGGGGGAATGGTCCCTTCATCCAGAGGTGTTGAGCCAGATTTGCCACAGGTGGGGCACGCCAGACATGGACCTCATGGCGTCTTGGTTCAACCACAAGGTAAAGACCTTTTGTGTGCAGGACAAGAGACCCGTTGGCGGTGGCCACGGACACGCTCGTGGCACCTTGGGGTCGGTATCGTCTTCTGTACGCCTACCCTCCCATCAAGCTTCTTCCGCGACTGTTGCGCAGGGTAGAAGCGGAGGGGATTCCGATGATCCTGGTAGCTCCGGATTGGCCTCGGGGTCCGTGGTACGCCGACGTGGTACGAATGGTGGCAGATGTTCCCTGGCATCTCCCGCTGCGATCGGCTGTCTCAGGGACCCATATTGCACCCTGCTTTACCCTCTCTGGCTTTGACGGCTTGACTATTGAGTCCCAGGTGCTGAGGGACAGGGGGGTCGATAACTCTGTGATCCCTACCATGCTAAAAGTGCGTAAGTGCACTTCGTGCAAGATTTATCATCGCACCTGGAAGGCCTACATTGCCTGGTGCGAGGCGGGGGGTTGGAACCCTTGCTCTTACGTGGTGTCTAGGGTCTTGACTTTTTTACAACAGAGCCTGAATAAAAAATTGGCCGAGACCTCTCAAGGGTCAGATATCTGCTCTAGCGATCCTTTTTAACGCTCTCTGGCGTCACATTAGTTGATTCGTACATTTGTACAAGGTGTACGCCATGTGGCCCCACAGGTACGGCCGCCTATGGCACCGTGGCATGTGAATCTGGTGCTTTCTGTGTTACAGAAGCCACCATATGAGAAGATCAGGGATATTCCCTTACAGTTGCTGTCGCAGAAAGTGGCTTGGTGGCCATTACCTCCGCTAGGCGGGTGTCTGAGTTGGCAGCGTTGTCCTGCAAGTCTCCTTACTTAGTCCTGCACAAGGACAAGGTGGTCTTGCGCCCGCCACCTTCATTTTTGCCGAAGGTGGTTTCCTCTTTTCACATTAATAAAGATATTGTTCTTCCTTCTTTGTGTCCGCATCCTTCACACCCTAAGGAATTTGAGTTACATTCCTTGGATGTTGTAAGGACTTTGCGGGTGTATTTAGCAGCAATAGCTTCTTTCTCGGAAGTCTGACGCGTTGTTTGTACTGACGGACGGTCCGCGCAAAGGATTGGCGGCTTCGTCGGCTACTGTTTCCCGTTAGATCAGGCAGACCTTGACTCATGCGTATTCTGTTCGGGGCAAGGTACCCCCTTTTCCAGTCACGGCTCATTTCACCAGGGCTGTTAGCACTTCCTGGGCTTTCAGACACCAGGCCTGGGTGTCACAGGTGTGCAAGGCGGCTACTTGGGCCTCGGCGCACACATTCACTAAGTTTTATAAAGTTGATGCTTCTGCATCCTCGGATGCTGCTTTTGGCTGTAAAGTTTTACAGGCGGCAGTGTAGGCGCCTCTTCAGCGGTTCTGTTGGGTACAGTTGTTTACCCACCCCTCTTTACTGACAAAGCTTTGGGACATCCCCACATGTCAATGAAGAGCTGCGTCTGTCAGTGAATGTAGGAGAAAAAGGGATTTTATTAAGACTTACCGTAAAATCCTTTTCTCCGAGTTCACTGACAGACGCAGCATCCACCCCTCTGCTTTTTTTTCGGTACGGCTTGTTACGAACTGATGTACTGAGCAGAGTAGGGGGATATATGGGAAAGAGAGGACAGCCCCCTGGGAGGGGCCAGCTTGCTTTCTTTCTTTCTTTGCCTAGCTAACTCCTAATAGGATCTGCATATAACCCACATGTCAATTAAGAGCTGCGTCTGTCTGAACTCGGAGAAAAGGATTTTACGTTAAGTCTTAATAAAATCCCTTTTTTAGATGCCGGCTTCTAGCTGTCAAAAAAAATAGTTCAGGGGAGGTTGATCTAGCATCCCATGTAAATCGAGCCTTACCTTAATGGAGACAAAGATGGGCTCTGGCATTAAATAACAAAACTATACTAAATCAGAACTGGGCGCTGAAAAAAGGTAGTAGAGTGCTTCCAGAAGTGTGTGCTGTTAGAAAGGGCTTTTTACATTTGAATTTTTAACCACTTGCCATCCAGGCCAATTCTGGCACTCCTCTCCTACATGTACAAATCATTTTTTTTTGCTAGAAAATTACTCAGAACCCCCGAACATTATATATGTTTTTTTTAGCAGAGATCCTAAAATGGCACTTGTTGCAACTTTTTATATCATACAGTATTTGCGCAGCGATTATTCAAACGCGTTAAAAAAAAAAAAAAAGTTTCATGAAGTAAAACCAAAACAGTAAAGTTAGCCCAATTTTTTTCATAATGTAAAAGATGTTACGCCGAGTAAATGGATACCTAACATGTCACGTTTTAAAATTGAGCACACTCGTGGAATGGCACCGAACGTTGATACTTATAAATCTGCATAGGCGATGCTTTAAATTTTTTTACAGGTTACATGTTTAGAGTTACAGAGGAGGTCTTGGGCTAAAATTGTTGCTCTCACTCTAACGCACGCAGCAATACCTCACATGTGTGATTTGAACGCCGTTTACATATGCAGGCGTGACTTGCGTATGTGTTCGCTTCTGTGCGCTGGCACGGGGGTGCTTTAAATTTTTTTTTTTTCTTTCAAGGTTTTTTATTGAGGTTTTCACAAATTGAGAAACAAAGACATGAAATGAACTCTAGTTCAACAGAGAATGACAAGAAAGGATCATTTAAGTGGTTGTATGAGTCAAGGTAAATGGGTATTTTTCATTGGATGCTATGGTCGGAGTTGAATATCAAACATGCGGCAAGGAGAGGCACCCCCAGACACCCCAGCTGGGATCAATCTGTGTCCAGGGCGGGGGCAACTACCCTCCCTTTAAAAACCATCAAAGTTTTTGATTTTAGCATTTTTTTTTTCTTTTTTTTTAAAGTACTAGTGGACATAGCATTCACAAAAAAAAAAAAAAAAAAAAAAAAAAA
>BLSH010190804.1:156707-167224 GCA_018402905.1 Glandirana rugosa
TTAAAAAAAAAAAAAAAAAAAAAAAAAAAAAAAGACACAAAAAATTCAATGCATATAAAGACTTGACATTGAGCGTTAAACCGGATAAAAGTTTAATGAACTAGCAGGAGAAGAAGAGGAAGAAAGAAAGAGAGGTAAAGGAATAGAGGCACCTTTGTGTAATTTATGTATGCCGTACCTGGATATACTATCTATCCCGGAATAAGTGAGACCCCTATGAAATTTGCCCATGGTTCCCAGGTGTCCTCTAACTCCCTGGATGTGTCCGAAAGTATGCTGGAAAGTTTCTCCTGTGACATGATCCATGAGATCTTCCGGACGGCCGCTGCAAAGGGGATCTTTGTTTTTTTTCATGCTTTCGCTATTGTAAGCTTAACTCCTATTAGGATAAACCGAACTAGTTTCTTTTTGTGTTTGGGCAGGTTCGAAATGTGTGCATTAAGAAGGGCAGTCTCGGGGGACCTGGTTTGTGTCAGTTTCTCAATGAGGTTGAATACTTTTTTACAAAATGGTCTTATCCTTGGGCATTCCCACCAAATGTGTAGCATTGAGCCCAGCAGTGAGCAGCCTCTGAAGCACTGTGGGTTAGCTGAGGGGAATATGCAGGCCAGCTTGGTTGGGGTGAGATACCATCTGGTAATGACCTTGACACTCGCTTCCATGAGGACAGTGTTTAGGATGCCCCGAAAAGAATTAGTTAGTGCTCTGTGCCAGGTCTCCAAGTCCCACGAGAATTGTAGCTCCTCCTCCCAACAGTTCATATAGGTAGAAAATCCAGATTATGTGAAATATGTGCTAGGTGACATAGGGGCGAGATCAGCTCCGGTCGTTTCCGCAGAGAGTCCCAGAGGGCAAAGGAATGTGATAGGGTTGGAGATAAAATAGGGGGTCTTTTTTTCGGGGCTATCCAGAGAAGGTAGCCTATTGTGTAATTTGGGATTGCCTGTCTCTCGATCTGGATCCAATCGGGTTTCTCCGATCTTGTATACACCAGTGAAAGTTGCGCTAGTCTGGCAGCTTGGTAATATTAAATGAGCGAGGGAAGTCCCAACCCCCCCCTTTTCCTATGGCGATATAAGATGTTTTGGGAAAACCTGAAGCCTGCATTCCCCCAGACAAATCGTAGGATCTTGCTCTGAAATGATTTTAGGTGGTCTTTCCTGATCGCTACCGGGAGAGCCCGGAATAGGTATAGTATGCGCGGTAAGAGGGTCATTTTGATAGCATTGATTCTACCCATCCACGAGAGATTGTTACTTGACCAGGATTTTAGGTCGTTCTCAAGTTTTCGGTATGTGGGGGGAAAATTATTGGGGTATAGATCTTCTATTTTAGCCGTTAGATTAAGGCCTAAGTATTTAATTGAGGTTGAGCTCCATTTGAAGGGGAAAGATTGTTGTAATGAAGAAACTGTTTCAGGAAGTAAGGAAATGTTCATTGCTTGGGATTTGGAGTAGTTTACTTTTAGTCCTGAAGTTTCTGCAAAGGAGTCTAAAATGCGATTTAAGTTGGGTAGTGAGGTATGGGGAGATGTGATGAACAGATGAATGTCATCCACGAAGAGACCACACTTGTGGGTCTGGGAGCCGCAGGAAACCCCCTTAATATCTGGGTTTTGTCAGATAGTCCTTAGGGAAAGAATAAAGAGACCTAATGATTCCCAGGAAACGTTGACCAAAACCCCATTTCTCTAAGATCAAGAAAATGTAAGACCAGGATACTGAGTCAAAGGCCTCCTGCAGATCTAGCGATAAGAGCATGCCTCGTTGTTTAGAGCAGCCCTCCCAGTTAGACTGTAGAATGGAAATTAGATCAACTGCTCTACGGATCTGGTCTGGGCCCTGCCTCCCCGGGATGAACCCCACCTGATCCTTGTGTATGTAAGACTTGATAAAAGAGGCTAGCCTATTGGCCATAATTTTTGTTAAAATTTTTATGTCATTGTTAATCAGTGAAATCGGTCTATAGTTCCCCACCTCCTCGGGATTCTTGTCCGGTTTTGGGATTACCGTGATAAAAGCGCAGTTAAGCTGGGAGTCCAAGGGGGTACCCTGTGTTTTGGAGTTAAAGAATTTTGTGAGGTGGGGGATAAGTGTCGTGGTGAAGGCCTTATAGTACGGGATGGACAGACCATCTGGGCCTGGAGACGACCTTTTTTTAAGATCTTTGACTCCTAGTACCTCCTCCTCTGAGATATTAGCCTCTAGGATTTGTTTGTGTTCTGCTGTGAGAGAGGGGAGAGTAACGTCATCAAAAAAGGTTGAGGGGGAATCTTTGTGATTTAGTACTGGAGGGCTGTATAGGTCCGCATAGAACTTGTGAAAGGTGTCTAAGATTTTTGTTGGGTTAGCAGTAAGGCCTTGACCTGGGAATCTTATTTTGGGTAGGGCTTTACGGTATTCTCGGGTAGTTAGCCTTGCTGCTAGCATTGATCCTAATTTATCATTTTGCGTGTAGAATTTTTGACCGATCCAGCGGATCGATTTTTCGGCTCTGACCGTTAAGGCCAAATTTAATTCTAGCCTGGCTTTATCAAGTTGGGCAAGGAGGGTCTTGGTGGGATGGGCCTTGTGCTGTTTCTGGAGTGAAGTATAAGCTTTTTCCAGTCTAACGAGATCTACCAATCTCTCTTTCTTGATTTGGGCTGACATATTTATAATTTTGCTTCTTATGAGGGCTTTGTGTGCTGCCCAAAGGACCTCTGCTGAGATCCCTTCAGTTTTGTTGAGAAGGAAGTATTCCTTGAGCGCGTTATCTATTTCCTTAAGTCTAATGGGGTCGGAAAGCAAAGATTCGTTCAGTCTCCATTGGGTTTGTCTCGTGTAATGTGGGTCAGAACGAATCTGTAGGACTATGGAGTGGTCTGAGAGGGCTGTATCAACTATTCTCGAGTTCAAAACCAGGGGAATTGTATTGGAACAGACTAGCAGGTGGTCAATTCGGGCGTAGGAATTGTGGGGGAAAGAGTAGTGTGTATAATCTCTCTTGGATGGGTTGAATTCCCTCCAGATATCTGACAGATTCAGGGTATGCAGTGACTTGGCTAATTTTAGACTCGCTCTGGACTGCCGCGTTAATTCATCCCCTAATGGTCTAGATTTGTCGAGGCCTTGATCAAAGGCTAGATTAGAGTCACCTCCCACTATAACTCTGCCTTCAAAATGGGGTTCAATGGTGTTAAACAGATTTAAAGAAGGGAAGTTGACCTTTATTCGGGGCATAGTAGGAGACTAGTGTATATAGATTTCCATCTATAGTCCCTTTGATTAAGATAAATCTCCCTTCAGGGTCTTTAATTTCCAGAAGGGGGAAAAGTCGCAAGATTTGGAGATCAGTATTGCTACACCTTTAGATTTTGACTCTGCTTTGGCCAGGAAGAAGGTGGGAAAGTGAGAGTGGAGGAATTTAGGGGTGTATCGTGATGGGAAATGGGTTTCCTGAATCAGGATTATGTCAAGGTTGAGAGATTTGTAGTGGTCAAGGACTTTCCTCCTTTTTATAGGGGAGTTGAGACCCTGTGTATTGTGGGTGGCTATTTTGAGATATTTATGAGTGGTGTTAGTCATGGGGCCTGGGGAGTACCGAGCTGGAGAAGACAATAGCACTCACCTCAGACCTTGGATCCCCCGGTAGTAGTACAAGGAGCTTGAGGACATCCAGGCATCCCGCTGTGTAGGGGATAGGTTTAGGAATCTTGAGTACCGGAAAACTTGTTAGGTGCCTTGTAAGAGAAGAGGAGGAATGAAAAGAGAAGGAGAGAAACAATACAAAACATTAAAACTTTACTCCTATAGGTAGCTGGAGGGAGTGGAGTCCGAAGGGATAGAGATCCTCTCCGACCCACGAGCTCGGTCCTCTTGCGAGGAAACCTACCAAACGTAGGTAAAAGTAAGGAAGGTAACATCATGCCCACTCTGGGCAGATAACTTATCCTAGGGAACTCCAAGGAAGTCCCGAGGTTAAGTGGAGGTGCATGGGGACCTACCCCAACCGAGGCACCCCTCGGCTGAACTATAACTTGCTATATAACCAGAGCAAACAGAAAGGTAAATAATGCAAAGATGACCCGCATCCGGATAAAGGAGATGCCTTACGAGGCTCCCTTTAGGGGAGCTTATTTTGATCTAGAGAGTCTATTGATAATCCAGATCCATATGTTGGAATAAAATCAGTGTGACAATGAGTTCTTAGTGGATCAAACGAAGAGGTGAACCAGAACAAACTAAACATGCCAATAAGGAGGCAGCAAGGTTAGGGATAGACAGGAGAAGGGGGGGCAACATTGCCCTAAGACCGGGGCTATCATGTGACTACATGAAAGTTCTTGACCAAGGTTTAAATACAAGCATAGACCGTGCCAAGCGAGAATGTAGAGAAACAGTATCATGTGGTGTATCCTGCTGGTTACAGAGGTCTGTTGTCTTTAGCTTTCTTGCTCTTGGACTTGGACCATAGGGGAGAGACCGGGCTTGAGGGGAGAGGTCTCTTCGCGTAGGAGTCAGTAGGGTTAGTAAGATCCATTGGGGCTTCGTGGGAGATTAGCTTGAGATGTAGTAAAAGTTTTTCACCTTCCGTTATTGAAGAAAAGGAGAACGTTTTGCCTTTAAAGTTGAACTTGACAGCAAATGGAAAGTCCCACCAGTATTTGAGATCCTTTTGTTGAAGAACTTGGAGGAGTGGTTTGAGGGCTCTCCTTTTTTTTTGAATGGTGGTTGGGGAAGTCTGCAAAGATCTGGACCCGGTGGCCCATGCAGGAGATGGAGGGATTGGATCTGTAAGCTTTCATAATTTCTTCGACGGCAAAAAAGTGTGGTTTAACTATTATGTCCCTTGGGGAGCCATCCTTCCTGGGTGGGCCCAACGCTCTATGCGCCCTATCTAGTTCCAACCTGTGTTTGGGTACATTAGGGGTTATGGAGAGAATCAAGTCCTGAATGGCTGGAATGATGTCTGATAGATTCGGGCAGGCCTCTCACCCTAAAGTTATATCTTCTAGATCTGTTCTCAAGATCATCTATTCTTGCCAGTGCTGTTTCTAATTGGTCTTGCAGGACTTGAATATGAGAAGAGTTTTGGTTAGTTCTGGCCATGGTGGTGTCCAGTTTTTGTTCAATTGACTCCATTCTGGAACCCAGGATATGAAAGTCTGCTTTTATGTCTCCAGTGATTTTGGAGGCAGTGTTTGCTAAGCCCCTTTCCAAAAGGGTAGAAAATTTGAGGAAGAGGTCTGCTGTATTGAGTGGAGGATCCTGAGGTGAAGGGCTGAGGGTATGAGCTTCCGGTGAGCATGTTGTGAGGTGCCCTGCCGGGGTTATTGGAAAGTCCTCCATTGTATGGCGTAATAGAGATTCCGTGGAAGCTGGAGATGCTTGTGGAAGTTGGTGTGGTAGCTGGCTAGGCCCGGGTGTTAGGGTTGGGGTAGGTGGTGTTAGAATAGGCCTTTGGTCTCGTGCAGCCTCCTGAGAGGGGGCTCCAACATTGGACATTGCGGAAGGGTGGGCTCGGACAGGGTCAGTAAAAGAAGATAGGAGAGACCTTCTGACCTGTGGGCCCTGCATACAGTGGGGTTATAGACCTCCAGGGGCTCTTGCGCCTTATTGTCATAGGTCTGCAGGCAGCCTTTTAAAGTAGTGTCTGAGTCTATCCCTTGTCCCAACTTTAGCCAGGGGAATTATTACTGTCAGGCAGCGTGGACTTTGTGGGGTGCCAAGTTGTGTTAAAATTTAGGAGCGAGTTAAATGGGGAACTGCAATGATGTCTTCCCAAGGGTGATGTATATTAGATTGGTGACTTTGCTGGATACAAAGGGAAGACCTCTGAGTTCCTTAGGAGGAAACAAGGCTTTTAGGCCTAAGCGGCGGCCATCTTGGTCCACCCTGTCGAGGTTATTACTACCAGAGGGAGCAGACTGGGTCTTGAAGGGTTGCTGGCCGTACTGACCTTTTTCTCCTGGAGAGGTGTCAGGTTAACCCTGACTCGGATGGCTTGGTCTGCGGGGCTGGATGCATATTCTGGAAACCGCTGTATCTGTTAGGCCGTGGCTGCGGCCATCTTGGTGCACCCGGCGGCTGTAATGATGCGGCGGTAGAAATCGGGGAGCCGCCGTATCTCCGGACTCCTGGTTCCGCAGCTTGTGGGGGACTTGGGGGGTAGGAGCCCCCTGGTCTGAAGCTCTTAAGAGATCACTGTGGGAGCCTGTGGTGCCGTTGGTGGGTGTAGGTGCGGAGCTCCTGGGCTATGCGTCCATCCTGGAGCTCCCACACTGCTTTTTTTTATTTTTTTATTTTTTTTATTTTTACACTTTCTCTTTATTTTTTTTTAATCACTTTAATTCCTATTACAAGGAATGTAAACATCCCTTGTAATAGGAAAAAGTGTGTGACAGGACCTCTTTATGGAGAAATGCGGGGTCGATAAGACCCCACATCTGTCCTCCAGGCTGGAAAGGCTCAGATCAGGAAAAAAAAGATCCCGGCCTTTCCAGCTGAGTTAACGGCATAGTTTGCATCCGGTGACCCGGACGTGATGTCATGACGTGCGCCCGGGCCTCTGAAAGCCATAGAGATGACCGGGGACCATCTGTCCCTCGGAAATCTCTGGTAATTCCGGCTGCAGACGATTCCTTCTCCCGTTCACCGATCGCTCAAGTGAGTCGGGAGAAGCACTGGAGGGTGAGGTCAATTGACGGCGACCCAGCGCAAAGTGGTTAAAATGAAATACAGGTTTAATTTAGGGCAGTATATGGTACAAAATTATTTATGCTCATTATTGGACTTTGCTTGTGAGAACATGTTAAAAGCAAATCTTTATGATGTTTTCATTTTCTTTTAAAGGTCCGGTTCAGAACCCTTTGATTTATCCACCAGCTGGACAGAGTTACAGCCCAGGACTTCCTGTCTCCTATGCACAGCAGATGCCAGCGAAAGTGTCTCCACAAGCAGTAGCTGGACTATACGATTATGGTGGTCTTCAGTCTGCTCCACTGCCAGGAAATTATCAGGGATCTGGACAAACTGTTAGACCACATATGGGACCTTCTCCAGTGGCACCTTCCCCAAATAATGCACCTGCACCCAGAATGCCACCCCCACTTCAGAACTCGTATGGATCTCCCGTGACCGTTGGTGGCAGTGTTTCACATGCAACACAGCCAAACTGGCAGTATTTTCCAACACCATTAAGTCATGCACAAACTCTGGCCAATCATGCACCATCCGCAACAGGAATGACCGGAGGGCCATTGGTGAGCAATTCAAAGCCTCCAACTACCCAGCAATATAGACCTCCCTTTGGAGGACCCCCTCTTCAAAACAGTTTTATGAGCCCAGGTAAAACAGTGATTAGAATATTTCTCATTTTCATTAGATTTCTGCAAATGATAAAAATAATTACTATCAGTAGTATGATATGTATTATTCTTCCTTACAAGAAGAGATGGCATTGAAAATGTACTGTATCTGTTCACTGTATTTGAAAGGTTTGGAAATTGTTTGGTTAGAACACAGAAGGTGAAGTGTTCATAACTTTAAAGCCCAGTTAAACTGAAAGCAGAGTGGATTTGATTTAAATAACGATTTAAATCACTAGTAAAAGTTTGATTTAAATCATAATTTTTAAAGAGCAACTGTCATCTTTGTCCCGCAGCAGCTACTCCTGTGATCTATGAAGACCATCTTGGCTCAACCAAATTCCACTTTTTTATACTTATTGGGCATTATTCTATATAGGAAAGTTCAACTTGGCATGAGTGGTATAAACCATGAAGTATGGCGCCAAACTTTTTACCCTGTCATCCATGCATTTCAATGGGAAATTGCGAATAAGAAACCAAACTATGAAAGCCATCTTTGCTCACACACATTCCACTTTTATACTCCTTGGGAATCCTACTTTCTCTTCCGTTCACTGACAGACGCAGCTGCGCCTGTCGGATTGGTGAGTGAACCCCTCTTCCGCCCTAGAGGCATGGAGAGTGGGCACCTGGGCAGCTCTGTGGTGGTCAGCCGGTGGGGGTCTGTTAGAGGCCTTCCCCCCTCTATCCCCCGCAGGCACCTTTGCACTAACCGTTCGAATCTGCACCGACCGTCCGAAGCAATGTGTTAGGTGGGTCGTCGCCATTGGATTTTGGAGCACCGCTCGTTCGTGGCCGACCGCACGTGTGTAATGGCAGTGTCCATTGTTTGAGAACCATGTGGTTTCCAGCCTGCTCTCTGGCGGCCTCCAGTGATCGGTTGAGAGAACTGCAGTCCTTGTGCAGGAAGTCCTTAAAAACGGGTGTGGGCTTCCGGTTTTTGCTTGAACAGCATGGCTGACACACAGTAACAAGCTCCTGACGTGCAGCAGTTCGTGGGCATTGCTCTTTGGTTGGAGTGCTGAGGCATCAAACAGCAAGTATAGCTGGCGCTTCCTGGGTGCCGGTAGCGGTGGGTGTAATCCGCCCGGGTCTCCCTGGCTGATTTGTGGGGTAGAGGTGGTGGTTACACAGCGGGGGTGCCGGGCTGAGATGTCAGAGGCCGGTAATTCTATGGCAGGTATACCTGCAGATCCACAGTCCACCCCAGGATCATTAGTGTCCTTGGAACAGCTGAGGGCGGTGTTTGGGGAGTTCTTTCCCCAGGCAGGGGTGCCCGTTCCAAGGGGCCCCCAGAAGCTCCCACCCCCTCTTTCCTCAGGGGAGGATTCAGATCTAGAAAGTGCCTCAGTGGTCACACCTGAGGGCGAAGAGGATCAGGAGGCTCCTAGTTCGCGGTATAAAGCGATAGTGGAAGCACTGATCACTGATATTCGCGACTCTATGCGACTGGACCAAACAGGGGAGTCTCATGAGTCCGCATATGTTTGTGGACTGCTTAGACCCCCCTAGGTCCCCTAGGGCTTACCCTTATGATCAGGTGTTTGAACAGGCAGTGCCGATCGCCGCACAGAGACAGTGTCTAAAGCACTATTCTTGTTGGCTGGGTCAGCCATGTGGCCGGCGCTAGCAACTGCTATGGCGGCACAGTCTCTTCGCGAGCACGCTGCCGCACTGTGCACTAGTTTGTCTAGTGAATGTGCACAGGCTGAGGTACAGCGAATGCAACATTTAGAAAAAGGTCTCCGCTACATATGCCATGCGGCTTTGGATCTTCTCCCCATATTGTCAAAAATGTCTGTTTTTTTAATTGTCATCAAGCGGGTGCTGTGGCTCCGCTCTTGGTCGGGTGACCAGGCTTCAAAGAAAGCTCTGGCAGACCTGCCCTTTCAGGGAGGGCGTCTGTTTGGCCCACAGTTGGATAAGATTATTAAGGATTTCACGGGAGGGAAGAGTACTTTCCTTCCAGAGCCGAAGCGACGAGATCGTCGTCGTAGGCAGGGTCCTGTCTCTTCTGGTCAGAAGAAGTTTTTTCGGGCGCCCGGCCCAGCGGGTAAGGCCGGGAAGGCGTTCACAGGCCACAGCAAAAGGCCCTGGCAGCGTAAGCCCGAAAAAGCGGAGGACAAGCCTGCCTCCGCATGATGGGTGGCCCCCACCCGCCTCACGGGTGGGGGGCCGGTTTCTAGGGGTTGCAAGCAACTCTCTGCCCCCAGAAAAGTCCTTCCCCTGAAACGTGAGGCTTCCGCAGAAGTGTCAGGAGGTGCCTCCAGGCGCCAGTCAGGCGCTCAGCAGACAGAAGTCATCTTGAACGCCGGCTTGCCGGCTGGAGTACCTGGGTCTGATACCGGACACGGTACAGGCTGGGGTGTTCCTAACACCAAGCAAGCTTCTAATGCTTTAGGCAGGGCGAACCCTGTGATCGCGCCAGTGGTTCTCCTTACGGTTCTGTATACGGGTGTTGGGGCTCAGGGGGTCGACTTGCGAAGCGATACCTTACGCCCAGAACACTCTGCTCCTGCGGAAGGCAATTTAGTTGCGGTGGGACAAATCTCCTCTATCCCTGGACAGGCCGATCAGGTCGGAGTGTCAGTCCCGGGAACCCTTGGTTTGGGGGATTCAGGTTTCGGCCCTAAAGGGGGGGAGAAGTTTTCTTCCCCTCAATTGGTCGATGTAGGTACCGGAACTGAGAGCGATCAAGCTCTGCCTGTCCCGTGGGACAGTAGGGCTGCGCCGCCTGGTACTGGTTCAGTCGGTCAATGCCACGGAGGTGGCGTATGTAAACCATCAGGGCGGAACAAGAAGCGCAGCAACAGCCGCGGAGGCGGCTCTGATCCTTCGGGGGGCAGTGTTTGGGAGTTATGGACCCTGAGTTATCGGTTCGGCAGTTTTGGTCTCTCCCATTTCGTCCCACGTTCTACCCGGGGACGTTCTCGTCCAGGGGCACTTCGCCTTCGGCGGTGTCTTGGAGACGGTGGTAGGCATGATTCAGCCACATGGTTCCCGCGGCCCCGGTTCGGCCTCGATAGGTCTAACAGCCCTAAAGGAGGCGGAGATGGGGCGCATGTTGGGCGCCATCTCGGAAATCTCCTCCTTTTTACGTGTCGTCGGCTATGACGGGAGCTCCGGACACTTTGTGACGGGGGGCTTCCTAGTCTCGGCGGAGGCG
>BLSH010190804.1:181969-195190 GCA_018402905.1 Glandirana rugosa
TCAGAGGCATATTTACGTGGACGTGACACTATCAGAGTCTCCAGGTAAATTTCGCGTCTCTCGTAGTACTTCTTGTTCCTTGTGTGGTCCGTCCAGGCTCTATGACAACACCTCTTCAAAGATCTCTGCAATTCATCCAGAGTGATCATGGGCCTCTTGGCTGCATCTCTGATCAGTCTTCTCCTTGTATGAGCTGAAAGTTTAGAGGGACGGCCAGGTCTTGGTAGATTTGCAGTGGTCTGATACTCCTTCCATTTCAATATTATCGCTTGCACAGTGCTCCTTGGGATGTTTAAAGCTTGGGAAATCTTTTTGTATCCAAATCCGGCTTTAAACTTCTCCACAACAGTATCTCGGACCTGCCTGGTGTGTTCCTTGTTCTTCATGATGCTCTCTGCGCTTTAAATGGACCTCTGAGACTATCACAGTGCAGGTGCATTTATACGGAGACTTGATTACACACAGGTGGATACTATTTATCATCATTAGTCATTGAGGTCAACATTGGATCATTCAGAGATCCTCACTGAACTACTTGAGAGAGTTTGCTGCACTGAAAGTAAAGGGGCTGAATAATTTTGAACGCCCAATTTTTCAGTTTTTATTTGTTAAAGTTTGAAATATCCAATAAATTTCGTTCCACTTCATGATTGTGTCCCACTTGTTGTTGATTCTTCACAAAAAATTACAGTTATATATCTTTGTTTGAAGCCTGAAATGTGGCAAAAGGTCGCAAAGTTCAAGGGGGCGGAATACTTTCGCAAGGCACTGTATATTTATGTATATTTTTTGGATATGTATTCTAGAAGAAAGTAAAAATCTTTTTTTTTTTTGCCAAAATTGTCGCTTTTTTTGGTTTGTAGAGCAAAAAATAAAACCCGAAGAGGTGATAAAATGCCACCAGAAGAAAGCTCTATTCGTGGGGGAAAAAAGGACATTCATTTTTTTTTTTTGGGGTACAACTTCGTATGACCACGCAGTTGTCATTTAAAGCGACGCAGTGCTCTATCGTAAAAAATGACCTGGTCCTTAACCACTACTGTTCCGCGCTATAGCCGAAAGACTGCTACCGCGTGGACCTGAATTGCCGGGGAGACGTCCGTGGACGGCCACCCCTTTTGTGCGCTCCCCACGCACACAGCCGCCGGCAGCGAGCTGTCGTGCCCGCCGCACGCTGCATGGGCATGCCCGTGGGTCGGGCGGACTCTATGTCCGACGGTGACCCGCTATCGCCTGATAGTGGAGCAGAATTGGGAACTGCCAATGTAAACACGGCGATTCCCCTTTCGGTGAGAGGGAACATGACAGATATACTGATCCATGTCATCGGGATCAGTTAGTACTGTTATGTCCCTTCCAGCCCAACTCACACACAGTTAGAACACAATGAGGAAACACATTTTAACCCCTTGATCGCCCACTTAGTGTTAACCCCTTCCCTGGCAGTGGCATTTACACAGTAATCGGTAGCTTTTTAGCACTGATCGCTGTATAAATGTCATTGGTCCCAAAAAAGTGTCAAAAATGTCCATGTCCGCTGCAAAAGTGCAGTCCCTATAAGAATCGCAGATTGTTGCCATTACTATTATAAAAAAAAAAAAATATATATATATATATAAATATTAAAAACGCCATAATTCAATAACCATAGTTTGTAGACGTGATAACTTTTGCACAAATCAATCAATATACGCCGATTGTGTTTTTTTTTTTTTTTACCAAAAATATGTCGCAGAATATATATCAGCCTAAACTGATGGAAATTTTTTTTTTTTTATATTCTAGCAAAATTTTCGCTCTTTGTGTTTATAGTGCAAAAAATATAAACCGCTAAGGTGATTAAATGCCCTTCAAAAGAAATCTCTATTTGTGGGGAAAAAAGGATGTCAATTTTGTTTGGGTACAACGTCGCACGCCCGCGCAATTGTCAGTTAACCACTTGCCGCCCGCCAACCGCAGGTTGACTGCAACAAGGTGGCTCGATATCGCAAACCGCCGTCATATGACGGCGGCTCGAGATCATGCACTGTGAGCACGCGCTCACTGTGTCCGGGGGGGGGGGGGCAGGTAGCGGGTAGGGCGGACTCTATCTCCGCTGGCTACCCGCGATGCCCCCCCCCCGCAGTGAAAGAGCGGAGATCCGTGCATGTAAACACAGATCTCCGTTCTCATAGAGGGGGAAGGGCTGTCATCACAGCCTTCCTCTATGTGGAGGCCGTGATCACTCCCCTTCCCCTGCCAGTCAAACACTAATACAGTTAGAACATGCCCAGGGAACACAGTTAACCCTTAGAGCGCCTCCTGCAGGTTAACCCCTTCACTGACAATGGCATTTACACAGTAATCAATGTATTTTTATAGCACTGATCGCTGTATAAATGCCAATGGTATCAAAAAAGTGTCAAAATGGTCCGACATGTCCGCCGCAATATCGCAGTACCGCTAAAAATCGCAGATCGCCGCCGTTACTAGTAAAAAAAAAAAACAAAATCCCAGAAATGAATTCTCATCCGTAAACGCGGCAACATTGCGCAAACCAATCAATAAACGCCGATTGCGATTTTTTTTTTATCACAAATATGAGGAAGAATATAAATTGTCCAAAACCGTTGAAAAAAAAACATTTTTTTTATTTTTTTTGGATTTGAATTTTAGCAAAAAGTAAGAAATTTGGTTTTTTTTTTGCAAAATTGTCGCTCTTCTTTTGTTTATAGCGGCAATCAGAAATGACTCAGCGGTGATGAAATACCACTAAAAGAGAGCTCTATTTGTGGGGAAAAAAATGACGCAAATTTTGTTTGGGTACAATGCTGCACGACCGCGCAATTGTCAGTTAAAGCAACGCAGTGCCGAATCGCAAAAAGTGCTCTGGTCCTAAAGTGTGAAATCCTTCCGGGTCTGAAGTGGTTAAAGCAAAGCAGTGCCGAATAGCAAAAAGTGCTCTGATCAGGAAGGGGGAAATCCTCCCGAGGCTGAAGTGGTTAATGGGGTAAACCCTTCCGGGGCTGAAGTAGTTAAATAATTTTTTTTTTTTTTTTATCATTGATTTTTATCCACCCTGACTGAAAGTTCAATTGGGCTTTAAGTCTAGTGAACCTAAAAATAATTTGCTACTATTTAACTTTGTGTTTGTGTTACTAAACCCACAACAGTAAAATCAGCCTTTATATGTGGGAAAGAATGCTTGATATACTCACTGTGGAACCTAAGGGTTAATCCTCTGCACTGTGTAAAAAGGCTGTTTGATCCTGTCTTCTCTGATCCTCCCCTTCTTCCACAGTCCGCAAACCATATCCTGATACAACAGAGCCTTGGGGGCAAGCTGCACATGCTCTGTTTGTGTATTGGTAGAGTTTTTTTCCTTGTGAGAACGCCTGTGATCAGCACAAGGCAATTCAGCACTGTCCAGACAGAGGGTCAGGTGCTCTGAAGTCTCATAGGGCAATCGACCTCCAATAGCCTTCCAGGACAGCCTCTGAGATCTAGGGCTGCTCCATCTGGACAGGAAACACGTACCCCATTCAAAGGCGGTCCTCCAGGCCCACACCTCAGTATTAGTGTTTCCTCCAGAAGGATAAGGTCGCACGTGGTAGGAACCTGTGAGCGAGGCTGCAGTACAAACGCTCAGGAAGCAGCATGGCCAACCTTGTACCCTTGCAGACAGGAGAATCTGCTGCAGCAGGCATCAGCTCCTCTCAGGTAAGCTTGGGGTCAGACCCCTTTTTGCAGTACCCGGGGGGATTTTTTCTTACTGGGCTATGGGCTATAAGGTATAGTCTCAGCTGTCAGTGGCACCTTTTGGATTTTCATTGCACAGGGGTGTAATGGGATAGGACCAGGCGTTAAATACTGTGTATTCGTCTCCCATTTTAACATGGGTTAAATTCCAGGAAAAGACTGAGGTGGTGGCCCCGAAGAGTAAATGTGCTGTTTGTGCGGCTAGGCTAAGCTCTGCATGGGAAAAGCCCTTATGCCGTAGCTGTGTGGTTAGTCTAGTAAAGGACGAATCTGTAACCGCATGTCTCAAAATTCTTTCATCAGTCAAGGATGAGATGGCTTCGACCGTCAAAACATTTAAAGGTTTGCTAGAAAATATGCAGGGTCCTGCGGTACCTGTTTATGCCAGTACCCACTGAAGAGGGTGGGAGAGGATCCAGAGGAGAATACTTGATCCCAAGCCTCTTCGCAGGCCAGTTCAGCTTCAGAGGATGATTTAAGAGGAGAGGGTGACTCCTATAGGGGCTCAAGATACAAATTGTCCCTTGATGATGATGACAATCTGCTTAAAGCCATTTACAACACCTTAGAGATCGAAGAAGAAAAGGTACAGCTGTCTAAGCAGGACCTGATGTATGAAGGATCTCATGCTAAGAAATCGAGGGTGCTCCCATTCCATAGCTCTCTAGTGGATTTTTTTAAATTGGAATGGCAGAATCCGGAAAGAAACCCCGTTTTTTTTTTATTTTTTTTTTGTTTTTTTTTAGGGGGCCTAAAAAGAAGGTTCTCCTTTGAGGAAGATTCTTCCCAACCTTGGAGCAAAGTACCAAAGCTGGACGCACCCCTCTCTAAGATCTCTAAAAAATTGGACTTGGCCTTCGATGATATGGGGACTCTGAAGGACCCGATGAACAAAAGGGAAAAGTCCTACTTTTCAGAGCTTGGGATTCCACCTTTTGTCAGCCTAAAACCAGCCTTAGCGGCAACTTGCGTTGCCAGAAATCTGGAGTGTTGGCTTTCCCAGCTTCAGTCACAGCTGTCGGCTGGGACCTCAAGGCAACAGATTTTAAAATTATTCCCTCTGCTTTTTAAGGCAGTAGGTTACTTGGCGGATGCCACGGCGGAGTCAGTGAAATTAGCCAGATCCGCTGCTTTGGTGAACGAGCTCTGTTGCTAAAAACATGGACAGGGAACTCAACGTCTAAACTGAGCCTTTGCAGCATCTTCTTTTCAGGGTGTCATCTTTTCGAATTGGGTCTACAGGAGGTTCTAAAATGCACTGCAGATAAAAAGAAGGCCTTCCCGGAAATCTGAAAGAACAAGTAGCCGTAGGTCCTTTTGTGGCCAAAGGCAGCAAGATCAACCTGACCGGGATAACTGCCTGAAACAGCAGCGGTAGAGGAGCAATAGTATTCAATCCTCTTCAGAAACCCGCCAAACCCCAATGACTGGTCTCCCAGTGGGAGGAAGGCTGGGGAGCTTCCTCCCACAATGAGCAGCAATTTCCTCCAACAATAACATTCTCGATCTAATCCAGAATAGCTACAGGCTGGAGTTCGGATCAGTCCCCCCCTTCCCCCACAAAGCTGTTAGTGACAAGCCTTCCCCGAGATTGGAAAAAGGCAGATGCACCTTGTTTCCTAATTGGAGATCGTTTGGGCCAGAAAGTCCTCATCCAAGTTCCCCGGAAAGAGCAGGGACAGGGAATTTTATTCACATGTCTTTGTGGTGAAAAAGCCATCAGGCAAATTTCGCCTAATTCTCAATCTCCGGCTCCTGAATCAATCTCTCAAATACAAACACTGCAGGATGCAATCCATCTTCTCTGTGAGAAACATCCTGTATCAGAATTGTTTTATGGCCATGCTGGATATCTGAGATGCGTATCTCCATGTCCCGATTCACCCGGCTTTTCAGAAATATCTCAGATTCACAGTCAAAATGGGCTCAGATATGCCATTTTCAATGTCAGGCCCTGCCGTTAGGCCTAGCTTCGGCACCAAGAGTTTTTACAAAGATTCTAGCAGAAGCTTTGGCTCTAGGGTTGCCACATCATCCCTTTAATCCAGGACAAATAATATTTACACAGTTTCTAAGGCCAATTTAATGCAGATAAGGCGCCAAGTGAGTTTAATTACCATCTTAATCAGCCACAGAACCTCTGTAGTTAATGTGTGCCCTGGATTAAAGGAATGATGTGGCAACCCTACTTGGCTCCCTTACAGTTAAGTGATTACAATCATTCCTTATTTGGATGATCTACTTTTGGTCCTTCCACCAGCGGAGCTGAAGGTAGTTCAGGATTATCTCCAGGCTTTGGGTTGGCTGATCAACTGAGGCAAATCTTGCCTAATTCCATCCCAGAGAGCTGCATACCTAGGGTATGAGACCACCTAGTTAGAGGAAAGCTTTTTCTTCCAAAGGAAAAAGTTTGAAAAAAGTGGCAAAGCTTCAGGTCAATCAATCGGTCTCACTAAGGAAAATTTCTCAGGTAGTGGGCCTTATGACATCCTGTTTTCCAGCAGTACCCTGGGCGAGATTCCACCAACGTCCATTGCAGGCATTTCTGATAGAGTTGGAACAGAAATAAAAATACCTTGGACTTGTAGGTTTCCCTTACCTCATAGTTACATAGTGA
The DNA here is from genome assembly GCA_018402905.1 of Glandirana rugosa. Taxonomy (NCBI): domain Eukaryota; kingdom Metazoa; phylum Chordata; class Amphibia; order Anura; family Ranidae; genus Glandirana; species Glandirana rugosa. The sequence continues at coordinate 188,325 of BLSH010190804.1, forward strand.
GGTTGAAAAAAGACACAAGTCCATCAAGTTCAACCTATGTGTGTGCTTTTAAGTCCGTATTACATTGTATATCCCTCAATGTTGTGGTCCCTTAGGTGCTAATGTAATAGTTTTTTGAAATTATCTATGCTCCATGCTGAAACCGCTGTTTTTGGAAGAGAATCCTCATTGCTCTTACCGTACAGAACCCTCTACGCAGCTTAAGGGTAAACCGCCTTTCCTCCATTTTTTGTGAATGGCCGCGTGTCTGTGTGCTCCCTTGCCCAAATAGTTTTGTGTCTATAGTGGGGTCACCAGTACAGTATTTGTACATTGAAATCATATCCCCTCTCGGGCGTCTCTTCTCCAGAGAGAATAAGTTCAGTTCTCGTAATATTTCCTCATAACTAAGGTCCTCCAGTCCCTTAATTAGCTTTGTTTCCCTTCTCTGAAACATTCCAGTTCCAGGACATCCTTCCTGAGGACTGGTGCCCAGAACTGGATGGCATACTCCAGGTGCGGCCTCACCAGAGACTTGTAGAGGGGGAGAATTATTGATTTATCCCTGGAGTTTATCCCCTTTTTGATGCATGCCAATATTTTGTTGGCTTTGCTTGCCGCAGCTTGACATTGCATGCCATTGCTGAGCCTGTTCTCTACTAGGACCCCTAGGTCCTTTTCCATCCTAGATTCCCCCAGTGGCCCTCCCCGTAGTGAGTAGTTTGCATTCGTATTCTTGCTACCCAAATGCATTATTTTACATTTTTCTACATTAAACCTCATTTGCCACTTATCTGCCCACCCTTTCATTTGTTCAAATCTTCTTGTAAGGCTTCCACATCCTGTGGAGAAATTATTGTCCTGCTTAGCTTGGTATCATCTGCAAATATTGAGATTGAGCTATTAACCCCATCCTCCAGATCGTTTATGAATAAATTGAATGGGGTTGGTCCCAGAACAGATCCCTGGGGCACCCCACTTTCCACACTAGACCATTCCGAGTACTCCCTGTTTATCCCCACCCTCTGAACTCTCCCCTGTAACCAGTTTTCAATCCAGTACTCACCCTTTGATCCATGCTGACAGACCTTAGTTTGTACATTAAGCATATATGGGGAGCTGTATCAAATGCTTTAGCAAAATCTAGATACACCATATCAACGGGCCTTCCTTTATCTAGATGGCAGATCACCTCATAGATTTGTTTGGCATGAGCGATTCTTCATGAAACTGTGCTGATTACTGCTAATGATACCATCCATTTTCCTTACAATAATCTTGTATATAATCCCTTATCATCCCCTCCAAGAGCTTGCATATTATTGATATTAAGCTAACTGACCTGTAGTTTCCAGGGATATATCTTGGTCCCTTTTTATATATTGGTGCTACATTGGCTTTTCTCCAGCTGGTAACATACCAGTCAGCTGGTACCATACCATTTCCTGACTGAGTTCCTTAAGGACCCTTGGGTGCAAGCCATCTGGTCCCGGTGACTTATTAACCTTTTTTAAGTCTATTCCTAATTTGATCCTCAGTTAGCCATGAGGGTGCTTCCTGTGACATGTCGTGAGGTCCTACATTATAGTTATGAATACTTGAGCCCCCTGTTTCCTTCGTGAATACTGAGGAGAAAAATGAGTTTAGCACCTTTGCCATTTCTCCATACTTGGTAACTAGATTTCCTTCATCATTTTTTATGGGGACAATATGATCTGACCTCTCTCTCTTACTATTTATATACATAAAGAATTTCTTGAATCTTATTACTCTCCTCAGCTATGTGTCTTTCATGTTCTGTTTTGGCCACCCTGATTGCACCATTACATTCCTTATTGCATACCTTATAAAGCTGGAATGCTGATCCCTCAGCCTTGTATTTTTTGAAGGCCTTCTCCTTTGCCTTTATATGTGCTTTTATGTCGGAGTTAAGCCATCCTGTTTTTTTATTAGCTCTTCTAAACGTATTTCCTATTAGGATACAATGGCGAATACCTTTCTTTAGTATGTCCTTGAAGCACTTCCATTTTTCCTCCACGTTCTTTGTTCCTAGAATTTTATCCCAACTAACATCTTCCAGCAAGGAGCGTAGTTTATGGAAGTTGGCTCTCTTAAAATTCAGTGTCTTTGTATTCCACTTATGTTTCCTATTTGTGTGACTTGCACTGAAACGAATTGACCTGTGATCGCTATTTCCTAGATTGCCCGTTACTTCCACGTCTGTGATCAGGTCTGTGTTGTTAGTAATCAGAAGGTCTAATAATGCTTTTTTTCTAGTTGGTGCATTTACCATCTGACCCATGAAATTGTCCTGCAGGACATTTACGAAATGTCGTTCCTTAGAGTGTGCAGTTCCTTCCACCCGGTCTATATCTGGATAATTAAAATCTCCCATTATACTGACACTTCCCATCTTCGCTGCTATTCCAAACTGTGACAGGAGGGCCACCTCTCCCTCTTCCCTTTGGTTAGGGGGCCTGTAGCATATTCCTAGTATTACTTTCACCTTGGTGTCTTCCTTTTGTAGCTCTACCCATAAGGATTCAACCTCCTTCCTTGATCCACTAGTAATGTCATCCCTCACATTTACTTGTACGTTATTTTTTTTATATACAGGCATACCCCTCTCCCTTTTTTGCCTTCCCTTTTCCTGCGATATAGGGAATACCCCTGAATGGTAGCTAGCCAATCGTGAGAGCTATTAAACCAAGTCTCTGAAATTCCCACAAAATCGAACTCCTCTTCGTACAGTAGCAGCTCTAGTTCTCCCATCTTGTCCGCCAGACTCCTGGCATTAGTGAACAAGCCACGTAGTTTTATCCAAATGCCTACTGGTTTCTTACAGGTTGCATACAGTATTTGTTGCACTACTTACCTCAGGTTTAGGTTCTTCATTTGGCCTACCACTGCTGCCCCCAATGCTTCCCTCTGAACTTTGTTTCACTCTGGCTGTTTCTGTCTAGACCCTCCCCCCGTTGCCTAGTTTAAAAACCCCTCTAGCTTGTCGGCCATCCTCATTCCCAGCCGGTCTGCATCTTCCCAATTTAGGTGCAGTCCATCCCTTCTAAAGAGCTCGTCTCCAGGAACCCGAAACCCTCCTTTCTGCACCAGAGGTACCGGTAGGGATCTCTTGACCTCGAAGGTCAAGAGATCCCTTTGGTGGTGGCGGGCTCAGCACAACCTGTACAGAGGCCTAGAATGGACTACTCCACAGACAAAGATTTTAACCACTGATGCCAGTCATTTTGGTTGGGGAGCACGTCTGGACAGCAGAGTAGCCCAGGGAACTTGTCCCCAAAAGAAGCCCGGATGTCTTCTAATCAGAGTTGTTAGCAGTCCAAAGGGCGGTGAGTGCTTTTCTTGTGGATCTGGAGGATTCTCATCTTCAGATTTGCTCAGACAACATAACCATGGTTACATACATCAACAAGCTGGGTGGTACGAGGAGTCCAGCGTCTGCAAGTAATTGCGAGCAACATTTATTCTTGGGCCGAACAGAAGAAACAAGGTCGAAAAATGAATTTTTCCCGAGATCGCCTCCTTGGCCAATCCTTGGATGTTAAGCTTGGTATATGTATTTCCCCCGGTGAGGTTAATTCCGCAAGTTCTTCTGAAATTTTCTTTTTAGAAAAAGCTAACCTCATCTTGGTGGCCCTTTTTGCCCCAAAAGGTCATGGTTCTCCATGCTGCAAAGCTTGTCTGCAGTCCCCCCCCCTGCCCCCCAACCCCCCATCCTCCTCCTGCAGAGAGAGGACTTGATTACGCAGGGACCAGTTCTTCACCCCCAGGTGACAACATTGAAGCTGTTAGCCTGGCTTCTGAGAAATAACTTCTAAGATCGCAGGTTTTTTTTCGAAAAAAGTGGCAAAGACTATTACCAGGGCTATCTACTCCAAAATGTGGAAAAAGTTCAACTCCTGGCCAGGGCCATGTAATACCAGATATCCCAACAGTATTGGAGTTCTTTCAGAACAGACAAGGGGCTCTCTGTTAGCACATTAAAAGTACAGGCTTCTGCCCTCAGCATGTTTCTTCAGACCCCTCTGCAGCAAGATCCTTTTGTTTCAAACTTCTTTAAAGCTTTATCCAAATCTAAACCAGTGGCAGTTAAGTCCTGTCGAGCTTGGGATCTTTCTCTGGTGCTTAAAGCTTAGTTAAGCCCCTTTGAGCCCATGAAGGAATAATAATAATAATCTATTAAATGGCTAACCTTAAAAACTGTTTTCTTGGTGGCGGTCACGTCCTCCCGGAGGGTCAGTGAATTACAGGTTCTTTCCAGTAGGGAACCATTCTTCTCTATATTAGAGAACAGGGTAATTCTTAAAACCGATTCTGTATTTCTCCCGAAGGTATCCTTGACCTTTCATAGATCCCAGGATATTGTATTACCCACCACCTTTTCCAATCCTGCTAATAAGGAAGAGGATATGTCCACCATAGCTAGATGGGTCAGATTAGCTAATGCTGTATGTTATAGCAGGCAGGGAACCCCGCCTCCATTTATCAACACACACTTAACCAGAGCCTTGTCGGCATCTTGGGCAGAGAGAACTGGAGCAAAGCTGCTACATGGTCCAGCTACTCTACCTTTTGTGAAGCATTATCGCTTGGATCTGCTTACAAGCAAAGATCAGGCGTTTGGACGCAAGGTCCTCCAAGCGTTGGTCCTGGCAAGTTCTTGCGCATCGTCTAAGGCTGTCCTGGAAGACGATTGGAAAAAACCTGAGTTGAACTTACAGGTAACTCATTTTCTAGGAAGTCTTCCAGGACATCTGGCATTCTATCTCCCCCACCCCCCCCCCCATGTGTTTTCTGGCGTTTACATTATCACGCTGTGATGATTGTGTTTTGACTTCTAGTGCCTTCCTACAGTTCTTGGTAATACTGAGGTGTTGGCCTGGGGACTGCCTTTTATCTTGAATGGGATACGAGTTTCCTGTCTGGAGGGAGGAGCCCTAGGGCTCCGAGGCTGTCCTAGAAGATTTCCTAAAAAATAAGTAGCCGGTAAGTCTAACTCAGGTTTTTTTTTTCCTTGGGAGTGTGCATGTGATCAGCACAGGGCCAGTCAGCACTGTCCAGACAGAGTGTCGGGGTCCTGAAGTCTCATAGGACAATCGGGGGAGAATGAAAACTCCTCCTACAAGCTTTAACCAGACACTGACTGCTCTAACTGCTGATGAGAAAAGGTATTTAGCAGTACTAAAGCTATTACATTTCCATGTTCTGTGTACTGTGGGAGATGAGATATAGCGAATGCAGGGTCCTGGGTTTAGTAACACTTTACTTAACAGATGCTTATGTGAATTTTCACATTTCACAGCATTGTGATTTTTTTTTTTTAACATTTTCTGTAACTTGGTCAAAAAATCCTTTTCCAGTCAATAGCCAATATGTGGCAGTAGTTTATTTTCAGATTGGTATGTGTCCTGCTCATGTCACTGCAGTGCGTTTGTATCATTTGGCCGGGGCTGCATAGATCCGATCGGTGCTTTTGCAGTCACAAGACTATTTGTGAGAAAAAAAAATCTAAACATTAATAACATTTAAAAAAAAAAAACCTGTAAAATCAGCCAGAACTGTGTTGCCACCCTGAGCAATGAAGTAATGTGCACTGTCAGGATCACAAGGTATTTATTTTATACTGATCTATTTTTGAAACAAATGTCCACCACACATAAGGAAAATTTTAAGCCACTTTAACACAACTGATTTTGTATTAGAAGATGTATGTTTGTTATTTATTATCTTAACCACTTAAGGACCGGAAGGATTTACCGCTTAATGACCAGGCCATTTTTTTGCGATACAGCACTGCGTCACTAACGATTCCGTAGTCGTGCATAGTTGTACCCAAACAAAATGTACGTCTTTTTTTTCCCCCCAAAAATAGAGCTTTCATTTGGTGGTGTTTGATCACCTCTGTGGTTTTCACTTTTTGCGCTATAAACAGAGGGCGAAAATTTTTAAAAAAATAAATACATTTATCTTACGTTCACTGACAGACGCAGCTCTTCTTAATTGACACGTGGGTTTTATGTCGTCCTATCAGTAGTGACTAGGCAAAACGGATGCAAAAGCATCAGGGATAGGCTGGCCTCTCCCATGGGTGCCGTCCTCACCTGAGCCTATAAAACCCCCTGCTGGCCAATGGCATTCAGTTTTGTTTGCCTAGTGCAAAGGAGTTGACTAGGTTCCCTTATGGGACCTGCGTTTTTTTCTGCATGTAATTTTTTTTTTTTTTTTCTCTTTCTGAAAATGATGAAGACTTCTGTCAAGCAGCCGGTCTTGGCATAGAGAGGATATCACGAATCCTAAGCTTTGCCCTGACCGGCCACCTCCTGACGACCTACCCTAAAATGTCAGGGCTGCGTCGTTCAGAGCCCGTTCCGTGCGGGCGGCCTGTGGCTGTTGCCACCTATGCCCAGTGTCAGGCTTTTGCCTTTCCGGTGGCCTTGGCCGGCAGCAATCCTTCCCGGGACAAGGGGGGTAAGTCTGCTTCGGGTGGCTACCCGCAACGCCCGTCGGACTGGTGAGTGGACCCCTCCCCCGCCCTTAGGGGTGCAGGATTCCCGCCCCCTCCCCAGGTGAGTGGTCAGGCTGCCCGCAACGCCCATCGGTGGGCTTCGTCTGAATGGGGGGAACAGGGCCCTTCCTAACGACGGCCGGTTCCGGTGGCCTTTCCGTTTTCGGACTGTGACCCGTATCCACCGTTGTCGGTGTCCGGCGGGCGTGCCTTGCCCGAGACTTGCTGCGTCGGGACTGTAAAATCCCATCCAGCAGTCCTCCACCGGCCAGTCCCGTTTCGAATCCTAAGCACTATAGGAGAGATACGGTTCTGGCCGACGAACTGTCTTCAGAAGTAGTAAAAGTCTTTCTCTTTTTTTTTT
>BLSH010190804.1:196374-228092 GCA_018402905.1 Glandirana rugosa
ATTATCAGACGGGTGTTGTGGCTGAGGTCTTGGTCGGGTGATCAGGCGTCTAAAAAACGCCTCACTGACCTTCCCTTCCAGGGGGGTCGTTAGTTTGGACCTCAGCTTGACGCAATCATTAAAGATTTCACGGGGGGGGGGGAAGAGTCTCTTTCTTCCGGAACCCAAATGACGGGACTTTCGCAGACGTCAGGGTCCCTCCTTTTCTGGGCAGAAGAAGTATTTTCGTGCCTCAGGTACAGCCGGGGCGGGTTCCAAGTCCGGTAAGGCCCCGGCTGGGTCTGGTAAGAGAACCTGGCATCGTAAGCCCGGAAAAGCGGAGGATAAGCCCTCCTCAGCGTGACGGGTTGCCCCCGCCCATATGTCTGGTGGGGGGCCGGTTACTGGAGTTTGCGGAATGCTGGACAGCTCACATCTCCGATCGGTGGGTCCTGGATGTGGTGTCCACCGGTTACCGGATAGAGTTCAAAACTCTACCCCCAGACAGGTTTTTTCCCTCAAACCTAAGACTTCCACAAGGGCGTCTGGAGGAACTGTTCAATGCAGTCCAGTCCCTCGCGGACATGGGTGTCGTGGTGCCAGTTCCACTGGAGGAGAGGTTCTGCGGTTTTTACTCAAACCTCTTTGTGGTGCCCAAAAAGGGCGGGGTCAGGCCGATTCTGGTTCTAAAAGCTCTGAACTGTTTTGTCAAAGCACAAAGGTTCAAGATGGAGTCCATTCGCTCGGTCGTTGCCGCCCTACATCAAGGGGAATTCTTAGCATCCCTGGACATCAGGGACGCCTATCTGCACGTTCCCATCTGCCAAAAACACCAGCGTTTTCTGCGTTTCGCAGTGGGAGACCTGCACTACCAGTTTGTGGCCCTACCATTCGGTCTGGCCTCGGCTCCCAGGGTGTTCACCAAGGTGTTGGCACCTGTCCTAGCACTGCTAAGACAGAGAGGTATCACAGTGGTAGCGTACCTCGACGACCTGCTCTTGAGGGCAGAGTCGGTAGTATCCTTGGAGGAGGACGTGACAATCACGGCCTCTACACTAAGGGACTTCGGTTGGCTCATCAACCTGCAAAAATCCTCGCTTGCCCCCTCATGTCGCCTGGAGTACCTCGGTCTAATCTAGACACGACTCAGGCGAAGGTGTTCTTGCCTCCCAACAAACTATTGGGGCTGCAAGCGGCGGTGAGGACCCTGTTGTCGCGCCGGATGTCCTCCCTAAGGTTCTGCATGCGGGTGTTGGGTCTCTGGGCGAGGCGATTCCTTACGCCCAGAGTCACACCCGGCTCTTGCAGAAGGCGATTCTGTCAAAATGGGACAAATCTCCTTTTTCTCTGGACAGACTGATCCGTTTGGACCACCAGACCAGGGGATCACTGACTTGGTGGCTCCAGGCTCCAGCATTAACTCTGGGAAAGTCCTTTCTTCCCCTCAACTGGTCAATTGTGACGACGGATGCCAGCCTGATGGGCTGGGGAGGGGTGTTGGGTCAGTTGTCTGCCCAGGGCCGTTGGTCAGCTCAGGAAGCTCTACCTCCGATAAATGTGTTGGAACTGAGAGCGAGCGATCAAGCTTTGCTTGTCCCATTAGTCGACAAGGCTGCAGGGCCTCCCTGTCCGGGTTCAATCGGACAACGCCACAGCAGTGGCATATGTGAACCATCAGGGAGGGAGAAGGAGTTCAGCGGCAGCTGCAGAAGCTGCTCTGATTCTCCGCTGGGCGGAACAACATGTTCCGGCGCTCTCCGCAATCTACATTCCGGGAGTGGAGAACTGGCAGGCGGACTTTCTCAGTCGTCAGACACTGGACCAAGGGGAATGGTCCCTGCATCCAGAGGTGTTTCGCCAGATTTGCTGCAAGTGGGGCACACCAGAGGTAGACCTCATGGCGTCCTGGTTCAATCACAAGGTCGAGACCTTCGTGTGCAGAACAAGAGATCCGTTGGCGGTCACCACAGACGCGCTGGTGGCCCCTTGGGGTCGGTACCGGTTAATATACCTCTTCCCTCCCCTGAAGCTGTTACCTCGGATTCTGCGCAGGATAGCTGCCGAAGGCATTCCGACGATCCTGGTCGCTCCCGATTGGCCTTGGCACACTTAGTACGCCGATCTGATTCGGATGGTGGCGGACGCCCCTTGGCGGCTTCCGCTTCGCGAAGACCTGCTCTCCCAAGGTCCCATCTTGCACCCTGCTTTACCCTTGCTGGCTTTGACGGCTTGGCTATTAAGGCCCAGGTATTGAGGGATCGGGGAGTCGCTGACTCTGTAATCCCTACTATGCTTAAGGCACGTAAGTGCACTTCGCGAAAAATTTATCACAGGACCTGGAAAGCCTATATTGCATGGTGCGAAGCGGGGGGTTGGAACCCTCGCTCTTATTTGGTGTCCAGGGTGCTGACTTTTCTGCAACAGGGACTGGACAAGAGCCTGGCATTGAGTACGCTCAAGGGCCAGATTTCGGCCTTAGCGGTCCTTTTTCAGAGACCTTTGGCTTCCCATTCGCTGATCTTGGTGGCTGTCAAATCCGCGCGGCGGGTGTCAGAATTGGCTGCCTTGTCTTGCAAGTCCCTGTACTTGATTCTTCATAATGACAAGGCGGTGTTGCGACTTCCACCTTCTTTCCTTCCAAAGGTGGTCTCTTCTTTTCATTTGAACGAGGATATTGTCCTTCCTTCATTATGTCCTCACCCAAAACATCCTAAGGAATTTGAGTTACACTCTTTGGATGTGGTGAGGGCCCTGCGGGTTTATTTGAGTGCTACAGCTTCCTTTTGGAAGTCTGACTCATTGTTTGTGTTACCCGGGGGCTCCATAAAGGGTTCGGCAGCCTCGGCTATTATTTCCCGTTGGATTAGACAAACCGTGACCCATGCGTATGAGCTTCGGGGCAAGGTTCCCCCTTTTCCGGTCACGGCTCATTCCACCAGGTCAGTCAGTACCTCCTGGGCGTTCAGGCACCGGGCTTCGGTGTGTCAGGTGTGCAAAGCGGCCACTTGGGCCTCGGTGCACACGTTTACTAAGTTTTACAAAGTTGATGTTTCAGCATCTGTGGATGCTGCTTTTGGCCGCAAAGTTTTGCGAGCAGCGGTGTGAGTGCGTCTAGCGCTCCCTGAGAGGGTTCTGTTGGGTACAGTTGTTGTTGTTGTTTGCCCACCCCTCTAGTTTTTTTGGCACTGCTTTGGGACGTCCCCACGTGTCAATTAAGAAGAGCTGCGTCTGTCAGTGAACGTAAGAGAAAAAGGGATTTTATTATAACTTACCGTAAAATCCTTTTCTCTGAGTTTACTGACAGACGCAGCTCCCACCCCTCTGATTTTTTTGTTGCACTGCTTGTGACAAACTGAATGCCATTGGCCAGCAGGGGGTTTTATAGGCTCAGGTGAGGACGGCCCCCATGGGAGGGGCCAGCCTATCCCTGATGCTTTTGCATCTGTTTTGCCTAGTCACTCCTGATAGGACGACATAAAACCCACGTGTCAATTAAGAAGAGCTGCGTCTGTCAGTGAACTCAGAGAAAAGGATTTTACGGTAAGTTATAATAAAATCCCTTTTTTTTTACTTTCTGATATAAAACATTTCCAAAAGCAAAATGTAAAAAAACAAATGTATTAATCAGTTTAGGTTATGTATTCTGCCACATATATTTTTGGTAAAAAAATAGCTATAAGCATATATTGATTTGCGCAAAAGTTATCGCGTTTACAAAATAGAGGATAGATTAAAGGGTGTCAAACTTGATTTCATCGTGGGCCGTATCAGCATTATGGTCGCCCTGATAGGGCCGGTTGTATATGTAAGACTAGATGTCCAGAGCACTACCTCCCTTACATCAGATGCCAAGAGCCCCCCCCCACCATCAGAAGTCAAGGGTCCCCCACCCGTCCTTGCATCACAGTGGGGACGGAGCTGGGAAGCAGAAAGTGCAGGGTCTAGAGGAGGACCAGAGGAGAGCTGGAGTCTTCTAAATGCTGAGACCAGGGGAGGTGAAGATGAGGGGGTGCTGCAGCTGCACATAAAGGAGCAGGATCTGAAGGAGTTCTGTCCTCCCCTCAGTGGCCGACTGCTGAGACAGGGGGTGGTGGAGATGAGGGGAGTGCTGCAGCTGCAGGAAAGGTGTGAGGGTAGGGCTGCACGATTACCTACTGGAGCCCGCATGGATCCGAGATTCACCCAGAAAACAGTGAAGTTTGGTAGCGGAAAAATCATGGTCTGGGGTTACATCCAGTATGGGGGTGTGCAAGAGATCTGCAGGGTGGAAGGCAACATCAATAGTCTAAAATACCAAGAAATCTTAGCTACCTCTTATATTCCCAACCATAAAAGAGGCCAAATTCTGCAGCAGGATGGTGCTCCATCGCATACTTCCATCTCCACATCAAAGTTCCTCAAGGCGAAGAAGATCAAGATGCTCCAGGATTGGCCAGCCCAGTCACCAGACATGAACATCATTGAGCATATGTGGGGTAGGATGAAAAAGGAAGCATGGAAGACGAAACCAAAGAATATTGATGAATTCTGGGAGGCATGCAAGACTGCTTTCTTTGCTATTCCTGATGACTTCATCAATAAATTGTATGGATCCTTGCCAAACCGCATGGATGCAGTCCTTCAAGCTCGTGGTAGTCATATAAGATATTACATTTGGATCGCACAGCACCACTACTTAATTTGCTGACATATTTTTGTATTTGCAGTAAATTTGTTCAATTTCTGTATAGGCGACAAGACTTTTGTCTTGCCAAAATTTGACCTTTCTGTCTTGATTAAATGATAAATCTTTTTTCAGTGAAACTAATTTATTTCAGTGCATTAAACATCATTTGGGAGGGTTTTAGCTTTTCATATGAGCTATTTCTAACACCAATTGATTAATTAAAAGTCAGGTTAATAGCAGGTGTTTTTACAAAATAGATAAGCGACAATACTTTTGTCAGGGACTGTAAAGGCTGAAGGGTTTTTACCTTCTTGAATTCTATGCATGTAGGTAAAAAAAACCTTCAGCATACGCTTGCCTAAGCTTGATCTAGATCCAGTGATCTGTACAGTAGCAGCGACTCTCCTGGGTCTCCTCACTGGCTGGCTGTGTTGCAGGAACCTTTGGCTCCTCTTGAAGGGGGGGGGCTGAGCCATGCTGTTTGTGTCATATGGGCCACATCATTCACGGCATGCCTTCAATGTAACCTTTTTGACAAACGATTCTATCAATGAGTTTAGTTCTGTTTTAACCTCCTTTCGAACCAGAGCAGTTAGCCCAGTCTACTTTAATAAGCTGGTGTGCTGAGAAGAGGACTATAATTGCAAACAATATTTGTGCGACACATGTTTGTTTTTTCAGTGAGCTGTACATGCAATCAGTAGTGATCGGTTTAACATACTGCAATAAATTGTATCTGCTACAAAAGTAGACTATAAACTTTGTGCAAGTAGATTACACTTATGCGTTTGCTTGTTACTTGAAAATTATGTTCTTGTCATGCTGTCCTTGAGCGGGAAGGGACATAGACAAGAAATTACGTTTTTATAAGAGAGAATTTAACCCTAAGAAGTTGCTGTATATACTTGTGTATAAGCCGAGTTTTTCAGCACATTTTTTTATGCTGAAAAAGCCCACCTCGGCTTATACTCGAGTAACGGTAATGAAAATGAAAGCAGTGTGTGCTGTGCTCTTTGTCTCCCCCTAGAGTGCAGTACCCGGCAGGAAGAGAAGAAGGTAATGCTGTTTTTAACCACTTTAAGACCGAGCCTCTTTTTGGAGTTTGGAGGTTATCAGCTAAAAACAGGTTTTTTTGCTATAAAATTACTTAGAACCCCCAAACATTATATATTTTTTTTTTCTAAGACCCTAGAGAATAAAATGGCGGCCATTGCAAAACTTTATGTCACACCGTATTTGCGCAGCGGTCTTAAAAGCGCGATTTTTTTTGAAAAAATTCAGTTTTTTGAGTTAAAAAATAAGACAACAGTAAAGTTAGGTCAATTTTTTTTTCATATTGTGAAAGATAATGTTACGCCGAGTAAAATGATACCCAACATGTCATGCTTCAAAATTGCAACATAAAAATCTCCATTGGCGACGGTTAAAAAATTCTACAGGTTAGCATTTTTGCGTTACAGAGGAGGTCTAGGGCTAGAATTGTTGCTCTCGCTCTAACGATCGCGGCGATACCTCACATGTGTGGTTTGCACACCGTTTTCATATGTGGGCGGGACTTACGTATGCGTTCGCTTCTGCGCGCGAGCTCGCAAGGACGGTGCGCTTTAAATTTTTTTTTTTTTTTTAAATTCTGTATTTTACTTTTTAATTTTTATTTTTACAACTTTTTAAAAAAAAAAAAAATTTTTGACCACTTTTTTTCCTATTACAAGAAATGTAAACATTCCTTGTAATAGAAAAAAGCATGCCAGGACCTCCAAAATATGAGATCTGGGGTCAAAAAGACCTCAGATCTCATTTTTGGACTAAAATGCAATAAAAAAAAAGTGGCAGGGGAAAAAAAAAATGTCCCCTTTAAGAGCATTGGGCGGAAGCGACTTGTGACGTCGCTTCCGCCCAGCATTGTTATGGAGCCAGGTGAGCGGCTTCAGCCGCTCACTCGGCACACGGACACCAGCCTGAGAGGACCCGATCATCTCCGCCGCTGCCGGCGGGTCCGGTAAGCGGCGGAGATGACCGGAAAGCGGCGGGAGGGGGGGGGGCACCTCTCCCGCCGCTGATAAAAGTGATCTCGTGGCGAATCCGCCGCGGAGATCACTTTTATCCGACGCAGAATCGCTGGCTGAAAAAAACGATACCGGGGTTATGGTAGCTATCTGCTACCATAACAACGGTATCCCACTTCAAAGTACCACCGTCAAACGACGTACGGCGGTCCGGAAGTGGTTAAAAAGGGTTTCTGTAATTCTACATGTGTGTGTGTGCTTCTTTCTGCTGCCCCCCTGTACTTTTTCCTGGCCCCGTGCTCCTTCATGGCCTCTCCCCTTGTCCCCACAGATCTACAGGGTCCCTCCTCCCCTCTCCTGCCAGCTGCTGCAGGGTATCTGTCAGGATGAAGCCTTTTCTGTTTTTGAAATTTACCAGTAGCTGCTGCATTTCCCACCTTAGGCTTATACTCAAGTCAATACGGTTTCCCAGTTTTTTGTGGTAAAATTTGGTGCCTCAGCTTGTATTCGGGGCGGCTTATACTCGAGTATATACGGTACAAATAGAAGAGAAATGTTGTTTCTCTTCTTATATGAATTAAGTGTTTCAGTATATTATGTGAATAATGTATTGGTTTACATTAGACTGAGCCTAAATTTGCTTTGTAAAGACTTTAAACATCTGTTGTCTTGACTATGATTTCCAGGTCCTACTTCGCCACCAATGATCCAGTCTGAGCCAGTCCGGCCACATTTAGGGCCTCCTCCCACATCATCCCCTTCTTTGTCAAGACCCTCTGTACCGCCCACTGGTCAACCTGTCAGCGCTGGGCCTGTGCCTCCTTTAATCAGTGCTCCACTCAGAGGAGATGGTAAGTATGCCCATCTTCAAAGTATTTAAATCTCACCTGTGGATTTGTAGCAAACAATATGTTGCAACTTTTTTTTCCCTTTTTAGTCCTCATGCACACAGACTGCATTTACACCTGAGCGTGGTCTTTTCAGGCAGAAAGTCACACAATTTTGCCACATTTTTGGCGTGATTTTGAGGTCAAAGGTCACCAATGTAAAAAGCAGAAAAATGCCCAAATCTGCCTGAAAAAAAGCTCCAGAACTTATTTGAGCTTCAGGCGTTTTGGAGTGGAGATGTGAACCATCTCCTTAGAGAATCATTTATTTATTTTTTTCCCCTTCATCGCTTTGTAGCTTCAGGCTTAAAGCTGCAAAACGCTCAGGTGCGTATGGGTTCTAGAAACGTCAGTAGCTTTGTAGTGAGTTTTTCAGCTGTTCTCAGCGTTTTGCACTAGCGTTTTTGAGCAGTAGCATTTTTTTTCCCAATGGACCAAAGACGTTGGCGAGCCACGTATTTTACCGTTTGAGCGTTTTTACAACTGAAAAACGTCTCAGAACCCACTAGTGTTGGATTATTTTAAATTTTTACAGCTCAAAAACGCCCCAGCTAAAAACAGTTGATAACAGTCTATATGTGCATGAACACATAGGATAATATGATGGGGAGTTTATTGACTATAGGAAAAAACTTTTGTTATTGGCTGATGTAAATGCTACTTTGTAGTTAGCGTGAGTTTGAGTGTTTATCGCTTGTGCCACTGTCGGGGGATTGTTATCTTTCCAATGTCTAACTATAGTTAGACGTGCTGAAAGTAATATATGAACCACTATATTTCTTAGTTTGTATGGGATTTCTTCTATTTCCAGGGAGCATAAGGCTAATCCTGCTTTCAGGGGGACTTTTATTCAAGAAACCTGATTGATTATGGTTTCAATTTTTGACCAAAATGTGGAAATTGAGGGGCAACTCCAGAGTAAGTGGATCAGCGTCCCCCCCCCCCCCCCCACACACACTTCCTCCAGCATTCCTTGGAATATTGGGGTGCATATTGGGCAATGTGTTGGGTACCACCTCAGAGCGATTTTCTGAGACAGTTGCCATAGATTAAATTTTTTGGATTCTACAGCAGTGGAAGATAGAGCTTTTAGCCAAGTGGAGGTTTGATAAGTCCTCCCAAAATCTCTCTCCCATTGTATATGAGGAGTGGTTTTGAGAAATATATCCTTAAAATTAATAATATTATAGAATAAGGAGATGCCCTTGATTTTGGTATTAGGTGAATTGTAAAAATGGGCTATGTTCCAGGGAAGCTCAGTAGTTGTATTTTCAGATTCTCGTAGGAAATGTTGGATTTGTAGATATTTATTGTGGTCTTTGCTTGGGATACCATATTCAGTTTGTATGGTTCGGAAAGTTTTTGTGGTTGGGCCTATAAGAAGTTCTTCCACTGTCCTACTGCCTTTAGTTGGCCAGCTAGAAATATTAAGGTTAGGTATCAAAGTAGAGAGACTACTAATAGGAAGTGGGAATGTTATTCTAGTTTTGTCTTTATAAGGTATGTTTGAAAGTAGCATGAAGACAAAGCTGCTGTAATGGTGGGCAAAAGTGGGATTAATGGGCTTATGTGGAAGCAGGCAGCTAACATAAAGTTGTATGTTATGTCCTGGGACCTCTCTAATTCTGTCCATAGATTACCGGAAGCTGATGGGAACCAGGCTTTCATTTGAGTGGGAATAACTGCTCTCTGGTAGTCTTTGAGCACTACATGGCCCATTCCCCCTGCTTTTCTGGATGTTATTAGTTTGCTGAATGCACATCTCGCTTTCTTTCCCTTACATAGGTAGCAATTCAACAACGATTGTGCCCTTACAAAAAATGTGTTCGGAACTGGTATAGGCAGGGTCCTGAACAGGTAGAGGAGTTGGGGGAGTACTTGCATCTTGAACGACGCCAATCGTCCAGACCAAGATAGTTCAATTTTTGCTAAGTTTGTAAGTTTTGACTTTAAGGTGTCCAGAAAAGGTAGATAGCTGACACGAAGTCCTATGTTAAAGGGGTTAGGTTTATGCCTAGATATTTAATTCCGGACGGTTTCCATATATAGGGGAATGAGGTCAATTTCTCCTTCGTAGCCATAGGAATACCTAAGTCCAAAATATTGGACTTTGCCTCATTCACTTTGTAGTATGATACTTGGTTGAACAATGACAATGCATCTTGTACTGAAGCCAGAGATTTTTCTACGTTTGTTAATGAGAAAATCACATCAGCAAACTGGCTTATGGTGTGCATTCTGTTGTTGATCCAGAAGCCCGAAATGTCGGGATGGGATCGAATATAAATAGCCAGGGGTTCCATTAAGAAGTTAAAGATTAGTGGTGAGAGGGGACACCCCTGCTGTGTGCCATTGGTTATAGGGAATGGATTTGATAATGCTCCAGATGTGAGAACCTGTGGGGAAGGAGTGGTGTATAGTGCCATAATTGCTTTGGCTATAATGCCTTGAAAGCCTAAAGTCAATAGTGTTTGTTCTAAGTATTGCCAGTGTATTCTGTCAAATGCCTTCTCTGCATCCAAAGCTAGGAGCAGAGAAAGCGTTTTTCCCGATCAGCAATATGGATAATATTTATAATTCTACGTGTAGCGCAGGGCTTGACAAATTTGCCTTGAATCTAGGAGCCGGCTAAAAAAGTTAGGAGCCAGTTTTTTATAGCGTAGTGTGGGGTTGTCAGCGCCAGGGGTAAGACAAGTAATTTGCGCCCCTAACCCTAACTTACTCACAGCAGAGCCGCCAGTCAATAACTCCACCATTACATCAGGGTTATAGGCTGGCCAGAAAGAGTGACACTAAAAAAATCTGTTATGGGGGAAACTCCTTATTATGCCGAATGCATTGTGACTGCGGCATGTAAAACGCCCTCATCTCCTGCCTAATGGAGCTTAAGGGTGGCAAAAACATGTCTCTACTGCACATTATTACCACCCAACTTGCACATCTAAACAAAGCCTTAGTGACATTGTAAATAAAATACAAAAAAAAGGTGAAACGTATTCCAGCCCTGCTGATCTTCTGCTGCCTCTTTGCAGCCACATCCTGCCTACATGTGTCCCCCGCGGTGAGTTTTCATTGCTCTGGTGGGTTTCCGGTCACCATGAAATACTGGAGCCCAGCTGCACATAGAGTGGTAATTGTTGATGGTACACAGGGCTTTATCACAATTTTGTTGCTTAGAATAAAGGTCACGTTTCTCGCGGTGTGACATCATCTTTCATATTATACAAAAAAATAATGGGCTAACTTTACTGTTTAGTTTTTTTTTATTCATTAAAAGTGTATTTTTTTCCAAAAAATTGCGCTTGAAAGACCGCTGCGCAAATACCATGTGACATAAAATATTGCAGCAACCGCCATTTTATTCTCTAGGGTCTCTGCTAAAAAAATAATATATAATGTTTGGGGGTTCCAAGTCATTTTCTAGCAGAAAACACTGGATATTTAATTGTAAGCTACTAATGTGAGAGAGGGTTTAGTCTTTAAATGGTTAAACTTTCCTGATAGCCCGGAGATAATTGCTTTGAAAGAAGAAGATACATTGTTTGTTACTTTTCTTCATTCTAAGTAGAAACAAATATCCCGGGCAGCCGGAGAAGTTTAACAGCTGTTAGATGAAGCAGAGAACTCTCGGCTCTCGCTGAATCTGACACGCTGTTTTAACATGGGGAGAGAAGGACCGGCAGGCACTCGCCAGGACGCGATTTCTGGTCGCCATGGCGACCTGGCGCCTGGTGTTTGTCGAGGCCTGGTGTAGCGTCTGGCGTTTTTTGGTGAAAACCAATTGATCTGGATGGATAATTTGGGGGAGGATGTCAACTAGTCTAAGAGCAATAACTTTAGTGTAAATTTTTATGTCATTATTTAGTAACAAAATAGGTCTCAAGTTTTGTGGATAGACAGGGTTTTTTCCTGGTTTGGGCAGAGTCGCTATTGCTGCTTTAAGCATTTCAGAGGAGATGTTTGAAGAGGCAGCTGCAGCATTGAATATCTTTTCCATATGGGTGGTCAAGACATGATTAAAGGTTTTATAGTATACTCCCGTAAAGCCATCCGGGCCAGGAGATTTATTATTAGGCATTGTCATTATGACCTTAGAAATTTCAGAAGACTTAAAGGGACCGTTCAGAGCTTTTAGCTTTGTGGAAGAAAGTTTTGGTATGTTTTAGTTGGCTGAGGAAGTTATTTATGATGTCGGAAGTTGGTTGTGGAGTATCAATATCTATCTGATTTTAAGTTGTACAGGCATCTGTACAATTGCCTGAGGGTGATATTTCTTTATCGTTTGTTTTGGGGTGGGACAGATAGGGGATTTTGGTCTTAAATCTAGTACCCTTCAGGCGCTGGGCTGATAGTTTTCCGGCTTTGTCCCCGCTTAACATAGTATGACATTCTTAGTTTTTTGGTCAACTTTTCAAAGTTGTCTAATAAGAGTGACCGGAGTTCATGTCTGTTATGTGATAGTAATTGTGATATATGGGAGGTAGGATTATCTTTGTTCTGAGATTCTAAGGTTTGGATATTTTTTTGTTAATTGATCTATCTGCTGTTGTTGCTGCCTCTTCGCACTAGCCCCTATTTTGATAAACATCCCCCTGATGAAGGCCTTGTGGACGTTCCACAGTACAAAAGGGTCTTCGACAGAGGGCATTATCTGTAAAATAATCATGCAGGTATTCAATTTCTCTCTTGGAATCGGGAACCCGAAGAAGCTTTGGGTTTTATTCGCCATATATAGGTTATTTTGGAAGACAGTGACTCTGTGCATTAGTTTTGTTTAAAAAAAATGCTACTGGCGGGTTTTAGGGGCGTACACATTTACAAGTGTGTACTTTGAGGAGTTTAGTTCACGTATAATAATAAGATAACAGCCTTTAATATCTTTAATTTCCTTAATGATGTTAAAGGAGACAGTGTCTCTTGGCTGTTAATATCCCCTTTTTTTTGCAGTCCACATTTGCTGTGAAGACATTGGTGAAATTCTGGTGAGTACACTTTGGAGGTGCCTCCCTGTGAAAATGTGTCTCCTGGGCATATAGAATGTCGCATTTATGTTGTAGGGCTTCTTGCCAAAGTGATTTATGGTTGACCGGGTTATTGAGTCCTTTGGTATTAATTGATAGGAAGGTTATTCCCATGGTAAAGTTTTTGTAGTGATGTTTTAAGATGCAAAAATGAAAAATGTCACTTACATTGAGCCGGAGGTGACCTCTGGTGGAGAAAGCTGGTATAATGGGTCCCTTCTCTTTCCCAGTGGATGCGGACTGTGTTTTCAGAGCTCCGAGCTTGTCTTGGCAGTTGTGAGAATGACTGTGACAAATTTTGAAATGAAAACAACATAAAAAAAAGACAGGTAGTAATAACAAGCAATGCATGTTTGTCAAATTTCCCATAACTTGTAGGGAAAGGGTATGTTGTGAATGAGCCACAGTGCAGCTAAAATGCTGCACAATAGGGTGGGCAAAGTTTGTCAACTAGTTCTGGTCCTGGAGGGTCCTCTGCTTCCTGATTTTGCAAGACAGGGTGGTGTTCCAGCTATATATTTTTTTTTGTGCTTGCATGCATTCTTAATTGTGACCAGATGCCATTCAACTTGCTGGTTATCCTTCTTTGAGGTTGAGGGCTCCTGTGTCTCGGGTATTATGTTCCACGTTTTTAAGAGGGGGAGGCCTCTTGCCATTGAGTCAACCGTGTGTAGAGCCTTCATGAGTGATTGTGATTTTGGTGGGATAGCCCCATCTATAGCTGATATAGTGGTTTCGTAGGGCTTTTATAGTGATCAAATTATTTCATTTCTGAAGCGTGTGCTGAGACAGCTCAGCATAGAACTGAAGATCTGCATATTGTTGTGGAATCTGAGATTTGTTACGAGCGGCTGCCATGATTTTTTCCTTTTGTGTTGAAAAAATGTAATCAAAGGATTACATCTCTGAGGATTTTGTCTGGAAGGCTTAGGCATGAAATGTATTCTATCAATAGTCACATCCAGGTCCGTGGCTTCAGGGAGAATAGTTTTAAACAGGGTAGTGACATATGCATGGAGGTTCTCTTGCTGAATGTTTTCTGATACACCCCCGATTTTGATGTTTTTCCTCCTTGAACGATCCTCGATGTCTGCTAATTTATTTTTGACCCATTCCATATCTTCCACCCTATTATCATGTGCATTTATCAGATTGTTAATGATGGTGGCAAATTCCCCCATTTTGGACTCAACGTGATCCACTCTATTTTTAACCTCCTGTAGATCCTTATTAAATCTGTTCATGTAACCAGCTAGGTCTGACTGCAGGGAGGACCTGAGGGACATGAGCATGTCCTTAAAGATGAGTTCCACCCACAAATACATCTTTATATATTTCAAATCCTCTATACATGATGAATCATCTTTTGGGAAAAAAAATGATACTCACCCTAAGTGCCCTGTTGCTATGTGGTCCCTGGAATCTTCCACTTTCTGATCCACGGCACTCCACTCATGGTAGATGTGAGTCATCATTTCCCATGAGTCAGTGGGCATCCTTGAGCTGTAAAATCGCGTTCTTTCCAGACAGGAAATTAAGTGATTTTGTGGGGGAGAGACCTGTTATCTATGTTGCCATAACAACGGGGCGGGACCTTCCTCCGTCGCTGCCCATTGTAATGGCAACAAAACATACACTCGAGATCGAGAGGTGCATGCTGGTTACCCAGCATGCACCTTATCCATGAAGAGACTCGAGGAGGGTTCGAGTGGGCTTCACATGCCCACAGCTAAGATGGGAACTCCCAGTAAAGAAAAAATCAGCAATGTAAGTACAAAATCAATAGGAAGACTACCCGGTTTAAAGCTATCAATTACTTTATTTGTGTAGTGAATACGAACTAGGTGATTGCCAGCAAAAAAAAAAAAAAAATTTATGTTGGCGGAACTCCACTTTAAGGACGGTGTCCATTACTAGTCTGTTAGCTGTGGGTAATCCCTCTATGGTGTCCAGAAGCTCCCTTGTATCTCCCCGTGTGTCCCCAGCAGGGCTTACTTCCAATACTCCATGGCTGGCATCAAGCCGGAACCTTGCCTTTTCAGGGCTGCCCGAGGTTGGGGTAGAGGTGTGTGACTGTTTGTTTCACAGAGTGGTCACTCCCTGGTGAGTTAGCTTGGGATGATGCAGGAGAAGCGCGAGCTTGTGCTGGTGAAGAGGAGCCGGCGCCATCTTGCCTGGCTCCGTGCGGTTGTTGTGTGAAAAAGGCCGTAAGTTTCTGCGGCTTTCTCTCCTCTTTTCTCTTGCGTTTCATGTCCTCTGTGGTCTGGAGGGGCAGAACACACACTTGGTGTGTGAGTGTATTCACCGTGTCTTCGTTGCGGGCCCATACTATTTGCTATGGTGCTGGAGTTTTCCTCTCACGCGACCATCTATGATCTCGGCCGGACACGCCCCCCTTAACTGTATATTTAAAGGGTAGCCAATCATGAAATGCTGTGAACCATTACACAATTTTTTTTATATGGTTCTAGTGTATTAAAGTAGATCTAAACCATAACAAGGTGATGATTGGTTTCATAAGTACTATACATAGTAAACCATTGCAGTTGCTTTTTTCCAAAAAATAACCGTATTCATTTTTTCTTCTTCCTTTTTTTTTTTTGCATCTCAGTGGTGTTTAATCTCCAGCAACCTCTTTCAGTCATTTTGTCTAAAGGAATACAATCACCTGTACATGCTCCATTGTTAGCAGCACATTGTTTAGGGGAAGTTCCTGAGAACAGTGGATTATGTCTGTGCAGTATATATCAAAAAATGGAAATAGGACTAAAGCCCAAGAAAAAAAAAAACGAATGAAAAATGCAATTGCATTTCTAAGTGCTTTTTCACACCAAAGCAAGGCAAAAGCTTTGTTCCCTACTAGGGCAGCTCACACCACTGCATTACAGTAGTGTGCACCAAGAAATAAGTACACTTTTTTTTCAGTGCAACAGATTACAAGATTGCAAAACTTGTGTTTGAATAGAAATTAAACTAAATGTCAGTTGTGACATAAAAAAATAAACATGTAAACTGGTGCATCACTGCGTTTGCTGGTGTGAACAAGTACAAAACATTCTTCCTCCTCATTGTTTTTTAAAATCATATTTTTGATTGCTATTGTTGCATAAGAAATGTAATGGATTACTTGTACTATATCTAATACTCTTTCATTGTGCAAAATGTGTATTGGGATTGCCTCTTTTATTCTCCATCAGGGGCAGGAATGACAGAGTACCCATGCAGGAGTGCAATCAGGAGACAGTTTAATACCAGGGGTGCTCAACCTTTTGATGAACGAGAGCCACTTAAGTGATATGGTAACCTGTCGCTGGCTACAGTGAACTATGGTGTTTTACTGCCACCCAAACCGCAAATATAAACTAGCCCTTACTGTCCTGAGCCCACTATAAGGCTGCTTTCGCACTGATGAACTGTTGTTTACTTGCACCACAGGTGCAGCGCAGTGCACCTGCATATTTTTTCTGTGGGTTAGTTGCACTGAGCCATAGACCTCTATTACATCTTTCAGTAGTGGTGCACTTTTTGAAAGTTCACCAAACCCGCAGGATATAATAGAAGTCTATGGCTCAGTGCAGCTAACCCACAGAAAAGCCGCAGGTGCATTGCACTGCACTTGTGGATCAGTGTGGAAGCAGCCTAATAACCCTTTTTTATAAGTGCTAAAATGTCCATTGCAAAAGTGCAGTGTATGTGATGTTTAATACACTGACCTTTTCCTCCTCCAGCTTCTGCTGGCATAGCTCTTCAGGCTGCTAGGTATAACTCAGCCTGGGACAGGAGCCAGCACTATAGAAGGGACATCGGCTTATGTGGCTCCTGCTTCCTCTGAGACCGGCATCCTCCTCTGCTGCTGGCTCCAGATCTACGCACTTTGATGCTCTGGGATGGCGGGTCGGCAACCCTTTGCTCGCGGTTTTGGGCTTGCCAACCTGCTATCCCAGAGCATGGACATATGCTACCGTTGTCGTGGGCCATATCAGAGGGCTCTGTGGGTCACAGGTTGAGAACACCTGGTTTATACCTCATTAAAGGAAGTGTCAAAATAAGATTTTATACTTGCCTGCACTGTGCAGTGATATTGCAGTGTAGTCTCTTACCACCTCTTTGGAAGTCCCCCTCTGGCACTGTCCACTTCTCTGGATGCCTCCTTAGCAAGCCGGGTGCTAGAGGTACCCTGTGCGCATGCTCCCAAGCTGTGCTGTGTGCGTCATAGATGCACACAGTCTGGTAAGCTCTACCCACGCTCCCTTCACTTCAGCAGAAGCCTATGGCTTCTGTAACCCTCAGCGTCTCTGACAAAAATCTGACAAGCTGGTTGTACTAAAGCCGATCGATGGATCAACTTTAGTACAACCGTTAGGGGTGTTTGAAAATAACCTGAGCATTGATGCATCACAATGCAGCCTTAGTTGATTTTGCATTGATTTATTTACCCAGATCTTTTTATTTTATTTTATTTCTTTTTTTATATATAGGTTTTGCAGCATAGATCAGAGGAGGGGGAAGGCAACTTGGCTTTATCTGCCATTTCAAGTTTGCAAATTACATTTATGTTAATTACAGCATATACAAAGAAAAGAAAATTGAAACACGATATAGCTAATGTAAATGTCTCCTGCTGGTCATGTTCCTGAAGTTTTCTCATCAGCTCAGACTAGTTTAAATTAACTAGTATCTATGTGCCTGTTTATGATAATGGAACATTTTGGAGAGGTTGCAGGTTCTTGATTAGAATGTTTCATAAAATATTTATTTTTATTTGGTGTATGTATGTGAAATAAATGTTACAAGTGAAGATGGTGAGCATGGTCAGAAGAAAGAATGTGTCGTGAGTACTGTCAGCAAATTGTGGATTTTTCAAGCACTCTTTTAGTGTGTCCTGTAGTCTAGGAACAGACAAGATGTATTCTATTGATGAATGAATTGTGTTTGGTGGACAGGGCCATTAGACTATAGCGTGAGTTGGGAGATCTGGCTGTCCATCCTGGGGACATGCAGTGTATGTAGATAAACATACCAACACAGGGTTAAAGTGTAACTCCAATCAAACCACTAACTATGCATTTTGGAAGCCCATGCCTTTACTATTTTACCTGCCAAAGGATTTGTAATTCTGTACAGCCAATCTTGTGATTTACACACATTTTTCTGTTGTCTGATGCTGCCATAGGTTATCATACCTTATGTCTGTGTGTAACATATTTCATCTTAAAGCGGTAGTAAACTGCTGTGTTTTTTTTTTTTTTTTTACAACCTTCAAGGTAAAGCCGTAATACTAGCACATTATGTGAACCTTACTTTAGAATGAACCCTTCCAGCGCCACGCTGTCGCCACTGACAAGGCTTCCGTCTTCACCCAGTCTTCCTTCCGGGTTCCCAGACTCCAGTTGTGTGAGTGGCCGGAGCCCTGATGGCATCACTCCCGCGCATGCGTGCCAAGAGCCACCATCTATGGCACAGGACTCAAAAGGAACGGCCCGGGTAGCCGTTTCTTCAGAGCGCATGCATCGGTGACATCACAGGCTGCATGTACAGTAAATATCTTCTAAACGGTGCACGTTTAGCAGATATTTACAGGACCTATAGGTGAGCCGCCTTATAGGCTTAAAGTGGTTGTTGGCCCACTTCTATTAAAAACTCTTATCCCCTCTGTACCATAATAATTTGTGTCCCTGTGTCTGTGTAATACAAAAAATCTGCTGAAGCCCAAGTTGGCATTTCGGCTGTCGGACAGACTCCCTTAACCGACCTAATCTTTTAACTTCCCTCCCCATTCAGTGGTAAATCCTCCCTCACTACTATTTAGCCGGCACTTCATACCCCCCGAACCACTGTACACATCCGGACACGCTGCTCACGCGGCCTTTGCTCTCTTCAGCCTTGTGAGCAGGATCTCACTGGTCTCCGGTCTCTCACATCAGGGTTGCTAATATTCCTTACCCTCATCCCCCCTTCCCCTTCACGTCCCCACCTTTCTTCTTTCCAACCCCTTTCCTCCCTTCTACACCCCCCCCCCCACCTCCTCATATCTAACCAGCACAACTAGAGGCTTCCCCCTCTCAATTGGGGATACAAGCAACAGGCCTTCTTAAAATACCCACTCCTTCATCCAGGCCAGCAGGACCCCCCCTCAAAATTGTTTCACTCAATGCTCTGGGATTTAATATACCTGAGAAATGCTCCCAGCTCCTACTTACAATGTACCAAAACACAGCCAACATTGTTTTCCTTCAGGAGACACATTTTAGGTCAAATTCCATCCCAAAACTTACAAATGCCTACTTCCCTTCAGTCTTCCACGCCTCCAACCAAGACGCGAAGTCAAAAGGGCTTCCATACTGATGGCTAAACACTGCCCATTCAAACTCCTAGACTCACTTACCGACGATGGGGGGACTCTGCGAGAAACCCATCACACTCGTAAACCTTTACGTGGCAAATAACCACCAGGTCACCTTCTTTCGAGCCATAACCCAAGCACTATCTACATTTCACAAAGGTATCCTGATTCTAGGAGGTGACTTCAACGTACCCCTAAATCCCAACCACGACACCTCCCTCCAATGGAGATGTAGAAGGAAGTCACTGGATGGCCGCACTCCAGATAATTAGATCTTTATTAATGTTGATAAAATCCATACAGTCACAAAGGCATCATGCAAATCCAATGGAGCATCCTCCATCCCCTTCAAAGCCCTTTGCATGATCAAAGAACAGCTTTGTGATCTGTTTCTACACGACTCTTGGCAAACAGAGACTTATACATTCTAGTCCCCACACCAGCGATACTCCAGACTGGATTACCTGTTCATTACTCGGAGAGACCTACCAATGCTTCACTCAGCGTTTATTGATCCAGTGTTTTTGTCAGACCACCCTATCTCAATATCCGTAAATATGTCTGAAGCCCCAATTCGCCCACCAATATGGAGACTTGACTCGGCCCTTCTTACAGATAACACTACGGTAAAAGACGTAACCAAACACCTTAAACAATACTTTACAGACAATGACTCTCCAGACATCTGACCATTGACAAAATGGAAAGCCCACAAATGTGTGATCAGGGGTATACTAATCTCTCACGCGGCTAAAAGAAGACTAGAGCGACAAAAATGTATCACTGAACTTACCGCACGCATTCAGTCTCTAGAATTGGCACACAAGCAGTAAACACTATGCAAGACCTTCTCCATGCCAGAGCGGACCTTCTAGAAGAACTTCATATAAAAATAAAACATAACTTTATCCA
The DNA here is from genome assembly GCA_018402905.1 of Glandirana rugosa. Taxonomy (NCBI): domain Eukaryota; kingdom Metazoa; phylum Chordata; class Amphibia; order Anura; family Ranidae; genus Glandirana; species Glandirana rugosa. The sequence continues at coordinate 216,189 of BLSH010190804.1, forward strand.
CTCTCAGAAATTCTTCTACAAATTCGGAAATAAGACTGGCAGGCTCCTAACCAGGGCACTGCAAGCCAAAAAAGCCACCAAGACAATGCACTCCTTAACAGACCCCTCAGGTTGCAAAATCACATCTACTACAGACATAGCGAACCAATTTGTTCATTACTACTCACAACCTCTCTGTCGCTTTGGAACACAATATGAGCAAAGATCCCAATAGATAGGCAATCCAGGAATTCCTAAATGACTATAGTCCCAAGCCAGTATCCCTAGCTGAGGCACGAAACCTAGAACGCACCCTCTGAGGAAGAAGTCAAAGTAGCACTTAAACAAATGAAACCAGGGAAAAGCCCAGGTCCAGACGGGCTAACTGTCGGCTACTACAAGACCTTTACTGACCCTCTGGTGTCCAGATTCCTGTCAGCCTTTAATTCACTTTCATCCCCTTGTCAACCGCCCCCGAGACCTCTTAGAAGCCCATATCACGGTAATCTGCAAGCCCGATAAAGACCCCACCCTGGTCACTAACTACAGACTGATCTCGTTACTCAATGTTTACTTAAAAATATATGCCAAAATCCTAGCAAACCGCCTTCTACCCCTTTTGCCACAACTAATCTCCCTTAATCAAGTGGGCTTTATACCCGGTAAAGAGGCCAGGGATAATACCCTGAGGGAGATGAACATACATCATTGGCTTACATCTTCCCACAAACCTAGTTTTGTCCTTTCCCTTGATGCCGAGCAGGCATTCGACAGAGTGGCCTGGGTCTACGTGACTGAAACACTCAGCTATTGGCCTTCAAGAACGGATGCTTCATCTCATCCTGGCCCTTTATTCTACTCCCACAGCAAGAGTAAGGGCCAAGGGTCAATGGACACCTGTTGAGTGTCTTCTCGATCTCAAATTATATAAGCCAGGGTTGTCCCCTATCTCCCGTAATCTTTGTCCTAACCCTAGAGCGATTACTTTGCCATCTTAAATCCAGTCTAAACATTGCAGGACTCCTGATTGCAAAGCATAACCATAAACTGGCCACCTTTGCAGTTAATATCCTGCTATTTCTATTGTCACCGCTCACTACAATCCCTAATCTTCTTAATCACTTCAATATCGGGCAGGAAAATTTTCAGCTTTCAGCGCTGTTGCACTTTGAATGATAATTGCCCAGTCATGCAACACTTTTCCCAAACTAAATTTGTATCATTTTCTACCCACAAACACAGCTTTCTTTTGGTGGTATTTGATCACCACTGGGGTTTTTATTTTTTGCTAAACAAACTAAAAAAACTGCATTTTTTGAAAAAAAAAAAAAGGAAAAATTTATTTGTTTTAAAATGTTGTTTTCTCCTTCACTAATGGGTACTGATGAGGCTGCACTGACAGGCACTGATGAGTTGACATTGATAGGTGGCACTGATATGCGGCACTGATGGGCACCGATAGGTGGCACTGACAGCCGGCACTGGCACTGACAGCCAGCACTGATTGGCATCACTGATGATGAGGTACTTTCAGTCATTACTGATGGGCTTCATAGAAGGGCACTGACAGGTGTTACTGATGGGCACTTTTATGGGCACTGATGGGTAGTGATTGGCAAACATTATGGGCACCTCTGGGGTCTGGGCTGATGATCAATGCGCTGATTATCAGCACAGACCCCGCCCCTCTGACAGGAGAGCCGCCGATCGGCGCTCTGTCAGCATGAACTCAGAAAGCTGTTTACTGGCACTTCCTGTTTCGCGCTGTGATCAGCTGTGATTGGTTACAGCTGATCACGTGGTAAAGAGCCTCCGTTAGAGGCTCTTTACCACGATCGGAGTTGCGGTGTGTCAGAGTGACACACCACACCGTCGATCACCGCGCTGCGTGCCCCCCGGGTTATCCTGCCGACGTAAAATGGAACTTGAATGTGATATCGTATTTGGGGATCCAACTACCTGCCAAACTCCCGGTCTTTATGCCAAAAACTACCTCCCACTCTTACAACACCTACAACTTGACCTAAAATCCTGGTCTACGGGCTTATACTCTTGGTTTGGTAAAGCCCCAATTCTGAAAATGAATGTCCTTCCCAGGATTTTGTATTTCTTACAGACGATACCAATATCATTACCATTCGCCGCCTTCTCATCTCTGCACACAGAATGTTCATCATTCTTATGGGGGAAATTGTGACCCAGGAGAAGTTATACCAGGGCTTGATAAATTTGCTTTGAATTTAGAAGCCAGCTAATAAGTTAGGAGCAAGTTTTTTTTTAGCGTAGTGTGAGTTGTCAGCGCCCAGGGTAAGGGAAGTAATTTGGCCCCCTAACCCTAACTTACCCACAGCAGAGCAGACAGTCAGTAACTCCAACGTAACACCGTTACATCAGGGTTCTAGTCTGGCCAGAAAGAGTGACACTAAAAACCTGTTATAGCTGGAAACTCCTTATTATGCCTAATGCATTGTGACTGCGGCATGTAAAACGTGCTCATCTGCTGCCTAATGCAGCTTAAGGTTTGCCGTTGGTGCGTGGCAAAAATATGTGTCTACTGCACATTTTTACCACCCAACTGCACATCTAAACGAAGCCTTAGTGACACTTTAAATAAAATACAAAAAAAGTTTAAAGTATTCCAGTGCTGCTGATCTTCTGCTGCCTCTTTGCAGCAACTTCCTGCCTACATGTGTGTCCCCCACTGTGTCTATTCATTGCTCTGGTGGGTTTCCGGTCACCATGAAATACTGGAGCCCAGCTGCACATAGAGTGGTAATGGTTGATGGTACACAGGGCTTTATCACAATTTTGTTGCTTAGAATAAAGATCACGATTCTCGCGGTATAACATCATCTTTCACATTATACCAAAAAAGAAAAAAAAAATGGGCTTACTTTACTGTTTAGGTTTTTTTTTTATTCATTAAATTGTATTTCCAAAGCATCTTTCAGGACAGCACCCGAGAGATCATGGCTCCTCCTCCAACAGGAAACACCTCACCATTCAGAACTCAAAAGGAGGCCTCCACGCCAATACCCTTCAGTTTTTTGTGTTTCCTCCAGCCGGGAGGAACACCTCTGGTGAGGGGCCATGATTTCTCAGGTTATGTCCTGGGAGACAGGGGCTTTCACCTCCATTCTAGCTGCCTGGAGACTGTGATCCTCCCACCTGCTCCAAGCTGGCTGGTCCGTGGGCTCCTTCTCCCCATTCCGTGCTTGGGGAGAGCCTGTACCAGCGGAAGTGCGGCCCCTACTCTGGCAGCAAGTGGCTTGCAGTGACCCGCCGTTTGCACGATACATCGACGGCGGGTCGCGGCGCCGCTATCTCTTTGGTGGTAGTCGCTCCTATGTGTTCACAGGAAGGGGCAGGCACTTCCAGGTCAGGCACGCGGTGTCATTTCGGGCCGCAAAGCACGGGGGGGGGGGGAGGGCAGGGTCACCTGGTGCCTTATTAAAGTCCGGTTCCAGGTCGGCGCGTCAGCATTTTTGAATCCGGAACCGACTACAGCACGCGACCTTAGTGCACTCTGCAATGGAGGAAAGAGGAGCGACTGCTGAGGGGGCAAGCCAAGGCACCAGCAAGGCCAAGGTAAGGGTCTGTGTACCTGCTTACAAGGCCGCTTCTATGGGTTTTTACACCACCACCACCCCCCCCCCTCCACCACCTCTATCCACTGGGATCCCCTAGGCTTGTGGGTGGCAGCACAGGGCTAGGCAGGGGTATTGGTGGTGGGGGCTTGCTTGGGCACAGGTATAAGGTTCTTTTCCTAGTGCACCTGGGTGTTTTTGTAATTTTTTTCAGCCAGCTGCATGCAGCTTTCTCAGCGTGGTTTTTTTTGTTGTCCCTTCTTCTGTTTGTCTAGGCTAAAAGCCAGGCTCAACCAGTTAAAAGATGTCCAGTTTGCAGACAAGTTGAGCGATTCTTGGACAAAAACTCTTTGCGAAGATTGTACTTCTAATATCGTCAAAGAGGAGTCCCCATATTTTTGTGGGGACCTAGTGACAACAATTAGGGACGAGCTTAGGGCCACCTTCCAAAGCTTTAGGTCCTGCCTAGCGGAAGGACCAGGACCCTCAAGGGAATCCCAGGACCCAGCAGCTGCTTGTGGGCTCCCAGAAGGATTCTTCAGTATCCCTGGAACTGGGAGGAGATTCATCCTCTCAGGGGGCAGGAACACAAGACCAGGAGGATTCAGATTCAGATGAGAAAGAAAATAAATATGATGCGACTACTAAATACAAGTTGTCACTTGAAGTAGGAGGACTCCTAAAAGTGATTCATTGTACTCTAAGCATAGAGGACGAAAAGAAAGAACTCGCTTTACATGACCGTGTATATGCGGGATTAGGGGACTCTAAAAGCCGCACCTTTCCAGTTCATTCTGTTATTTAGGCAGAGATTTCCTTTTGAAGATAGTCTGGATGCTCTTTGGAACAAAGTCCCAAAGCTGGACTCTGCCTTTTCAGTTGTTTAAGTCAACTGACTTAGCCTTTGAAGACATGGGCTCACTAAGAGAGTCCATGGACAAGAGGATGGACTTGCTCCTCAAGAGAGCGTGGCAGTCAGTCATTCACAATTTGAAGCCAGCAATGGCAACAACATGTGTTGCAAGAAACCTGAAGCACTGGCTCAATAGGTGGAAAACGCATATTCTGGCAGACTCCTCAAAACAGGAAATTCTTGACTCCTTCTCAACTTTGTCAGCGGCTGTGTCCTATATCGCAGACGCCTCAGCGGAGTCAATTCACATGTCTGCCAGGTCAGCGGCTCTTACAAATTTGGCCAGAAGGGCCTTATGGCTGAAGACTTGGCCGGGGGATGCAGCATCTAAGAATCGGCTGTGTAGTATCCCTTTCGCAGGAGATTTGTTTGGCACTGAATTCGATTCTATTCTTGACCGCACGGCTGACAAGAAGAAAGCTTTTCCGGTTAAGAAAAAGAAGGTCCAAACAAAAAAGTGTATTTTTCGGCCTCAAAAAGGGCAGCAGGAAAATAGGACGCAGGGGAAAAGGAAGCCATGATCTTCCCAGAAGCCGAAAGGTAGGAGTGGAGTGCTCTTCAATCCTCCTACGGGCCCCGGGAAATCGCAATGACTCTGCTCTCACTGTGGAGGGCCATAACAGCCAACCAATTTATTCTGAATTTGCTCTCCTTTGGATATGCAATTGAATTTTCGGAAGAACCTCCAAAAAGATTCCTGGTGACAAACTCCCCAAGGGATCCGGCCAGGGCTCTTGCCATGAAGTCCCTAATTCAGGAACTGAGATCTCAGAGAGTCATCATTCTGGTCCCAAAAGAGGAGTTTGGTTAAGGGTTCTATTCCCATGTATTCCTGGTCCAGAAACCCTCAGGAAAGTTTTGGCTTATTCTAAACCTAAAAGGGCTAAATCGATCAATCGAGTACAGAAAATTTCGGATGGATTCTATCTTCTCCGTAAAGAACCTACTATACCAGGGGTGCTACATGGCGTCAATCGACTTAACAGACGCCTACCTTCATATACCTATAGCCGCCAGATCCCAAAAGTACCTGAGATTAGCGCTGAGGGAAGAAAAAAGAGTAATACACCTGCAGTTCAGAGCACTCCCCTTTGGCCTATCATCAGCCCCAAGGGTCTTCACCAAGGTAATGGCCGAGGCTCTGGCACCTTTGCGTCTGGAGGGGATCTCAGTGATTCCCTATCTAGACGACCTCCTGTTCTTTGCCCAGTCCAAGGAGACACTTCTGCAAAACCTGGTCAGAGCTCGGAGTCATCTGGAGTCCATAGGATGGATCTTGAATCTCCGGAAATCAAACCTTATTCCTGCACAGGAGGTGATATTTTTGGGATACTCCATCAACTCGTGGAACAAAAGATCTTTCTCCCCGAGGAGAGGAGGATAAAACTGATGGAAGAGGTGTCTCTGTTGCAGTCAAGCAATCTCTTGTCCATCAGAAGGATTATGTCCATACCGGGGACTCTGACCTCGTCCATACCTGCGATCCAGTGGGCAAGACTCCACTTCAGACCGCCTCAGAGTTTTTTGTTGAGGGTCTAGGATCACCAACAGCGGTCATTGGATGTGCTGGTGAGGATCCCCACCCTGGTAAAATGAAGTCTTTCGTGGTGGAAAAACCAAGAGAGGTTCTCAGCAGGTCTGTTGTGGTCCTTCCCAGTCCAGGTAAGGCTGATGACACCGGCCAGTTCCTGGGGTTGGGGTGGTCACATGGGCCGTCAATGGACCCAGGGGTCTTGGTCCACAAGAGAGGCTGTAAGATCCTCAAATTGGAGAGAACTAAAAGCAATCGAGTTGGCCCTGTTGGCTTTTTCGGGACAGGTCCTGGGACTCCACATGCAGGTTCTATCCGACAATGCCACTTCAGTGGCCTATATAAATAGACAAGGGGGGTACAAGGAGCAGAGCCCTACAAGAGCTGGCAGAAAATATTCTAAGATGGGCATACTCTATCCTTGTTGGCAGTCCACCTAAAGGGGTCCTTAAACAAAATGGCAGACTTCCTCAGCAGGAATCTGATTTAGGAGGCGGAGTGGCGGTTAAACCCGGAGGTATTCCAGATGGTAGTCAGAAAGTGGGGTCAACCAGAGGTAGATCTCTTTGCCACTCAGGAAAATTCCCAGACGCCTCTCTTCTACTCCTTAAGGAGGTCGGACACATCCCTGGGGCTAGATGCTCTAGCGCACAGGTGGGAGTTTCACCTATGTTATGCCTTCCCTCCCTTTCAGTTGATACCTCAGGTCATAAAGAAAATCCAGGAGGAAATGACAACAGTTATCCTCATCACTCCTTTCTGGCCCAAGAGGGCTTGTTTCTCAGCCCTTCTCCAGATGCAACTGGAACCTTTTCTGCACCTTCTGTTGCAGCAGGATCTACTAACGCAGGGTCCCCTATTCCACCAGGAGATAGCGAAACTGAAGCTCACAGCCTGGTTTTCTGAGGAACAACTGTTGAAACAGAAGGGATTTTCTGACAGATTGGTGACTACCCTCTTGTCAAGCAGGAAGAAGGTCACCAGAGCAATTTATGCAGAAAATTGGAGGGTGTTTTCGTCTTGGTGTACCAGAACTGGTAGACCGGTAAACATTGTTGCCTCGATCCTAGAATTCTTGCAGGAGGGGGCAGACAAGGGCCTAGCAATCAGTACTTTCAAGGTCCAGGTGGCAGCATTAGGAGTATTTCTGGAGAAGCCTGTTTCAACCAACCCACTAGTATGTAGGTTTTTCAAGGCCCTCACCAGACCAGTGGTGGGCAGAGGTTGCCCGAAGTGGAACTTATCAACTGTCCTGCAGGCCCTAACCAAGGGACCCTTTGAGCCCATGGAGTCCTCATTGAGGCTTATCACATTAAAAACTGTCTCTTTAGTTGCTATAACCACGGCTCGAAGAATACGTGAGCTTCAGGCCCTGTCAAAAAGGGAACCATTTTTTTCTATTTTTCCAGACAGCATTGTTCTGAAAACTTACCCTAATTTCTTACCGAAGGTCGCTTCGGTCCAAAATCGAGCCCAGGAAATAATCCTGCCTACATTTTGCCCTAATCCGGCAGGGAAGAAAGAAGAGGAATTCCATACCCTGGATGTTAGGAGAGCAGTTTTGTGTTTATCTGGAAGCCACAAAAGATTTTAGTCACTCTACTGCTTTATTTGTTTCATATGCTGGTACCAGGAAGGGAAAACTAGCTTCTAAAGGAACCATTGCCAGGCGGTTAAGAATGACTATTACGGAGGCCTACTCTCTTTCAGGCCTAGAAAGCCCGGTAGGTATCCAGGCTCATTCTACAAGAGCTTTAGCGGTGAGTTGGGCTGAGAGTGCTGGTGCCACCCCCGAGCAGATCTACAAAGCAGCCACGTAGTCAAGTCTGACGACCTTTATCCGTCACTATAGGTTAGACCACCTGACGGTCAGGACCAAGCATTTGGCAGGAAAGTCCTGCAGGCTGTTGTCCCACCCTAATGGGGGTAAGTCTCGTTTATCCTCTCGGGTGCTGTCCTGAAAGACGCTTTGGAAAAAAGCAGGTTAGACTTACCGGTAACTTGTTTTCCAATAGTCTTTCAGGACAGCGATAACCCGCCCTGTTGTATTATCTGCTGTATACTATGACATAACTGTTGCTTATGTGGTTCAGCCGGGGCTGGAGGTTCTCTACAAACAACTGAAGGGTATTGGCGTGGAGGCCTCCTTTTGAGTTCTGAATGGTGAGGTGTTTCCTGTATGGAGGAGGAACCATGATCTCTCGGGTGCTGTCCTGAAAGACTATTGGAAAACAAGTTACCGGTAAATCTAACTTGCTTTTTTTTAAAAAAAAAAAAAATTGCGTGTGAAAGACCACTGCGCAAATACTGTGTGACATAAAATATTGCAACAACTGCCATTTTATTCTCTAGGGTCTCTGCTAAAAAAAAAAAAAAAAAAATATATATATATATATATATATATATACTGTTTGTTCAAAGTAATTTCCTAACCGAAAATACTGGATTTTTACTTGTAAGCCATAAATGTCAGAAAAGGTTTAGTCTTTAAACGGTTAAACTTCCCTCATACAGACCAGATAATTCCTTTGATAAAAGAACCGAGAGATGCATTGTTTTTTTTTTTTTTCCTTTCTAAGTAGAAACAAATATCCCGGCAGCCTGCCAAGTTTAACAGCTGTTGGATTAAGTAGAAAACGACTCTCGCTGAATTGGAGAGCTGTGTTTTAAGATAGTGAGGGGAGAGAGTGGATGGCTGCCACTCGCCAGGACGCGATTTCTGGTCGCCATCGCAACCTGGCGCCCGGGGATTGTCGAGGCTTGGTTTAGGAGATATTCACCTTGCATGCGGCCGCTGATGTCAACGGCACGTGCGCAGTGATGTCCCGGCGAAGGCCTGGCGTATCGCGCCGGACCTTGCCGGAAAACTTGCCGGAAAGAGGGGCTCCCGCGCACATGCCTGCAAGGAACCCCCGAGGGAAAATGTCAGCTACTTCTGCGTGGACCAGGCAGCCCTCTCGGATCTTCGTTCTGAGACAAGTATTTCATAATGGGCTAGTATGCGGTACATACTAGCTCATTATGCCTTTGCCTTACAAGTTTTTTTTTTTTATTGGGTTAACAAACGCTTTAACTATAGGTAAAAATTATGCTTGGGAGTTTTACTCCTACTATAAGCTAATTGAAAATATATAGCAACAACCACCAGTAGGAGAACCAAAAAGATGACAAATTATACAAAATACAGTTGTGTAACTTCAGCAGACCAAGGGTTTAAGAAGGTGAAAATTGCAGCAAAAGCTATTTTAGAGTGCTTTTGCATAACTTAAAATAAATGATAAAAATACACTATAGGTTGTCTTTAAGGGTTGATAGTCTTATATGTACAATTAAATGTTCTCCTACCTGAATCATTCAATTCTCTACTTTTTTTTTCTTATTGTTTTTCTTGTATGCACTTCTTATTTTCTTTTGGAGGACTTGAGTAGTGTTGCTTTATGTAGATGGCCTTAGATCCATTTGTACATAGGAACAATGGTCAGCTTTGTCATAATGCATACCTGCATTTTCATTGCACAATGATGACGTGGAGGATATTGAATTAAGGACACTGTTATACATATCTGGCAGGTGATTTGCTACAAATCAGCCATACACTGCCTGACATGTAAAATCCCTAGGTCCCTTCCTTAGAAGTTCAAATCTGTATGGTCTCTGATGACAGGCTAAACCCTTAGGGAATTGCAGTATGCTGCTTTTATACATTAGCTTGAGGCTTTTTCTATTACACTGGTTATAGCTGTTAGTGCTGTGAACAAGTGTCCTTAGTATACGTACAGTGAGGGTACTTTAATCATCTGCCAAGCCCTTACCCTTTGCATATAAACTCCTGTTAGTAGGTAAGAATTGGTGAGATTTGTTTATAGTTTGCAACCTTCTGTGCTTCTTCTTTCTTTCTTTTTTTTATTTTTTTATAGCTGCTTTTAATATATATTTAATATTTTCTTAAGTTATTCACTGTATGTTCATTGTGCGGTCCTTTATCAAGGCAGCATTGCCCTGCATGATGGCTTTCAGCAACCTACACAGTAGTCGTTGTTAATGTGTTTGCTTTTGTAAAAGAGAAATTGAGCAGTATATGCATGTGTGCATGTATACAAGGGTTCTAACTCTCCCTGTTGCAGAAAACGACAGTGTAAGGAGTGTGCCTTTCCATGTTCAGTGATTGTATGGGGCTGAGCTGGGATTTTACACATGTATCAAAAGCCTTCGATCAGTCTAGTCTACAGCACTCACTCCAAATTCAGGTTTTGCTGTAAATCTATCATTTTGAAGAAATGATTAGTTGATAGAGATTTTGCGGGTAACATTGAATGGTTTTGATGGGGTCTTAGCTGTTACATGATGTAATTATGTTGATTAGAGTGGGACAGTGTGGTGTAAATATATCACTTGATGGATGGTTGTTTTGGCTGCAGTGGCAAATCCTGATAGAGGGGCTGTATGGAGGTGACATATATTACTGTCTTTTCAGGACCATGGATGGAGAGATCTCCCTGTAGTGTCAGCTGAACCTTTGGTGATTCCAGAGTACAGAATATAGAAGTGCTCTTTTGCTCTGCTCATCAATTTTGATATGGATGATAATTTAAAGGGGGGAGTGTTAATTGTTGATATTGCAGGTTTTCATAAAAAGTTGAGCAGCCTTCACATCCATGCCAGCGGTGGGGTTGTTTTATTGAGACTTCATAGCATTTTAAAGATGTCATACTGTGTTTCCCCGAAAATAAGACCTACCCCAATTTTCAGGAAGGACAGCAATATAAGCCCTACCCTGAAAATAAGCCCTAGCGTGAAGGGAAGAGAGCTCAGGCAAGTCACGGAAGCAAAGAGCAACGCTATAAAAAGGTACAGTATCTCACAAAAGTGAGTACACCCCTCACATTTTTGTAAATATTTTATTATATCTTTTCATGTGACGACACTGAAGAAATGACACTTTGCTATAATGTAAAGTAGTAAGTCTACAGCTTGTATAACAGTGTAAATTTTCTGTCCCTCTCAAAATAACTCAACACACAGCCATTAATGTTTAAACTGCTGGCAACAAAAGTGAGTATACCCCTAAGTGAAAATGTCCAAATTGGGCCCAAAGTGTCAATATTTTGTGTGGCCACCATTATTTTCCACCACTGCCTTAACCCTCCTGGGCATGGAGTTCACCAGAGATTCACAGGTTGCCACTGGAGTCCTCTTCCACTCCTCCATGACGACATCACAGAGCTGGTGGATGTTGGGAACCTTGCACTCTTCCACTTCTGTTTGAGGATGCCCCACAGATGCTCAATAGGGTTTAGGTCTGGAGACCTGCTTGGCTAGTCCATCACCTTTACCCTCAGCTTCTTTAGCAAGCCAGTGGTCATCTTGGAGGTGTGTTTGGGGTCGTTATCATGTTTGGAATACTGCCCCGTGGCCCAGTCTCTGAAGGGGGGGATCCTGCTCTGCTTCTGTATATCACAGTACATGTTGGCATTCATGGTTCCCTCAATGAACTGTAGCTCCCCAGTGTTGACAGCACTCATGGAGCCCAAGACCATGACACTCCCACCACCATGCTTGACTGTAGGCAAGACACACTTGTCTTTCTACTCCTCACCTGGTTGCCGCCCCACACGCTTGACACTATCTGAACCAAATAAGTTTATCTTGGTCTCATCAGACCACAGGATGCAGTAATCCATGTCCTTAGTCTGCTTGTCTTCAGCAAACTGTTTGTGGGCTTTCTTGTGCATCATCTTTTAGAAGAGGCTTCCTTCTGGCTTGACAGCCATGCATAACAATTTGATGCAGTGTGCGGCCTATGGTCTGAGCACTGAGAGGCTGGGGGGGGGGGGGGGGGGGGGGGGGGGGGGGGGGGGGGGGGGGGGGGGGGGGGGGGGGGGGGGGGGGGGGGG
>BLSH010190804.1:228102-243576 GCA_018402905.1 Glandirana rugosa
CCAGTCGGAGAGTCACGAGTCTGGTATCCGGCGTGCAGTGTGCGGCCTATGGTCTGAGCACTGAGAGGCTGACCCCCCCCCCCCCCCACCCCTTCAACCTCTGCAACAATGCTGGCAGCACTCATACGTCTATTTTCCAAAGACAACCTCTGGATATGACGCTGAGCATGTGCACTCAACTCCTTTGGTGGACCATGGCGAGGCCTGTTCTGAGTGGAACCTGTCCTGTTAAACCACTGTATAGTCTTGGCCACCGTGCTGCAACTCAGTTTTAGGGTCTTGGCAATCTTCTTATAGCCTAGGCCATCTTTATGTAGAGCAACAATTCTTTTTTTCAGATATTCAGTTCTTTGCCATGAGGTGCCATGTTGAACTTTCAGTGACCATTATGATAGAGTGAGAGTGATAACACCAAATTTAACACACCTGCTCTCCATTCACACCTTAGACCTTGTAACACTAACAAGTCACATGACACCAGTGAGGAAAAAATGGCTAATTGGACCCAATTTGGGCATTTTCATTTAGGGATGTACTCACTTTTGTTGCCAGTGGTTTAGACATTAATGGCTGTGTGGAGTTATTTTGAGGGGACAGCAAATGAACACTGTTATACAAGCTGTACACTTACTACTTTATATTGTAGCAAAGTGTAATTTCTTCAGTGTTGTCACATGAAAAGATATAATATATTTACAAAAATGTGAGGGGTGTACTCAATTTTGTGAGATACTGTATTTGACTCAATTATATTACAGAAACACACACCTTTTACATTATATACTACTGTAATAGAGAGGAGTCTAGCATTTTACAACCACTTACTATTATTCACACTGGGGATTCCTGACAGGCAGGGAGAGAAGACCACACATTAAATGGCAAGCCCTACCCCGAAAATAAGCCATAGTGTGTTTTGGCTGCCAAAATTAATATAAAACTTAGGCTTATTTCTGGGGAAACATGGTAGGACTGACTTCTACACTATGATTCAACATTATAAATCGGTGTCTGGAAACTTTGGTTCAGGTATAGAACATATTATTGTAGGATGAAGAGCATTTGAAATTAATACATTTAATATATCATTATAATATATTCGATTGCCACCTTTTTTTTTTTTTTTCAAAAGAGCAGCTGATTTGCAGCCGAGTGTCTAACACCCTTAAAAATTTGCGCCTCTGACATGCTAAGGAGGAGTACCCATCCAGGGGAACAAAAATTCAAACCTCCACTATGAGATGTAAGTCTTCCTTCACTGACATATTTTCCCCCTTTATAATAAAATTGGGCTATTTTCTAACCATTTTACATAAAAATTAGAGACACGCCGAAAATGGTGTTATCGGCATTCGGCCTATAAGAGAAAAAGGTGCCGATAATGGCGCTGAAAGCACACCGTGATTTTGCAGCGATTTTTACCGCAAATTCATGGGGATTTTACAATGATACTGTGCTTATGGTGTGTTTTTCATAGATCATGTGACTCAAAAACTTAACATGGGTGTGTTACTGATGCATTCTTGCTGCAGGTTCAATGCATCTGAACTGGGAGGTGAGTTATGTGTGTTTTTTTTTTTTTTTTTTTTCAAACTGACTAAAAATGCACCAAGCTGGATTTTTAATACCATGAAGCCCAACTGACCAGTATGCAGACATGCATATTTTAAAGGGATACATTTTTCTAGAGCTTATCTTGAACTAAAGGCTAAAGGTGCTAATTATGGGCAACAATAAATTCATATTCATTTAAATTGGCACTATTAATTGAAGTGTTTAATATAATACAATTATATATAAAAATATAAATATTTTTTAAAACCTGTCATGGTGCTTTATGTACTTCTGTAACTTATTGCAGTCTTTTATGCCATTTGAACTGTTTAATCTGTTCAGACTAAACAAAATTGATTCCAGATTGCTTGTTGTCTAAAGCTGGCTATACAGTGACTCAGCAGGAACCAACTGAATTTCAGTCAGTGTGTGGCTGCACCCACTCTACAGCAGGTGATCATTTGATTGGCTTCTGTTGAAGGGACATGTTGAAAAATTCTCCTCGATCAGTGGCTACAGCCACTGACAGCGGTTGCTGCCACTGTCTGAATACAAAGTCCCGACGGAGAGGGATTCCTCCACCCCCCTCATTTGTGTAGATGGAGGATTTTTTTTATTTTCAGTCTGCTGGCTGAACAAAAGAAAACATTGTGTTTGGCCAGGTTTGTTCTGATTGCATTGCTAAAACAATATTTGACGAACACCCATGCGTTACATTGCAACATATTGTTTCTTTTTGTTGCATTTAGAAAACTATTTGGCATAGGTTCTGCTGTTTTTCGTAAATTATTCTTGTATATTTTAGGTATTTACATTTATTTTTTTTTATCACATTGTGCTTCACACACCTGATCCGTGAAAAGGAGGTCCTCTTTATCCATCCGGGAATTGAAGTGTGCAGAACATCAGAATGATACGTCTGTGCAACATTAAATTGCTATTGAGTAATGTATGTGGAGTGTGGGCATTACATGGCATAATTATAACCGGACATAAGGGAGAATGACAGAGTATTCTGGAAGGTTTTTAAATCCAAAACAAATCTGTTAAACCATCACCTCCCCAATGCAAAGGTGTAATGCATCTCTGTTATTAGAAAAAATAGGTTAAGGCTGGCCATACATGGCTCGAGTTTTGGCTGCTTTCTGTGAAATCAGCAAAAATTCCAGCTGTTTGTGACCCTGTTGGCACCACCTAGTTTGACAAACTTTGACTGAAATATTGGAGGAGCTGTGTAGTAAATTGTCATCTAAACAGTGACTGCATCCATTCAGATGCATCTACTGTTCAGGTATTTTAGACAATTGCAGGTGCTGCGGCTTCCTGAACACACTAGCTGTCAGGAGCTATTCCTAAGGCCTTGTTCACGCGTGTGTACTACAGCGTACACAAGTGTTTCATGTCTCCCCATGTAGGGAGTCCTATTCATGGCATTTGGGATGCAGCAGCCGCATGAACACTGCTGCTGCTCCCAAATTGACTGCCATGCGCATGCACGACCCTGAACACACACTGTCTGCATTTGGGGAGGTGCAACAAACGCAGAAAGTGTGCCTGGTGTTATTGAGTCAGTGGAAGTTTAAAAAAAAAAAAGTGCAGGGCTTGAGTTGCGTTATGCTAAAAAAAAATTGGGCTTTGCTGTATGTTTTTCCATTGACTATCAGTGCAGTGTTCCAGTTTTGAATTGCTTTCATTTGCATACCTTATTCATTGCATGTAGCTTTTGGAGAGGTTTCGAGTTCTTGATTAGAATTTTTTATAAAATGCATCTGATGTGAATAGGCCAAACTCTTTCCCCACCCCCAAAAAGAAATCCCACTAGTAAAATTCTTAGCGTATTAGTCATATGTTAGGCTAACCCCTAGCTATTCCCAATTAATAACTCCTGATAACCTTAACTGCTAGTGTTTTTAAAACCATTTCCTTTTCCATTTGTATGCGATTCTTGGCAAATTTTTTTATTGAGATTTAACAAATTACGTCATAGATAAGTACAAATAAGTACAAATGTGGTAGCAGAAGAATAATGTATAAAGTTACAATAGAAAAGCAAAAACCAATCCCCCTGCGGTCTATTTAGTCCAAAAGCTGTTGCAAAAGTAGCTAAGTGAATTCTTAATCGATGAGAGTAGCTTTCAACATTCAGAGGTCTTGCACCCCTCCTCAGGACCATGGGCAATCAAAGGCACTAAAGAATAAAGAACAAGAGAAGAGCGCACCAACCTAGTGCAATACCATTTAGAAGGTTTATTCAAGAATAATTGAATAAAAATATACTCACAGAACAATAGAAAGGGCACAACAATGTTTAAAAGCGAACAAAGCGCCTCCAGGACTACTTCGGATCTCCACCTCAGCAGGGAGACCAGATGGTGTCCATATGGCCAGGCTGCCGCGTTTCCAGAGCGAACCCTCTTCCTCAGAGCCTACAGACTAAGAGGCCTACCCCCCTACACACACACACACACACACACACACACACACACACACACACACACACACACACACACGTATAATATATATGCGCAACCCAATCAGGCCATAGCAACACATAGATACATATATACAATAGGCAGTATAATTCAGGCATCATTATCATGCACTATCCCAATCCATAAATTGCTATATACATGCACTGTATGTTACACCGTCCGCTCCCAAATCCCATGCCCAGGTCACTCGTATATTTACTTATCAGACGTGGCGTTGAGTTCTTAAGGGGGAACTCACACCTAAGAAAAACCCAACAGAGAACAGTTTAGTAAACAATGCAAATTTTCAAATATAACATCTACTCAATAATGCAACAATATATACAGGCGGTCCCCGGGTTATAAACAAGATTGGGTCTGTAGGTTTGTTCTCAAGTTGAATTTGTAAGTCGAAACAGGTACCATTTTCTCTTTCGTTCATTGATGGACGCAGCCTCTTATTCTTGACATGTGGGGTTTGTGCACCTTTCTCTAGGAGTGGACTAGGCAGAACATATTTCAGCTAAAAGCAGACATTGCCCCTCCCAGGGGGCAGTCCTCACTTGGCGTAACCCCTCCTGCCCTGCTTAGCAACTCAAGTTTTTTCTGCCTAGTGCAAGGAGTAGGACCTGGCTCCTTGCTGGGATCTGCCGGGGACCCCTCTGATGATGAGGATGAGCCCTCGGGGGCCAATGCGGTTTGTGAATGAGCTCTGGTGAGCTCTTTGGTCTCAGCGGTCCGTGAGATGCTGAAACTGGGCCCAGCTGCGACACAGGGGGCAGCGTACACTTTTGGGTCGCATAGGCCGGCCCGGGTTCCTAAGGTATTCCCTAATTTGTCGTACTTTGATCAGTTTGTTTACAAGGAATGGCGACGACCTCAGGGTTCATTCACCATGCCTAAACGTTTTTCTGTGCGTTATCCCTTTGGGGATACCTTGTTGCAGAAGTGGGCGTCTCCTACGGTGGACCAACCGGTGGCCCGTCTGAACAAGGAGACCACTATTCCAATGGAGGGCTCTCCATCCTTTAAGGACCCGGCCGATAGGAGGACTGAGGGGGTGTCCAAGGCAATGTTCCTGGTGGCAGGGTTGGCCATGCGGCCGGCGCTGGCTTCGGCGCTGGTGGCAGAGACGCTTACGGAATGGGCAACCATTGTGCTCCAGGCTTTGGTGGCTCTCCAGGCCCCTCCGGTACCTGTGCAGATGGCAGACCAACTGATTCAGGCCTTAAGTACCTCTGTGATGCGGCCCTCGACATGGCTCTCATGCTGTCGAAACTCTCCATGTTCGCAGTCATCATTAGACGTCTGCTGTGGCTTAGATGCTGGTCGGGAGACCAGGCGTCAAAGAAGGGCCTGACGGACCTGCCTTTTGAGGGTGGTCGACTTTTTGGGGCTTCCCTGGAAGAGATTATTAAGGATTACACTGGGTGAAGTGTACGTTCCTCCCGGAGCCTAGAAGGGGTAAGGAGCCCCGGTGTAGGGCGGGCCCTTCCTTCCCTACTCAAAGGAGGTTTTTTCGTGCGCCCCGCGCCTCGAACAAGGTCTCTCAGCCCGCCAAGGCCTCCACGGGGGGCCAGAAGCATCCCTGGCAGCGTAAGCCGAGAAGGTGGAGAAGTCCTCCTCCGCATGATGGGTCGCCCCCGCATGCTGTTTGGGTGGTGGGACGGCTCCTGCGGTTCGCGGACCTTGGACCTCTTGGATCTTTGGGTGCGCGAGGTGGTTTCGTCCAGGTACAAGATAGAGTTCCATACCTAGACCCCGGACAGGTTCTTCGCCTCCAATCTGAGGTTTCCCCCGGGGCGACGGCAGGCCCTGTTTGGGGCCGTGCAAGTCCTGCTCCGCCAGGGGGGTGATTGTTCCAGTCCCCTCTGTGGGACGTTTCCGCGGTTTCTATTCAAATCTTTGTGGTTCCAAAAAAAGATGGGGGTCAGGCCTGTATTGGACCTGAAGGCTCTCAACCTCTTTGTGAGGGCGCGGAAATTCAGAATGGAGTCTGTCCGCTCTGTGGTGGCGGTGCTTCGTCAGGGAGACTTCTTGGCCTCCTTGGACATCAAGGACGCGTATCTGCCCGTGCCCATATGTGCGCGTCACCAGCGCTCTCTGCGCTTTGCAGTGGGGGATCTCCGCTACCAGTTTGTGGCCCTTCCGTTTGGTCTGGCCTCAGCTCCTCGGGTCTTCACCAAGCTCTTGGCTCCAGTGCTGGCTCTGCTGCGGCAGAGGGGCATAGGGGTTGTGGCCTATCTCGACGACCTTCTCTTGCGGGCGGAGTCGGCCTCAGCCTTGAGGGACAGTGTGGCCATCACCCTTGGTTCCCTGCGGGACTTCGGCTGGGTGTTCAATCTTTCGAAGTCGGTGCTGACTTCATCGCGCCGGTTGGAATATCTGGGCTTGGTCTTGGACACAGAGCGGGCGAGGATGTTTCTTCCTGCCGCCAAGGTGTTGACGCTCCAAGTAGCGGTGCGGGCCCTGCTGTCCCAGCGGTGGTCCTCCCTAAGATTTTGCATGAGGGTGTTGGGGCTGATGGTGTCCACCTTTTGAGGCGGTGCCGTATGCCCAGAGTCACACCCGGTCCCTACAGCGGGCAATTCTGCTGCGGTGGGACAAGTCTCCGTTATCCCTGGATCAGGTGATCAGGTTGGATCGCTGGACCCGATTTTTCTCCCTCGCCTGGTGGCTGCGGCCCCGGCCTTGGGGCTGGGGAAGTAGTTTCTGACCGTGGCATCGGAAGTGGCCCACATTCTGAGGTGGGCAGAGCTTCTCGTGCCGGCAATCTCCGCCGTTCACATTCCGGGCGTCAAACTGACAGACGGACTACCTCAGTCGCCAGAGGCTGGATCAGGGAGAGTGGTCCCTGCATCTGGAAGGGTTTCGCCAGATTTGTCAAAAGTGGGGCACGCCAGACATGGACCTACTGGCATCCCGGCTCAACCGGAAGGTGCAGGCCTTTGTGAGCAGAACAAGGGATCCGTTGGCGGATGCCCTCGTGGCTCCATGGTCTAGGTATCGACTAATCTATGCCTTCCCTCCGCTTCCGCTGCTCCCGCGCCTATGCGCAGGATAGAGGCAGAAGGAATCCCAACCATTCTGGTAGCGCCAGATTGGCCTTGGCGTCCTTGGTACGCCGACGTGGTGCGGATGGTGGTCGATGTTCCCTGGCGGCTCCCGCTTCGCGAGGACCTGCTTTCACAGGGACCCATCTTGCACCCTGCTTTACCCTCGCTGGCTTTAACAGCCTGGCTATTGAGTTCCCGGATGTTAAAGGATAGGGGACTCTCTGAGTCAGTGATCCCCACTATGCTCAAGGTGCATAAGGCCACTTCGCGTAAGATTTATCACCGCACCTGGAAGGCTTACATTGCCTGGTGCGAGGCGGGGGGATAGAACCCCCTTTCTATCTCAGTGCCTCGGGTGATGGCCTTCCTTCAGCAAGGCCTTGATCACAAGTTGGCATTGAGCACGCTTAAGGGACAGATTTCTGCCCTGGTGGTTCTTTTTCAGCGTCCTTTGGCGACGCACTCATTGATTCGTACCTTTGTCCAGGGGGATCATCATGTCACTCCCCAGGTACGGTCGCCTTTGGCGCCTTGGGACCTTAATCTGGTCCTCTCAGTGCTTCAGAAGCCGCCTTCCGAAAATATCAGGGAAATTTCCCTGCAGCTGCTTTTGCAGAAAGTGGCTTTCCTGGTGGCTATTACATCCGCTAGACGGGTGTCTGAGCTGGCGGCTCTGTCCTGTAGGTCTCTGTACTTGGTCCTACATAGAGACAAGGTGTTTTTGTGCCCTTCTCCTTCCTTCTTACCGAAGGTGGTCTCGTCTTTTCACATCAATGAGGACATTGTCCTCCCTTCGTTATGTCCGCGCCCGTCTCATTCTAACGAGGTTGCTTTGCACTCCCTGGATGTGATTAGGGCTCTGCGGGTGTATCTGGCGGCCACGGCCTCTTTTCGGATGTCGGATGCGCTTTTTGTCGCGGTGGATAGTCCGCGTAAGGGGATAGCGGCCTCGTCGGCCACCATTTCCCGTTGGATACGACAGACTGTGACCCGTGAATATGCTGTTCTGGGCCAGGAGCCCCCCTTTCCGGTCACGGCTCACTCTACCAGGGCGATTAGTACTTCCTGGACTTTCCGACATCAGGCGTCAGTTTCTCAGGTGTGCAAGGCGGCCACTTGGACCTCGGTGCACACTTTTTCAAAATTTTACAGAGTTGATGTTGCAGCATCCTCGGATGCTGCTTTTGGCAAAGTTTTGCAGGCGGTGGTGTGAGGCGTGTCTGGCACCTCCCGGAGAACTTTTCGGTTGGGTACAGTTGTTGCCCGCCCCTCGTTGTGACACTGCTTTGGGACATCCCCACATGTCAAGAATAAGAGACTGCGTCCGTCAATGAACGAAAGAGAAAATAGGATTTTTTTGACTTGCCTTAAAATCCTTTTCTCTGAGTTCATTGACGGACGCAGCACCCACCCCTCTTTGTTTGAGCTTGTACTGCTTATTACAAACTCAGTTGCTAAGCAGGGCAGGAGGGGTTATGCCAGCTGGGCCCAGTTTCAGCGTCTCACAGACCGCTGAGACCAAAGAGCCCACCAGAGCCTGTTCCCGAGCCGCGTTGGCCCCTGAGGGCTCATACTCATCATCAGAGGGGCCCCCCAGCAGATCCCAGCAAGGAGCCAGGTCCTACTCCTTGCACTAGGCAGAAAAAACTGAGTTGCTAAGCAGGGCAGGAGGGGTTATGCCAAGTGAGGACTGCCCCCTGGGAGGGGCAGTGTCTGCTTTTAGCTGAACTATGTTCTGCCTAGTCCACTCCTAGAGAAAGGTGCACAAACCCCACATGTCAAGAATAAGAGGCTGCATCCGTCAATGAACTCAGAGAAAAGGATTTTACGGTAAGTCAAAAAAAATCTTATTTTTAAGCTTTGGATAGCATATGGAAGGGTTAACACCCCTGTAATGTATGTTTTTGCTGTCTGTTTCTGTTCAAAAGATTTCACCTCACTTCCTGTCCCAATGAAAATGGGATTTTGAAAATTTTGGGTTGTGGAAACAAACCTTGGTGATAAAGCATCAGTGGAGACACCTTTTTCCCATAATAACTCTTACAAGAGTGAATTTCCCTTCCCAGGGGTAGATTTCCTCTTGCTTCCTGTTTACCTCCGTTTTTAAGTAGGAGTCGTTGGTAAGTCGGATGTTTGTAACTAGGGGACTGCCTGTGTATCAAAAAGGGTAAGTGAACAAAGAGATTCACCATTCGCTTAAACTCTTGATTAATCATGGCAAAACAGTGTATGTATATATGTATATACACACACACACACACACACACACACACACACACACACACACACACACACACACACACACACACACACACACACACACACACACACACACACACACACACACACACATACACACACATACACACAGAGACCTGGGTGCTGGTCCCGCAGGTCATTCTCTGGAACAATGTAGCACTAGATGTAGGCCGCAATCTGGCTGATGTAGTACACAGGTCCTTGCTGGTCGACCACGCCTTTCCAAAGAGACTGGAACAGCCGCTGCTTAAATAGTTTCCCATGAAGCACTGTTCTTCTCCCATCAATCCTTCTCTGCCGCACAGTGTGAGAAATGTAATTCTTCTGTATTGTAAAATGTGACAATGATTTCTTACATAGAAAAGTGACAGCAGAAAAAGACTGAGTAGTCCATCGAGTCTGCCCCTTTTTTTATTTTTGATTTCACATAAACCTTTCTCTTTCGTTCATTGATGGACGCAGCCTCTTAATCTTGACATGTGGGGTATGCACCTTTTTACCAGGAGTAGACTAGGCAGAACATAGTTACATAGTTAGGTTGAAAAAAGACACAAGTCCATCCAGTTCAACCAAGAAAAACAATAAACATTTATACATATACAATCCTTCACCCACAGTTGATTCAGAGGAAGGCAAAAAACCCCAGCAAAGCATGGATCCAATTTGCTATAACGGGGGAAAAAATTCCTTCCTGATTCCCAGAGAGGCAATCGGATTCACCCTGGATCAACTTTACCTAAAAATGTTAGTACCCAGTTATATTATTTACATTAAGGAAAGAATCCAGGCCTTTTTTAAAGCAATCAACCGTGCTGGCCAAAACCACCTCTGGAGGGAGTCTATTCCACATTTTCACAGCTCTTACTATGAAGAAACCTTTCCTTATTTGTAGATGAAATCTTTTTTCCTCTAGACGTAAAGAGTGCCCCTTGTCCTTTGTGATGACCTTAAAGTAAATAACTCCACACCAAGTTAACTATATGGACCACTTATATACTTGTACATGTTGATAATATCCCCCTTAATCTCCTCTTCTCAAGAGAGCATAAATTCAGATCCTCTAATCTTTCCTCATAGCTGAGCACCTGAGCATAGTTCAGACAAAAAGCAAGCTAGCCCCTCCCAGGGGGCAGTCCTCACTCAGCATAACCCCCCCTCCGCCCTGCTAGTACTTCAGTTTTATTCTGCCTAGTGCAGGGAGTGGACCTGGCTCCCTGCTGGGATCTGCGGTACCCCATTTTTTTTTTGTTTTTCTCAAGCTATCTGATGAAGAATGCAATCAAGTAGCCGGCTGGGTGACAGGCTGGAGATCTTTAGGTCCAAACGTCCCACCAGCACACTGAGTGACCAGGCTGTGGCTCACTTCGAGGTGTTGCACGGCCGGCAGCTCCCTCGCCACCTGTAGGCTGCGCCCGTCTGGAAGGGTGAGTACACTTCCCCCTCCCCCCCTCGGGGGTGCGGAGGGGGGCTGGCGGGTCCCCCCCCCCATCCGGGCGTGGGTGGTTCGGGTCGTCTCTCTCCCTCCCTCCCCCCGCCGCGCATCCTCCCGCTTTTCCGCCTCAGTTGCTGCTGTTCTGGGTCCCCTGGCCATGCGGTGACCGCCACCATTTTTTCAGGGCCGGCCGCCATTTTGCCGGAGTCGTGGCCATTTTCTGCTGGTTTTTGGCCTCTAGTGTTTGCTTGATAAAAAAGAGGGAAAACCAGCGCAAGCGGAAAGTAAATGTGTACACTTTTAAAGATAAATGGATTACAATTCCAAGAAGAGCTGCACGTGAATGGGTAATATACCTATAAGACAAAAATTGTATGGATCACCGCGCTCTCCCTAGTTCCTACAAATGTCATGGACCCCTTATCCCAAATGTGTGTTGGGTCGTGATGGGCCCATAAACTAATAAAGTGCTAGTGCTAAGAATTAATGATTAATAAAAATGTGTGCATACATTGCTAGTGCTGTGTGATAATGTATGACAAATAATGTGCACTGAGCCACATAAATATCTGGTATAAATACAATATGTGCAAAATAAGCAAAACCAAAGTGCAAAAGCAAAGTCTGTAAAAGTGGTCCACATGAATAGTGCAAATTCTTGTGCAAAATTTGTGCAAAAAATTGTGCAAAAATGTTTTTTCCAAGAGCATGCGCACTCCAATCAGTCCAAGGTATACAATATCCCTTCTGACGGTGAGGAGGAGCAGGGGGCCACCGTAGCGCGGGAAAAGGTGTTGGTGGGCTCCCTGGTGGCTGCTGTCTGTGAGACGCTGCATTTAGGCCAGGCCAGGCCGGGACGTCACAGGAGGCGGCTTATGACTTTGGGTCCCATAGGCCAGCTCGGGCCCCTAAGGTGTTCCCTTATGTGCCGTATTTTGACCAGTTTGTCTACAAGGAATGGCAGCGTCCTCAGAATTTGTTCGCATTACCAAAACGATTTTCTGTGCGCTATCCTCTTGAGGATAGCTTGTTGCAGAAGTGGGTGTCCCCCATGGTAGACCCGCCTGAACAAGGCTCCCTCTATCCCGATGGAGGGTTCTCAATCCTTTAAAAATCCAGCCCACAGGCAGACGGAGGCGGTGTCCAAGGCTATGTTCCTGGGGGCGGCCATGCGGCCGGTACTGGCGTCAGCGATGCAGACGCTCACGGAGTGGGCGACAGTGTTGCACAAGGATTTGGGGGACCTCGTGGTTCCTTCAGAGTTGGTGCAGCTGGCTGACCAGCTGGCGCAGGGTCTCGGGTACCTCTGCGACGCGGCCTTGGACGTAGCTCACATGCTGTCAAAACTGGCAGTTTTTGCGATCATCATTAGACGGCTGCTGTGGCTAAGGTGCTGGTCGGGCGACCATGCGTCGAAGAAAGGCCTCACGGACCTGCCGCTTCAGGGCGGTCGGCTGTTTCGGACTTCCCTGGATGAGACCATTAAGGATTTCACTGGGGGGAAAAGTACTTTTTTTCCGGAACCCAAGCGGCGGGAGCAACGCTGAAAACAGGACCCCTCTTTTTCTACTCGGAAGCATTTTTTTTTGTGCGCTTGGTACAGCGGGCGTGGATAATTGGTCCGGCAAGGCTGCCGCAGGGAACCAGAAGCGTCTCTGGCTGCGCAAGTCTGGGAAGGCGGAGGAGAAGCCCGCCTCCACATGATGGGATGCCCGACACTCGGGTGGGGGGGTCGGCTTCTGTGGTTCGCGGACCGCCCGCATCTCAGATCTCTGGGTGCGAGAGGTGGTGTCTGGGTACAAGATAGTTCTGTGCCCTGCCCCCAGACAGGTTCTTCCCCTCAAATCTGAGACTCCCTCCGGGGCGTCGGCGAGCTCTGTTTGGGGCTGTCCAGGCTCTGTTCGAGCAGGGGGTAATTGTCCCGGGTTTTATTCCAACCTCTTTGTGGTTCCAAAGAAGGATGGAGTCAGACCGGTTCTGGACCTAAAGGCGCTCAATCACTTTGTGAAGGTGCGCAAATTCAGGATGGAGTCAGTCCGTTCTGTCGAGGCCAAACCGCGGCGCCAGGGGGATTTCCTGGCTTTTCTGGACATCGGGGACGCATACCTCCACGTTCCCATTTGTGTTTGGCATCAGCGTTTCCTGCGTTTCGCGGTGGGGGACCTCCACTACCAGTTTGTGGCTCTCCCCTTCGGCCTAGCCTCCGCTCCGCGATTCTTCACCAAGCTGTTGGCTCCGGTGCTGGCTCTGCTGAGGCAGAGGGGCATTGCGGTGGTTGCATATATAGACCAGTGGTTCTCAACCCTGTCCTCAAGTATCCCCAACAGGCCATGTGTTCAGGTTTTCCTTTTATCTTGCACAGGTGCTTCAAATCAGAGTCAATGGCTTGGTATTTTGGACAGCTATTTTTATCTAAGAGAAATTCCCAAAACATGGCCTGTTGGGGGTACTTGAGGACAGGGTTGAGAACCACTGATCTAGACGATCTGCTCCTGAGGGCGGAGTCAGCTCCTGCCCTGCAGGACAACGTCTTTATCACCCTGGCCTCCCTGCCGGATTTCGGCTGGTTGAGCAACCTTCAGAAGTCGATGCTGGTCCCATCGCACCGCCTAGAATATCTGGGCCTGATACTGGACACAGAGCAGGCGAGGGTGTTCTTGCCTCCGGCCAAGTTGCTGACGCTGCAAACTGCGGTACCAGCACTGCTGTCACGAGGGTGGTCTTCCTTACGTTTCTGCATGCGGGTGTTGGGGCTCATGGTGTCGGCCGTCGGGGCGGTACCTTATGCCCAGAGTCACACCCGGCTCCTGCAGCGGGCGATTCTGCTGCAGTGCGACAAGTCTCCATTGTCTCTGGATTGGGTGATCAGGTTGGATCACCAGACCAGGGGGGCTCTTGCCTGGTGGCTGCGGGCCCCGGCGTTGAGTCTGGGAAAGTCGTTCCTTCCCCTGGAATGGTCGATTGTCATGAATAACGCCAGCCTAGCGGGCTGGGGGGGGAGTCCTGGGGCGGCTGTCTGCCCAGGGCCGATGGTCCTCAGAGAAGTTCCGCCTTCCGATCAATGTGCTGGAACTGCGGGCGATCGGGCTCTGCCTCTCCCATTGGTCAGAGAGGTTGCACGGTCGACCGATTCGGGTACAGCCGGACAACGCCATGGCGGTGGCGTATGTAAACCATTAGGGTGGCACAAAGAGCTTGGCAACAGCCGCAGAAGCGGCCCACATCTTGAGGTGGGCAGAGCTTCATGTGGCGGCCATCTCCGCCGTTTACATTCTGGGCGTAGAGAATTGGCAGGCAGACTTTCTCAGTCGCCAGACTCTGGATCAAGGAGAGTGGTCCCTGCATCCAGAAGTGTTCTGTCAGATCTGCCAGAGGTGGGGCACACCAGACGTGGTCCTGCTAGCGTCCCGGTTCATTCGCAAGGTGCAAACCTTTGTGGGCAGAGCAAGGGATCCGTTGGCGGACGCCCTGGTGGCTCCATGGTCTCGGTACCGGCTCCTTTACGCCTTCCCTCCTCTCAAGCTGCTTCCGTGCCTGTTGCGCAGGATAGAAGTGGAGGGGATTCCGGCTATCCTGGTGACTCCGGATTGGCCGCAGCGTCCTTGGTACGCTGACGTGGTTCGGATGGTAACTGATGTTCCCTGGCGGCTTCCGCTACGCGAAGATCTGCTGTTGCAGGGGCCCATCTTGCACTCTGCTTTACACTCGCTGGCTTTGACAGCCTGGCTATTGAATCCCAGGTACTGAGGGATGGGGGGGTCTCTGAGTCCGCGATCCCCACCATGCTTAAGGCACGTAAGTCCACGTTACGCAAGATTTATCACCGCATCTGGAAGGTTTATATTGCCTGGTGCGAGGCTGGGGGGTGGAACCCCCGTTCCTTTCAGTGACTCGTATGCTGGCCTTTCTTCAGCAAGGCCTGGATTAAAAACTGACGTTGAGTACCATCAAGGGTCAGATTTCTGCCCCAGCGATTCTTTTTCAGTGTCCGTTAGCGACGCACTCTTTGATCCGTACGTTTGTACAGGGGGGTATGTCATGTGGCCCCTCAGGTGCTGTCGCCCCTGGCGCCGTGGGATCTGAACCTGGTACTGTCAGTACTGCAGAAGCCGCCATATGAGAAGATCGACATTTCTTTGCTGTTGCTCTCGCAAAAGGTGGCCTTCTTGGTGGCCATCACATCCGCCAGGCGGGTGTCTGAGTTGGCGGCTTTGTCTTGTAAGTCTCCCTACTTGGTCCTGCATTAGGACAAGGCGGTGCTGCGCCCATCTCCTTTGTTTCTACCGAAGGTGGTTTCCTCTTTTCACATTAACCACTTCAGCCCCGGAAGGATTTCCAGCTTTAGGACCGGAGCCCTTTTTGCGATTCGGCGCTGCGTCGCTTTAACTGACAATTGCGCGGTCGTGCGACGGTGGCGGAACAGGATTACGTCCTGGTTCATCCCTCTGAATGTTCTGTTTCGGCGGTTGAGTCTGTGGGCGGACCGCCTACACTACCGGTGGTTCTTCCGGTGGAAAACGCTCTCGTTGTCGTTTCTTTACAGCTAGAAGAGTATACCGCCGAAGACGTCATGACTGTCATGGTCCAAGTCTAGGGTGCCGCGGTCCCCGCTGTCGTGGACTCCCCGGTGTACTGTATGGGGGGACATGTTTGCATGCCTAGTTTCTCACGCAGCGATTGCCTGTGACTTTTTCTTAGCGAC
>BLSH010190804.1:243586-256070 GCA_018402905.1 Glandirana rugosa
GAGCAAGGGCGTTTAGCGGCAGTATGCTGCCGCCGACGTATTGCAGCGGACATGTCGGAACGTTTTGACACTTTTTTGGGACCATTGGAATTTATACAGCGATCAGTGCTATAAAAATGCACTGATTACTGTGTAAATGCCATTGGCAGTGAAGGAGTTAACCTGCAGGGGGCGCGCTAAGGGTTAACTATGTTCCCTGGGCGTGTTCTAACTGTATGGGGGACTGCCTATCTGGGGAAGGGAAGTGGTCACAGCCTTCACGTAAAGGAAGGCTGTGATCACAGCCCTTCCCCCTCACACAGAGCGGAGGTCCGTGTTTACATACACGGACCTCCGCTCATTCGCTCCGGGGGGGGCATCGCGGGTGGCCGGCGGCAATCGAAGCCGCCGCACCCGCTCCCTGGCCCCCCCTGGACACAGTGAGCGCGCGGGCGCGCCTGCTCACTATATACACGTTCCCGCAGCCGCCGTCGTATGACGGCGATTTGCGGGAACGAGCCACTTTGCCGCCGTCAGATGCCGATCGGCGGTCGGCAAGTGGTTAATGAGGACATTGTCCTTCCTTCCTTGTGTCCGCTCCCGTCACATCCTAGGGAGGTTGCTTTGCACTCCTTGGATGTGGTGAGGGCTTTGTGGGTGTATTTGTCGACCACGGCCTCCTTTCGGAGGTCTGATGCGCTGTTCGTGGTGGTGGATGGACCGCGCAAAGGGCTGGCAGCCTCGTCGGCCACTATCTCACGTTGGATCAGACAGACTGTGACCCGTGCGTATGAGGTTCGCGGTCAAGAACCCCCTTTTTCTTACATTCATTGACAGACGCAGCCTCTATTTATGACACGTGGGTTTATGCACCTTTTACTAGGAGTAGACTAGGCAGAACAAAAGTTCAGAAAAGCAAAGCTGGCCCCTCCCAGGGGGCCGTCCTCGCTCAGCATATAACCCCTCAGCCCTGCATAGCATATCCGTTTTCTTCTGCCTAGTGCAAGGAGTTAGACCTGGTTCCCTGCTGGGAACTGCAGTTTCCCTATTTTTTTTTTCTTTTCATTTCTTTTTTGCGCAAGCCTTCTGATGAAGACTGCTATCAAGTAGCCGGCTGGGGACCACGCGGATATTCCTTGTCCTGCCATCTCCCCAGCATGGCCGACAGGATGCGAGCCACCCTTAGCTATGGCGGGGTCCACCGCATCGTGCCCGTTCCGTACGCGTGGCCGGTGGGTTAAACGCCCCACCTGCGTACCCAGCGACCGGGCTGTGGGCCGCTCCAAGGGTTGCTTGGCCAGCAGCATCCCTCGCCACCTGGGGGGAGGAAGGTCTGCACCGGGTGGCTACATGCTACGCCCGTCTGGAAGGGTGAGTGACACCCCCTCCTTCCTGGTGGCGGAGGGGGAGTGACTAGCGCTGCCGCTTCTGCGGGGGTGACCCCC
The DNA here is from genome assembly GCA_018402905.1 of Glandirana rugosa. Taxonomy (NCBI): domain Eukaryota; kingdom Metazoa; phylum Chordata; class Amphibia; order Anura; family Ranidae; genus Glandirana; species Glandirana rugosa. Next base: position 245,011 of record BLSH010190804.1, read on the forward strand.
CCCTCCATGCCTGTCTGCCAGCACGCCCACCTAACCGCCCGCTCGGCCGACAGCCGCTCGCCAGTCGCGGTCGCCGCCATTTTGGAAGTGCTTTGGCCTCTTGTGTCTGCTGGCAGCCATTTTTGGTTGGTCTCCCTGCATGGGAGCTTCTCATGTGCATTTGGCGCCATTTCTCTTTCCGGGACAGCAGATACATCAACAGCGGTGGCATTGGCAGACAGGGCAGCCTCTTTCAAGCATCTGCGGGAAGGCAGTGTTCCGCAAGTATAGCTGGTCTCTCTCCCTGGGGTGTGGGAGCGGCGGTGCTGGGTCCTTACTGGGCAGTCCTGAGGCTCTGCAGGGGGTGGCATTGTGTGGGCATATGGCCGGTAGGCCTCATAAGTGTCCTGGCGGTGGCGCAATGGCGGCTGAACCAGCAGTTGCTTCTCTGGAGGAGTACGTGGAGGCACAGGCTGCGCTGGGACCTCTGGTTCCCCTGGAACAATTAACCAATTTTGGAAGAGTTTTTCGCCCGAGGGGAACCAGGCCGGAGCAGGGGGGCCCAAAAAAAGCGTCCACCTCCTCCGCAATCTTCAGAGGAGGACACGGAGCCGGAAAGGGGCTCTGGGGTCACTGGGACCACCACGGAGCTCTTGGACAGGGAGCTGGAGCCTTCGGATGGCGAGGAGTACCAGGGGGCCTCGGTAGCGCGCAAAAGGGCGCTGGTGGGCCCCCTGGTCGCGGCCGTCCGTAATTCTCTACACCTGGACCAGGCAGGGGGGTCCCAGGCATCTGCCTATACGTTTGGGTCCAAGAAACCCTCCCGCGCGCCTAAGGTGTTCCCCCTACCTCCAGTATTTTGACCAGTTTGTCTATAAGGAATGGCAGCGTCCACTAAATTCCTTCACCCTGCCAAAATGTTTTTCTGTGCGCTATCCCTTTGAGGACAGCCTATTGCAGAAATGGGTCTCTCCCGCGGTGGATCTGCCAGAGGCCTGCCTGAATATGGCGACAACTATTCCCTTGGAGGGTTCCCCCTCTTTTAGGGACCCGGCGGACAGAAGCAGGGTCCAAGGCACTCTTTCTGTTGGCAGGGGCAGCCATGCGGCCGGCCTTGGCGTCGGTCATGGTAGCTCAGTCGCGTGCAATGGAATGGAGTGAGGCCCGGGGCGGCGTGGATTCGCCTGAATCCCTGCATCACGCGGACCACCTGGTGCAGGGGCTTCGTTACCTCTGTGACGCAGCTCTGGACTTGGTGCCGATGTTGTCAAAAATGTCTGTTTTTGCAATCATTATTAGGCGCCTGCTTTGGCTGCGCCGCTGATCGGGTGACCACGCGTCCAAGAAATGCCTCACGGATCTACCTTTTTTAGGGTGGTCGGCTCTTTGGGCCCCAATTGGATGAAATCATTAAGGACTTCACCGGGGGAAAGAGTAAGTTTCTTCCGGAACCCAAGCGGCGTTATCAGCACCGCAAGCAGGGGCCTCAGCCCTCTGGGCAGAAGCAGGTTTTTTTTCGTGCGACCGGTCCAGCGGGCAGGAGCTCCCGGCCTGGCAAGTCTGCCTCTGGCCCCGGTAAGCGTCCCTGGCAGCGCAAGCCCGAAAAGTCGGAGAAAAAGTCGTCCTCCGCATGATGGGTTGCCCCCGCCCGTCTCTCGGGTGGGGGGGCCGACTTCTGTGGTTCGCGGACTGGTGGGCCGCTTGCATCTCCGACCGGTGGGTCCGGGAAGTGGTGTCCTCCGGGTACAAGATGGAGTTCAGCACTCTGCCCCCCGACAGGTTCTTCCTGTCCAATTTAAGACTCCCTCCGGAGCATCGGCTAGCTCTGCTAGAAGCTGTACAGACGCTGTCCGAACAGGGGGTAATTGTGCCAGTACCTCCGGCGGAGAGTTTCCGCAGCTTCTACTCGAACCTCTTTGTGGTGCCGAAGAAGGGGTGGGGGGGGGGGTCAGGCCGGTTCTGGACTTAAAAGCGCTCAAACACTTTGTGAAGGCGTGCAAATTCAAGATGCAGTCAGTCCGTTCCGTCGTGGCCGCCCTGCACCAGTGGGATTGGCTGGCGTCTCTGGACATCAGGGACGCATATCTTCACGTTCCCATTTGTGTCCGGCACCAGCGCTTCCTGCGATTTGCTGTAGGGGAACTTCGTTATCAGTTTGTGTCTCTCCCCTTCAGTCTAGCCTCGGCTCCGCGGGTCTTTACCAAGCTGCTGGCTCCGGTCCTGGATCTGCTGAGACAGAGAGGCATTGCGGTGCTAGCCTACCTGGAAGATCTTCTCCTACAAGCGGAGTCCGCTCCGGCTCTGGTGGACAATATTGCTATCACCCTGGCCTCACTGAGGGATTTCGATTGGCTAATTAATCTACAGAAGTCGAAGTTGACACCGTCCTGTCGCCTGGAATATTTGGGTCTGATATTAGACACGGTGCAGGCGAAGGTATTCCTACCTCCGGACAAGTTGCTGACGCTGCAAGCAGCGGTGCAAACCCTGTTGTCACGACGGTGGTCCTCCTTACGTTTCTGCATGCAGGTGTTAGGGCACATGGTCTCGACTTTCGAGGCAATACCGTACGCCCAGATTCGGACCCGGCTCCTCCAGCGAGCGATACTACTGCAGTGGGACAAGTCTCCCTCGTCCCTGGATCGACCGATCCGGTTGGATCATTAGACCAGGGGGTCGTTGACCTGGTGGCTTCAGGCCCCGGCACTGGCCAAGGGGAAGTCCTTCCTTCCCTTGGAATGGTCGATAGTCACGACGGATGCCAGCCTCTCGGGCTGGGGAGGAGCCCTGGGGCAACTGTTGGCTCAGGGCCGTTGGTCGGCGCAGGAGTCTCGTCTCCCGATCAATGTGTTGGAGCTGAGGGCGATCAGGCTCTGTCTCTCCCGTGGGTCGGCGAGGCTGCGCGGCCTCCCGGTTCGGGTTCAGTCGGACAACGCCACGGCGGTGGTGTACGTGAACCATCAAGGCAGAACAAGGAGCTCGGCAGCTGCGACAGAGGCAGCCCACATTCTAAGGTGGGCAGAGCTTCACGTGCTGCAATCTCCGCCATCTATATTTCGGGCGTAGAAAATTGGAAGACGGACTTCCTCAGTCGCCAAACGCTGGACTAAGGAGAATGGTCCCTGCATCCACAGGTGTTTCGCCAGATTTGCGAAAGGTAGGGCACGCCAGATGTGGATCTCCTGGCGTCCAGATTCAATCACAAGGTGAAGACCTTTTGTGTGCAGGTCAAGGGATCCGTTGGCGGCAGCCACGGATGCCCTGGTGGCCCCATGGTCTCGGTACCGCCGCCTTTTCACCTCTCAAGCTCCTACCGCGGTTACTGCGCAGGATAGAAGTGGAGGGAATCCCGACAATCCTGGTGGCTCCGGATTGGCCTTGGCGTCCTTGGTGCGCCGACGTGGTGCGGATGGTAACAGATGTTCCCTGGCTAATCCTGCTTCACACAGATCTACTGGCGCAGGGTCCCATCTTGCACCCTGCTTTACCCTCGCTGGCTTTGACAACATGGCTATTGAGTCCCAGGTCCTGAGGGACAGGGGGGTCTCTGAGTCAGTGATCCCCACCATGCTTTAGGCACGCAAATGTACTTCGCGCAAGATCTATCATCGCACCTGGAAAGACTATATTGCCTGGTGCGAGGCGTGGGGTTGGAACCCCCGTTCTTATGCGGTTTCTCGGGTGCTGGCCTTTCTTCAACAGGGCCTGGATCAAAGTTGGCTTTGAGCACACTCAAAGGCCAGATTTCTGCTCTGGCGATTCTTTTTCAGCGTCCTTTGGCGACGCATTCTTTGATCCGTACATTTGTACAGGGTGTGCGTCATGTGGCTCCTCAGGTGTGGTCGCCCCTGGCACCGTGGGATCTGAACCTAGTACTTTGCGCTGCAGAAATTGCTGTATGAACAGATCAGGGATATTCCCTTGCAGTTGCTGTCCCAGAAGGTCGCCTCCTTGGTGGCCATTACATCCGCTAGGCGGGTGTCTGAATTGGCAGCTTTGTTGTGTAGGTCTCCTTATTTGGTCCTACATAAAGATAAGGCAGTGTTGCGTCCGTCTCCTTCGTTCCTTCCGAAGGTGGTTTCCTCTTTTCACATTAATGAGGACATTGTCCTCCCTTCCTTATGTCCGCGCCCGTCCCATCCTAAGGAGATTGCTCTGCATTCCTTGGATGTGATGAGGGCCTTGCGGGTGTATTTGGCAGCTACGGCTCCTTTTCGGAGGTCGGATGCACTGTTTGTGCTGACGGAAGGGCCGCGCAAAGGTTTGGCGGCTTCGTCGACCACTGTATCACCTTGGATCAGACAGACTGTGACCCATGCGTATGCTGTGCGGGGCCAAGTACCCCCTTTTCTGGTCACGGGTCATTCCACCAGGGTGTGATTAGCACTTCCTGGGCTTTCAGACACCAAGTGTCGGTGTCTCAGGTGTGCAAGGCGGCTACTTGGGCCTCGTTGCACACTTTTGTTAAGTTTTACAAAGTTGATGTGTCAGCATCTGCGGATGCCGCTTTTGGCCGCAGTTTTACAGGCGGTGGTGTAGGCGCGGCTGGCGCCTCCCGTGATTTTCTGTGGGTACAGTTGTTATTGTTTACCCACCCCTCTTGTTTGACACTGCTTTGGGACGTCCCCACGTGTCATGAATAGAGGCTGCGTCTGTCAATGAACATAAGAGAAAATAGGATTTTATTAAGAACTTACCGTAAAATCCTTTTCTCTGAGTTCATTGACAGACGCAGCACCCACCCCTCGGTGTTGTGTTTGTATGGCTTGTTACAAACTGATATGCTATGCAGGGCTGAGGGGTTATATGCTGAGTGAGGACGGCCCCCTAGGAGGGGCCAGCTTTGCTTTTCTGAACTTTTGTTCTGCCTAGTCTACTTCTAGTAAAAGGTGCATAAACCCATGTGTCATGAATAGAGGCTGCGTCTGTCAATGAACTCAGAGAAAAGGATTTTACGGTAAGTTCTTAATAAAATCCTATTTTTCTGGTCACGGCTCATTTCACCAGGGCGATTAACACTTCCTGGGCTTTCCGATACCAAACGCCGGTGTCTCAGGTGTGCAAGGCTGCCACTTGGACTTCTATGCACACCTTTGCTAAGTTTTACAAAGTTGATGTGTCCGCATCTGCGGATGCTGCTTTTGGCCGCAAAGTTTTGCAGGCGGCGGTGTAGGCATGTCTGGCGCCTCCCGGAGAGTGTCCGTTGGGTACAGTTGTTGTTGTTGCCCACCCCTCTGTTTGACACTGCTTTGGGACGTCACCACATGTCAAGATTAAGAGGCTGCGTCCGTCAATGAACGAAAGAGAAAATAGGATTTTTTGACTTACCGTAAAATCCTTTTCTCTGAGTTCAATGACGGACGCAGCACCCACCCCTCTGTGTTCTGAGTTTGTACTGCTTGTTATGAACTGAAGTACTAGCAGGGCGGGGGGGGGGTTATGCAGAGTGAGGACTGCCCCCTCGGAGGGGCTAGCTTGCTTTTTGTCTGAACTATGTTCGGCCTAGTCTACTCTTGGTAAAAGGTGCATACCCCACATGTCAAGATTAAGAGGCTGCGTCCGTCAATGAACTCAGAGAAAAGGGTTTTACGGTAAGTCAAAAATCATATTTTTTTTTCTGCTGCCACTAGAGGCAGTCAGCTCCACATTATACCACGACACTCTGACTGAAAGGCAGGCATAGATATGCATATGCTCCCTGCTATACACATATAGATTGAGGCACTCATTAGTTTATTCAATCAGAGAACATTTATAATATATGTATTTTTTTTACACTTTCCTGCATTTTTTGCACTTGCTTTTTTACCTTTTTGTTTTTTACGGAATTCAATTATATGCACTGGGCACTTTTATATTTTTATATTTATTTGCATTTTTTGCACACATTTTTAACATCTATTACCTTTTGTTTGTTCTGAATTCAATTCTATAAATTATTTGCACTGTGCACTTCTATACTTGCACATTTGTGATTTCTGGCATATTTGCACACCTTTCTTCACCATTAATATTTGGTTTATATTAGCAGCGCCATGCCCACCCTCTTAAAAAAAAAAATAAATAAAAATTCACAACTCGTATTACTCCGACTGGTTAAACAGGGAGTGAAAGGCGGGGCTCTGCATAATACCACCCAAGGTTAGAGACGAGATGTAGGACGGAGGAGAGGGACCGACCCGCCCACTCATCCAAACCAAGTACTCCTGGACCTACAACTTTCCCCTAAGGGGACAGTGGTGATATCCGATCCTACGTTGTATATATCTGGCAAAAGTCAACGCCAGTGTAAAACTGTATAACAAAACCATCAGGAAGACGATCGGGGTCCAATTACCTCCATAGTAGTCAAGTAAAGTGGATAAAGCATTAAACATTAAAAATAAAATTGATAATAATTACAAATAGTAATTAGATAAATTGATGTAATAAATATAGATATATATGTAAAATAACGTTCGAGCGAGAACAATAATTCTAGTACTAGACCTCCTCTGTAAATCTAAACATGTAACCTCTATAAATTTTTAAAGCGTTATCTATGGAGATTCTTAAGTACTGTACTAAAGTTTGGCGCCATTCCACAAGTGTGCGCAATTTTAAAGCATGACATGTTGGGTATCTATTCACTCTGTGTAACATCATCTTTCACATTATACAAAAAAATTGGGCTAAATTTACTGTTTTTTTTTTTTTTTTTTCATGAAACCGTTTCTTTCCAATAAAGCATTTGAAAAATTGCTGCGTAAATACTGTGTAACTTAAAAAGTTGCAACGACCGCCATTTTATTTCCTAGGGTGTCTGCTAAAACAATATATATAATGTTTGGGGGTTCTGAGTAATTTTCTAGCAGAAAAATAGATTTTTACATGTAGGAGAGAAGTGAAAGAATTGGCCGGATCATCTGGTCCCCGGCCAGCTCTATAGTAAAAATAAAATCCGCCGGCGGATTCATTCTGGCTCCACAATTGCACAGGAGACACCAGAGAAGCATCGGAGGGTAACAGGAGGGGGACATCCCCTTCCGCCTCCTGTAAAAGCAATCAAGTGGCTAAACGGTCGCTATGATGGCTTTTACAATGTAGGGAATCGCCGGCAGAAAAAAAAAAGATATTTGGATGATGCCTATAGCCGCAGGCCTCATTCAGATATCTTTACGCAAAGTAAATGATGTCTACCCAGGGGAAGTGGTTAACCACCTCAATACTGGGCCCCCCCCTTCCTTCCCAGACCAATTTTCAGCTTTCAGCGCTCTCGCACTTTAAGTGACAATTACTCAGTCTTTCTATACTGTACCCAAATTTAATTTTTATTATTTTGTTCACACAAGTAGAGCTTTTGGTGGTATTTATTCACCACTGGGTTTTTTATTTTTTGCAATATAAGCAAAAAAAGAGCATACATTTTGGGGAAAAAAATATTTTCTACTTTCGGTTTTAAAAGAAATAAAATCTAATTTAGTCATAAATTTAGGCCAGAATGTATTCTGCTACATGTCTTTGGTAAAAAAAATAAATCCTGATAAATGTATAATAATTGGTTGTGTAAAAGTGTTAACAAGCTATGCTTCGTATCATTGAAAATTGAACAATCCTCATGTACTGACGGCCTGTCCCATTTCTTGAGGCCCTAGAATGTCAGGACAGTACAAATCTTCGCCAAATTACCCCTTTTTGGAAAAAAAGACAGTCCAAAGTATTTTGTAAAAGGCATGGTGAATTTTTTGATGTTGCAATTTTTTTTCCCACAATGCTTTGGAAACGGAAGGAATATATAAATAAATTATTTATAATGTATATATTCACAAAATTGTAATTTACAAGTTATTTCTCACACACTGCATAGGCATACTTGCGATTACACCACACAACACATTCTGCTGCTACTCCTGAGTATGGTGATACCACATGTGTGAGACTTTTACACAGCCTGGCCACATACAGAGGCCCAACATCCATGTAGCACCTTCATGCGTTTTAGGAGCATAAATTACCCAACTAATCTCACGACTACCTATCACACTTTTGAAGGCACTGGAGCACCCGGACAATGGAAACGTCCACAAAATGAGCCCATATTGGAAAGCAAACACCCCAGCACGTATATTCTGTGTGTCTACATAATCAGTATTTTTAACATGTCATTTTTTTCCACAAGTTTTTGGAAAATGTGGAAAGAAAACAAACACTTTTGAGAATTTTACACAGCGTGCGGAAATTACACATCTAATTTCCTGACTAGTTATTACATTTTGAAGGCCCTAGAGCACAAGGACAATGGAATTACCCACAAAATGACCACATTCAACAAATGTTGATCACTGGGACAGATGTGTTTTACTGTGTGGGGGTACTGTGGGGACACTTACTGTGGGATCAGTCAGTGTAAAGTGCTTTTACACTCACTGATCCCTGCCGGCAACACAGACTGGATCTCCTTCTTCTCACTGACAGGCTCCGTATGAGGAGAAACAGAGCCGGTCAACTGACAGCCGGCTCTGTTTACATCACATGATGGCTGTGATTGTACACAGGCATCATGTGATCAGGAGGGCCAATCACAGAGCCCTTCTGCCGAGTGGTGATGCGCTGTGTCCAGGGAACACAAGCACACTCAGATCATGCGGCTGCGTGATCGCGCTCCTCTTGAGGGACGTTCAGGAACGTCCACTCAGAAGGACCAAGAACTGAGCGATAGCTGGTTTTTGATCACTCAGTTCTCAGTGTAGAGGTGGCGGGGGTCCGATGCCGCATCCACCTAGGTGAGTAGGATTGTTTGTTTGTTTTTGTTTTTTTTTTTCATATATACCCATACTTCTCTTTTAACACTGTATTGAATGTGCTTCTCTTTCGGCCAGTACAAGATAAAATGATGCATTAACATGTTTATAAATGTGTACATATTCTAATATCTAGCACAATTTTGCTATTTTATGGTTTTAATTATGGATGCAGGATACTCACTGTATAAGGCCCCTTTCACACTTGTGCAACTTGTCCTGCGACTTAGGACTGCAAAGTCGCATGACAAGTCGTACCCCACGAGTGCCATTCATATGTGTGCGACTTCAAGTCGCACCGACTTCAAAGTAGTCCCTGTACTACTTTGGTCCGACTTTGATGTGAGTTGAGGTTCATAGCCCACAAGTTTACACAGGCATTCCCGGGAAATTGCGGCAAAATTGTGCGACTTTCAAGTTGCGTTAATGTGAAAGGGGCCTAAATGGAAACAAGAAAAGTTACTATGTTCAACAACGTGAATTGAAATGATTGAAAATTGGCTGTTTGTATCAGCTTGTCAGCTAAACAATATTTTAATGCATAGGTTACTCTCTAGTAGTATATTTAGCATTTTTCCCCCACATATGGGTTATTTGTTTCTTTAAAGCGGTTGTATACCCTTAAATGTGATACATATATATTTTATCTACAGGTAAGCCTATAATAAGGCTTACCTGTAGGTAAAATGAATATCTCCTAAACCTGTATGGTTTAGGAGATATTCACCTTGCATGCTGCCGCTGACCTCACGGCACATGCGCATCGATGGCCTGCGTGTAGCGCTGCGCCTTGCCGGAAAGACAGGCTCCCGCCCGGAAGGATCCCCCGAGGGAAAATGTCAACTCCCTCTGCGCGGACCGGACAGCCCTGTCGGATCTACGTTTTGAGGTATTTCATAATGAGCTAGTATGCGGTGCATACTAGCTCATTATGCCTTTGCATTACAGGGTTTTTTTTCCCCCCAAGTACAACCACTTTGAGCAGCCCTTATTTTAGTTTGAGAAATATCCACAATAAGGCTTCATGTACACTTGCACCTTCTGATAGCTCCTAGCATTTTTTTTTTTTTGCTAAAGCTCCTAAACGCAACTCCATAAAAGCTTATGTGTCCATGTACACATACTGTAGGCTTTTACTAGAGTTTAGGAGCTGCTGCATTTAGGTGAGATTAAGGCCTTATGAACACTGCTGCCGGTAAACGGACGTTTGGGAGCAGTTGGGCGTTTTTATCAGCTTCACCTGAACTTTTCTCTATGCTATCTTATCAGTACATTTACACAGGGTTGTTTATAGTAGTTTCTAGGCAGTTGAGTTTAGAAGCTTTTTTTGGAACCCAAAAAAATGCATTTGGACCGAAGTTCAGAGGCAATTGAAACGCCAAATGCCTATAACAGCTTGTAAAATTCGTTAACAGACTTTTTTCTTTTTAAATGGAAACGCTCCTTGACGCGAACGCGGCAAAACGAAGCTAAGCACGGCATGTAAAACGCAGCTAAATGGCCATTTTTAAGCGATGGCTTCTACCTGTCAAAAAATCGTTCAGGAGAGGTTAAAAAAGCATCCTGTGTACATTAAGCCTAAACCTCCCTCTCCTGAATGCAGAAGCATTGCGTTCAGGATAGGAATGTTTTGACTACTGGCTGCAAAAAAATGCAAATCACTGCAAAATTCCAGTCTTTGCCGCAGTCAGGGTAGACTAGTGTACAATGTAGCCTAAGTAAAATGTTGTTCTCAATCTAAGCAGTGGGTGCTCAACCACCATTAGGAAACTGAGTGAGCGTTCAGGAAACTAACATTTCTCCTTAGGTTCACTGACAGACGCAGCTCTCCATTGACTTTGTGGGGTTTTATGTTTGTCCCACTAGGAGTTAACTAGGCAGGGAAAAGAATCAGCTGGCCCCTCCCCTGGGGGCCGTCCTCTCTTCCTACATTAAACCCCCTCACAGTATAGCTCTTCAGTTTCAATGCCTAGTTCGCAAGGAGTTGACCTGGCTTCCCTGCTATAGGGAACTGCGGTCCTGTTATGACCATTTTTTATTTTTTTACTGCAATCAAGATGATCTGCTATCAAGAAGCCGGCCGGGGCATAGAGAGTCCTGGAGCTCTGTACTTTCCCCGACCTGGCCAACATGATGCGAAGCCAGTCCCGCTATGGGGGACCCGCCACATCTTACCTGTTCCGTGCGGGGGGCCCGGGGTGGAATTCCCCTGTTGGTCCCCTTTACCGATGCGTTCGGCAGGGCGACTTTGGGCCTGCAGCATACCGCCATCAAGGGCGCAAAGTCTGCATTCGGGTGGCT
>BLSH010190861.1:56604-72210 GCA_018402905.1 Glandirana rugosa
CTCCCCCCCCCCCCCCCCCCCCCCCCTCATCCACTGACACTTACGCCAGGACTCTCTTCTCCATGATGTGGGTAAGGGAGCTGAACACACCTTGTCGGACATTACCCTCCAGAGGGGGGTAAAAATTTGGAATGATCTGTAAAAGTAAAAGAGAGTTAGCACTGGATTGCTTTTCAGAGGGCATTTAAGGGGGGGGTGTTATCTCAACAGCTCGCCTCCTGTTTTAATCCCCACACCATCAACTTTTGCTAAAATCTGCCTTGCTTACTATAAATTACCGCAACCCCCTCTAAAAAGTAAGATATATTCTGTAAGCAGAGACCCTGGAGAATAAAATGGTGGTGGCTGCAATGTTTTATGTCACACAATATTTCCTCAGCGATTTATCAAATGCATATCCAGTAGTGGGGCACCAAAAAAAAAAAGCGAAAAATCAGGATGCACTTGGCCGAAAACCGAAATGGACAGTTTCTTACAGAAAGTCAATAGGGGGCATTTTTACATTGAAGTCAACGGGACACAGCGAGCCATTATCAGCACAACGCCGATAACCCTATTTTCGGCGGCTAATATATTGGTGCATCCCTAGTTCCGAAAGTTTATAAAAAACAAATCCAGGAAACAAGCTGCGGTTGCTTGCGTAATGACGTCGCTCTGCTCTATGCGTTTCATCACAAAATGACGTCATCGGGGGCTTTGGTGTTTTTGTTGGAATTGATACTTTTTATATGGTATATGGGGGTGCTTTAAAAGGTGGCTAACGCCCACTATGCGATAAGCATTAGCAGGTGACAAGTCCTCTATTTATGGAGACATTTGGGGTCTATTAGACCCGTGCGCCAATGGAGCTATTGAAGCACAGATTGCACTTGAATAGCCGCATCCTCGGCTATGCTAGTCGAAGAATGACAGCTGTGATGCCAAAAGTGATGTAAAACACATCACGTTTAGGCCCATTAGTCACAGTAGGGATCGGAGAACAGACGTTCCCCGAGTTACTCCGGCTCTCACTGTAGGAGCAGTTTCTCCATAGTCAGGTGCTCCCCAGAGGAACGTTAGAGATACCACCAGGGTGACAACTGGTTAAGGGTGAGTGGCTGGGGGGGCAGTAAACCGTGTTGCAAGTGTAAAGGAGCAAATTTTATTTGTTTGAACTAGAAAAACGCACAATGAGCACCGATGCGTTGAACACCGACATTTTCTTTGCAATTGGAGGTCTAAAATAAAAAGCGCAGACTACAAAAGGTACGCCGAGAATCTTGCAATAAACACAAAGCACGAGGCTGTCCCATATTTGCTCCTCCGTCTGTTCTCTGTAATTTGTGGCCCCCTGGAGCAAAATAAGGGGGGTTATGAGACGGGCTGACGGGCCAATAATAGCACAGCCAAATATTTTGGAAAGAACAAGACCTGGACTGCAGAGAAACAATGACTCGGTATGGAAGGGGATCACAGAGTCGGGGTCTCCTGGGAACCCCTCCGAGAACCGAACTCCAAAACTGGAAACATTCTCTGCATTTCTGGCCATCTCCGGGGCCCTCAGGAGGTGGGGAAAGAAGGGGCCCACCAGCTCTGCGATTTGATGACCTATTAGAATGGTTGGTAGGAGACACCTTGCGACCTGGACTGGGAAGAGCTGGAGGTCTCAAGGATTTAAGGAGGACCTACTGGGAAACCTTTAGGATAGTTTTGCATTACATCTAAAAGGAGACCCATCACCACTTCTGCTACAGACTTGAGTGGAACTCGTCCTAACTCCTTCAGGCGCCAAGCAAGAACGGAATCCAGTATTTCACTTACTGTTTGGTTACCAGAACAAGAAGTGACAATCTCCATAACGGGAACTGGCAGAAAAATTATGGAGAAGTCAATCCCTCCCCCCACTCTATCCAAAACTAAGAGGTCTGGTCTTGGTCTTGCCAGACCAAGACCTGGGCCACATCAAGAGCAAAACCGGTCTAAGACCCGACAAAGACGAAGACCCGACAAAGACCAAGACCCGACAAAGACCAAGACCCGACAAAGACCAAGACCCGACAAAGACCAAGACCCGACAAACACCAAGACCTGACAATGAAGACCAACACCTGATGAAGACCAAACCAAGACCATAACCAGGCCAAGACCATTAACCAGGCCAAGACCATTTAACCAGACCAAGACCATAACCAAACCCAAAACAAGGCCAAGACCAGACCCAGATCAAGACCATAACCAGACCAAGACCATAACCAGACCAAGACCATAACCAGACCAAGACCATAACCAAACCAAGACCATAACCAAACCAAGACCATAAGCAGGCCAAGACCATAACAAGGCCAAGACAATAACAAGGCCAAGACAATAACAAGGCCAAGACAATAACAAGGCCAAGACAATAACCAGGCCAAGACAATAACCAGGCAAAGACAATAACCAGGCAAAGACAATAACCAGGCAAAGACAATAACCAGGCAAAGACAATAACCAGGCAAAGACAATAACCAGGCAAAGACAATAACCAAACCAAGACCATAACCAGACCAAGACAATAACCAGGCCATAACCTTAACCAGACCAAGACCATAACCAGACCCAGAACAAGGCCATGACCAGTCCCAGAACAAGGCCATGACCAGTCCCAGAACAAGGCCATGACCAGTCCCAGAACAAGGCCATGACCAGTCCCAGAACAAGGCCATGACCAGTCCCAGAACAAGGCCAAGACCAGACCCAGAACAAGGCCATGACCAGACCCAGAAGAAGGCCATGACCAGACCCAGAACAAGGCCATGACCAGACCCAGAACAAGGCCATGACCAGTCCCAGAACAAGGCCATGACCAGACCCAGAACAAGGCCATGACCAGACCCAGAACAAGGCCATGACCAGACCCAGAACAAGGCCATGACCAGACCCAGAACAAGGCCATGACCAGACAGAGGAGGCTGCATTAATTACTTGATTCTGGCCAAGCAGGCTCCAGGGTGGTTCTCCTCTCCCCGAAGCTCCAGTCTGTGGGCAGAGTCTCGGTGTCATGTACAGTGCAGGACTCTCCCTATATTGTACAGGGTGGGGGCAAAATTGTAACCACAGCCTAGAGCAGCTTACAGAGGAGGCAGTGGCAGACCAGTCGAGAGGACCTTCAGGAGCGGGAAGTAATACAGCCTCTTCTGCAACCCCCTAAGCTTAACGAGCGTTTAACTGAACAAAAAGTAAAAATGGCAACTGGTCTGTGTTCTTTTATAGAGCTTTCTTTTCCAGTTTTCCTACAAGGCACAGCAGAGGTATGGAAGCCGAAAAAGAAATAAAAACATATAGAAGAACAGAGACCAGATGAGTGAGAGGCTCTGATGGGAGCCTGTAGGAGCACCGGTACCTCGTGACTGAAACATGATATATGGGTGGAGGAGATGGAGCTCTTTGATCCCCATTCGACAAAGTAGTGTCTAACCCTTGCAACCTACGTAAATGAACTTTGAGTGCCGTTCTAAGCGCCCGCAAAATGCCTGTCAGGTGCTGGCATCCAGATACATATCCAAGATAGCAGTTATATAAATAGAACTCTAAGGAAGCCGCAATCCTAATCAGGCAACAGTGAAAGGGCCTGAGCCCCTCTCTGGTCACGCCCTGATGCGTTTCACCCCACAGCTTAAAGGTTAAGCCCCAGGGTGAGGAGAAACGCGTCAGCTGTGTGGCCAGAGAGGGGCCGTGGACCGTTTCACGGTCCCCTGACATCCAATAGGAGCAGGACGTCCTTAGACTTATATATATGTGTTTAAACCTTGCAGTGTGGGGGAGGGGGACCAAATGCCATGCTTTTTTGTTGTACCCATTTCCTGGCACACAAATGATTTCATCCCATCTTGAAAGGCATAAAGACTGACAGTAAGAAATCCAGACGACTCTTCTTCAGTTTGAATCCCTCTTTGATCAGGTTTAACCCTTTCTATAAGCAACGCATGCAGCTCTATTCAAAGAGCAAGATTAAAAAATGAAGCGAGGCTTTTTTCATCTACTAACCACAAAGTAAAAAAAAAAAACATATAAAGACGGCGAGATGAAAACTAACATTCTGTAAGCCAAACCTCCAACGCCAGGATAAAAAGAAAGGGGGTGCTGTTTATCATATGCAAATATTCAACGTCAACACAAACATGAAAACATTCCAGTTCCACCATAAAATGCTGCAGACTCCTTACCATCTCATAGTTACAGACTATCCTACATACACCGATTTCCACCCAACACTTTCCTTGGAATAAAGTCCACTTCATCAGGGATGCATATGCAGTTCAAGCAGACAGTAGCTTTGCACATTTGCCAATATTAAGCATTTGCACGATAAGAACACCGATACCTTCAAGTTTTATTAAAAACATGTAAAGTGGCACTTACAGAAAGGAAATAGAGCATGTACAGTGGCTTGACAAAGAGGCAGTGCCTTGAAATGAGACTTTTGTGCCTTCCAGTAGAGTCCCCGGTTCTAGTGATCCAGTTGGTGAGACGTCCCTTCTGGTGACAACTTCTGGATCGCCATGTGGCTCTTCCTGGATACAGAGATATACAGCACATCATCTACATCTCTCCTCACAGCTGGTTCATCCATCTTCCCATCCTTTTCTTTCCTGGTGGCCACAGGGAATAGAGCATCAACAGTGGCTTGACAAAGAGGCAGTGCCTTGAAATGAGACAGACAGTTGTGCCTTCCAGCAGAGTCCCCAGTTCTAGTGATCCAGTTGGTGAGATGTCCCTTCTGGTGACAATTTCCGGATCGCCATGTGGCTCTTCCTGGATACAGAGATATACAGCACATCATCTACATCTCTCCTCACAGCTGGTTCATCCATCTTCCCATCCTTTTCTTTCCTGGTGGCCACAGGGAATAGAGCATCAACAGTGGCTTGACAAAGAGGCAGTGCCTTGAAATGAGACAGACAGTTGTGCCTTCCAGCAGAGTCCCCAGTTCTAGTGATCCAGTTGGTGAGATGTCCCTTCTGGTGACAATTTCCGGATCGCCATGTGGCTCTTCCTGGATACAGAGATATACAGCACATCATCTACATCTCTCCTCACAGCTGGTTCATCCATCTTCCCATCCTTTTCTTTCCTGGTGGCCACAGGGAATAGAGCATCCACAGTGGCTTGACAAAGAGGCAGTGCCTTGAAATGAGACTGAGACGGTTGTGCCTTCGCAGAGTCCCCAGTTATAATGACCCAGTTGGCAAAATGTAATTTCCAGTCCACCATGACTGGTCATGCCCAGTGGCTCTTCCTGGATACGGAGATATACAGCACATCGCCATCAATATCTCTCCTTCCAGTTGGTTCATCCATCTTATCATTCTTTTCTTTCCTGGTGGCCACAGGAAATAGAGCATCCACAGTGGCTTGACAAAGAGGCAGTGCCTGGAAATGAGACAGACAGCTGTGCCTTCCAGCAGAGTCCTCAGTTCTAGTGATCCGGTTGGCGAGACGTTACTTTCGGTGACATAATTTCCAGTTCGCCATGACTAGTGATGCCCAGTGGCTCTTCCTGGATAGATACACAGCACATCGCCATCTACATTTGTCCTCCCAGCTGGTTCATCTATCTTCCCATCCTTTGCTTTCCTGGTGGCCACAGGAAACCGAGCATCCACAGTGTCTTGACAAAGAGGCAGTGCCTTGAAATGAGACTGAGACAGTTGTGCCTTCCAGCAGAGTCCCCAGTTATAATGAACCCGGTGGCGAGACGTTATTTCCGGTCCACCATGACTGGTCATGCCCAGTGGCTCTTCCTGGATACAGAGATATACAGCACATTACCATCAATATCTGCCCTCCCAGTTGGATAATCCATCTTCCCATACTTTTCTGGTGACCACAGGAAATAGAGCATCCACAGTGGCTTGACAAAGAGGCAGTGCCTTGGAACAAGGCTGAGACTGTTGAGTCCCCAGTTCTAGTGATCCGGTTGGTGAGACGTCATTTCCAATAATATTATTTCCGGTGGACCGGAACTCTTCCCAGTTGATTCATCCATCATCCCATCCTTTGCTTTAACGGTGGCCACAGGTGGCACAGATGGTATTTCTCTACACCAGGACCTGGTCACATGTGGGGCTGTTGTTTTGCTCTATTTCTTGGATGTAAATGGCCCTTTACATGGTATATCCAATAAAGACACTAAAAATAGGTATCAGTAATTGGTATAGGCTGAGAAAAAGTATTGGTACTACTCGTACTCGGCCTTAAAAACTGGTGTTGGTGTATCCCTAGCAGACAATGAGCTCCCCCCTAGTTTGGTGTAACATTGTCGGAGGGAAATCTTCTTTCACATGAAGGACCAGGTTTAGACAGAACGACGAAAAAAATGTGCTCTACCAGAAATTGCCCAGGGGACTGCAAGCCGGTGATCTTGCCCAACAATGCAATAAAGCAGACTACTTTGTATCATCCATTGCAATGATTCTTTGTTGACTACATGGCAGGATACAGCAATAAGACTAACGCGTTTCGGCTGGTTAAATGAAGCTCACATCTGTAAGCTTGGTACCGGCTTTAAGAGCCTGCGAAGGGGTTTCTATTAAAGGTGATCTGATCGTCTCCAGAGCTTCCTGACCACAGTTATAGGCCTTTCAAAATGCACCCCCCTTCCATTTCCACCCGTGGTGGTTCCCAAGCTTCCTGGAGAGCCCAGTAGCACAGGGAATACAGCTTGTCCACTGACTACAGGAAGAACTTGAGGAACATTCCCTGATCCCTCCTACCACTAATGACCCCAGAAGTGTTGTGTTTTTTACATCACTTCTGGGGTCACAACTGTCATTCCTCGGCTCATGTAGGTGAGCATGCAGCTACTGAAGCACGATCTGTGTTTGACTGGCTGCATTGGAGGGCAAGGGGTACATTAGGGGTCTAATAGACCCCTGATGTCTCCATAAAGAGGACCCATCACCTGCCTTAACCACTTCAATACCGGACACTTGTACACCTTTCTGCCCAGACCAATTTTCAGCTTTCAGTGCTATCACATTTTGAATGACAAAAAGAGGCCGCACTAACAGGAACTGATGAGGCCGCACTAACAGGAACTGATGAGGCCGCACTGACGGGCACTGATGATTCCGCACTGACGGGCACTGAGGCGGCCGCACTGACGGGCACTGAGGCGGCCGCACTGACGGGCACTGAGGCGGCCGCACTGACGGGCACTGAGGCGGCCGCACTGACGGGCACTGAGGCGGCCGCACTGAGGGGCACTGAGGCGGCCGCACTGACGGGTACTGAGGCGGCCGCACTGACGGGCACTGATGAGGCCGCACTGACGGGCACTGACGAGGCCGCACTGATGATGAGGCACTTATATGCAGCACTATTCGGCACGGATAGGCGGCCAAGATAAGCAGCACTGATGGAGCGCTGATACGCAGCACTGATGGGCACTCATAGGTGGCCCTGACGGGCACTCATAGGTGGCACTGACGGGCACTCATAGGTGGCACTGATAGGCAGTACTGATCAGAGGCGCTGGCAGGCTTTACTGATGGGCACAGAGTGCCATCCCTAATGGGCAATGATTGCCATCCCTGGTGGGTTCTAGTGGTCTTACCTGGTGGTCCTGTGTAGGCATCCCTGGTGGTCCTGCGTGGGCATCCCTGCTAGCCATGGATGGGCATCATCAGGGGGGCTGCACTGATAATCAATCAGTACAGACCCCCCCGTCAGGAGAGCAGCCAATCGGCTTTTCCTGTTTACACTGTGATCAGATGTGATTGGGCACTGCTGATCACATGGTAAAGAGCCTAAGTCAGCGGCTCATTACCTCGATCAGAGATGCGGCGTGTCAGACTGACACAACACACCACCGATCGCAGTGCTGCGCGACCCTTGAGGCTTATCCTGCTGGACGTCATATGCAATTTAAAGGCTTGATATCCATTTATTCAACACAACCCCCAGCTTTTATATTTTACCAAAATATTGGGTGTAATATTGTGTGTGCGCGCACTAAAACTCATTACAGTGTATTTTTCTTCCTGAAAATTAGCATTGTATTAAAGGGCTGTGCAAAATATCATGCAACATGCAAAAACAGCAACATAGCCGCCGTTTTATTCTCCAGGGCCTCTGCTTTCACAAAATATATAATGTTTGGGGTTCTAATCTGTGTGAAAAATGTAAACCGTTTCCCCCGGCAGACCAGGGGTTATCCTGCTGGAAAATCTGTAATCTGTTGTATGATAAAACCTGATTGCGTGATGCCTGTGAGGGAGGTATTGGGGGACGCGCTGCGTTAACAGGGAGGCGGCGTGTATTGGGGGACGCGCTGCGCTGACAGGGAGGCGTGAAGGATTGATGTCAATGTACCTATAAATCTGTCTGCCATCTTCTCCGTCAATGTGATCTTATTAGGCGGCTGATTGAGGGTGCCGCGGCTCAGCACATCCCCTCCTCCCCCCCGGGAGAGTGAGGTGCAGACGCCATCATTAGCGGGATATCTATCATGCAGCGCGCTCGGTTTCCTGTCTCTGCAGGCGGCTCTAATCATGTCCTGACCCGGGGGGGGGGCCTACTAATCATCACACAACATGGAGGCTGAGGGAGCCGCATCTTTCATTAACCCCTCAACGCCCAGAGAGCCACCCCTCCCCCACCCTCATATACCCAACGTCATACCCGACACATGAAGTCCAGCAAGGTGGCAGTGATGGCGGGGTGCGGCTTCATGGAATGGTGCATCACCAGGATCGCCGGCTCTGGGAGAAGAAAAAAAAATTAGGGTGCAATGCGGAAACCAATACATATAAGGAAACTATAAAGGATTCTGTCCATCCAGTTCTAAGATTTACACAGCTATGCCACTGGGCAGGAGACTTCATTTTAAACCACTGCAGTGCACTAACATAGGTCTTGCCCCCCCCAGGCTGTGGTTGGACAGTGACAGCTTCTGATGAGCCGATCTGTCACACTGCTCTCTTCTCCTGCCAGCATGCTCATTGAACGTATGGGCTCCTTGTGCTGCTTCTCCCTCTTCCAGTCTAAGTTCTGCTGTACACAGGCTGCAGGAGGCCAATATGAGGTCTGTGGTCCTGCCCATTTGGACTATGTGGGAAGGAGCTGCATAAAGCTGCATAAGAGGCTCTCTGCCTCCTATTACTAATATCCAGTCTTGTGAATGACAATCTCACTGACTTGCTTGGGTGAGGCTGCTTCCATATACAAGAAAATCCTGAAAATATGGGGGGAAGGGGAGATTCCCTAGAGGAGTCCAAAAACATAAGAAGCAATAAAAGAGCCACTCCAATGCTGAGGACAGAATGACGATTTTTTTTTTTTTTTATGAGAGCCAACGCATTTTGGGGGTTCAGAGACTCTCCCTTCATCAGGGCTTATATTACCTAACCTCAAATATAACTAGACTTCCTGGGAATGTGACAATCCTTGTATGTATAAAATCAGATACTACCTCCAGCACATACAAATATCATCACAATCCCACTAAGTCCGGCTATTTCTGATGTTACGTAATATGGAATATGAAGGGGGTTATCTGAACCCAATACGCGTTGGCTCCGTAATTCCATTAAATATATTGAACATTCTGGACTCTATGACCATTGGTATCGCGCCCTCACTGCTTCTTATATAAGATGATTTCTGTCTGCATCCTGGTGGCCACGAGAATAAAAATCTCCAGTGGGGACATAGACGGCACAGAGCCCTGACCTCAACCCCACCGAAAACCACTGGCATGAACTGGAACATCGATGGTGAAGCAGGTGTTTTTTTACTGGTGCCCAATGTGAGGCTAGATGATATAGGCTTCCAAACATCAGTAGCTGACCTCATGAATGAGCACAAAGTCGCATAAGGTGTCCTGCACAGAACCCTGACCTCAACCCCTCTGGGATGAACTGAAACCCCAGATGTGTGAGCCAGGTCTTTTTTTCTTTGGTGCCCAACGTGAGGACAGATGTGTGAGCCAGGTTTTTTTTTTTTAGTACCCAACATAAGGCCAGATGTGTGAGCGAGATCATTTTTTTTGGTGCCCAACGTGAGGCCAGATGTGTGAGCCAGGTCTTTTTTTTTAGTACCCAACATAAGGCCAGATGTGTGAGCCAGATCATTTTTTTTGGTGCCCAACGTGAGGCCAGATGTGTGAGCCAGGTCTTTTTTTCTTTGGTGCCCAACATTAGGCCAGATGTGTGAGTCAGGTCTTTTTTGGTGCCCAACGTGAGGCCAGATGTGTAAGCCAGGTCTTTTTTTTTTAGTACCCAACATTAGGCCAGATGTGTGAGTCAGGTCTTTTTTGGTGCCCAATGTGAGGCCAGATGTGGGAGCCAGATTTTTTTTGGTGTCCAACGTGAGGCCAGATGTGTGAGCCAGGTCTTTTTGTTTTATGGTGCCCGACGTAAGGCCAGATGTGGGAGCCAGGTCTCTTTTTGTGAACAGCGTGAAGCTAGGTGTGGGAGCCAGGTCTTTTTTTCTGTGCTTAAAGTGAGGCCAGATGTGTGAGCCAAGACTTTTTTTTGGTGCTCAATGTGAGGACCGGTGTGTGAGCCAGGTCTTCTCATCAAATATCAGTACCTGACCTCACAAATGGTACAAACTCCCACAGACACCCTTCAATATCTTGCGGAAAGTCTTCCCAGAAAGGTGGAGGATACAAATCCATATTAATGTCCATAAGGAGAGGGGGGGGGGGGGGCAACTCCGTATTTATGACTGTGGCCTTTGGAATAGGATAGCCAAACAGCTCATAGAGGTGTGGTGGTCAGGTGTTCACAAACTTTAAGCAGTAGAGCCTACATGTCACTCAATCTCGGTTGTGATAAAAGTGCAATAAACACAAGAAACAGACCCCACCAGTCTTGACAAGTTAGCGGTGGCAGTTCCTGAGGGATCTGCAGTCAAAGATTCACTGTCTCTAATGCAAATCAAATTGGTGCAGCTGAAATAGTACCCAGAGCACCAGTGCAGAGGTCTCCAATGAAGAAGTACTCACCCTCTGAGAGCAGCCATCATATCTAGGGTCCTTCTGGTTCACACATTTCTGGCCATTGGATCTGAATCTTGCTTTTTCAGTCCTGATTTCCCCAAAGAAGCAGTGCCCACCTTCTGACAGCAGCTGGCCTCCATGGTCTCCTGGATCGCACATTTCTGGGCATAAAGGTTTGAATCTTACTCTACCAGTCCAGAGGTGCCCAAAATAGTGCCCACCAGCTGCCAGCAGCTGTTACGCTTCCCCTAATTCCCATATTTCTGGACACAGAAGCTCAATCTTGCTCTACAAGTCAGGAGATCCCAAAAAATCAGTAACCACCCTCTGGCAGTAGTTGTCCTCCACTGTCTCCTAGACCAAACATTTCTGGCCACTAAGGTTGAATCTTGCTCTACCAATCCCGAGGTCCTCAAAGAAATAGTGGACACCCTCTAACAGCAGCCGTCCTCCACAGTCTCCTTTTCCTCACATTTATGGCCACCGAAGCTGTTTCTTTGGGACCTTTAGACTGGCAGAGCAAGATTCAGCTTTAATGGCCATAGATGTGCAGACCAGGAGGCCACAGAAGACAGTTGCTGTCAAAGGGTGGTCATTGCTTCTTTGAAAACCTCTGGGCTGGTAGAGCAAAATGCAACCTCAGTGCCCAGAAATGAGCAGACCAGGATACCAAAGAGGACAGCTGTTGTCAAAAGGTGGTTACTGCTTCTTTGGGACCTTTGGACTGGTAAAGCAAGATTCAGTGACCACCTTTTGACAGCAGCTATCCTCTTTGGTCTCCTGATCTGCACATTTCTGGGCACTGAGATTGAATTTTGCTCTACCAGCCCAGAGGTCCTCAAAGAAGCAGTGCCCATCTTCTGACAGCAGCCATCCTCTGCGGTCTCCTGGTCCTCACATTTCTTGGCACCAGGATTGAATCTTGCTCTACCAGTCTATAGGTTCCCAAAGGAGCAACGCTCATCCTCTGACAGCAGCATTCCTCTGTCGTCTCCTGGTCTGCACATTTCTGCCCATCGAGTTTGAATCTAGCTCTACAAGCCCAGAGGTCTTCAAAGGTGCAGTGCCCATCTTCTGACACAGCAAGGAGTCCTCTGTGGTCTCCTGGTCCTCACATTTATTGGCACTGGGACTGAATCTTGCTCTACCAGTCTATAGGTTCTTGCTCTACCAGTCTATAGGTTCCCAAAGAAGCAGTGCCCACCCTCTGACAGCAGTTTTCCTCTGTTGTCTCCTGGTCTGCACATTTCTGCCCATCGAGTTTGAATCTTGCTCTACAAGCTGAGAGGTCTTCAAAGGAGCAGCACCCACCCTCTGACAGCAGCTGTCCTCTGCGGTCTCCTGGTCCACACATTTATCGCCACTGGAGTTGAATCTTGTTCCACCAGTCTGGAGGTCCCGAAAGAAGCCGCGCTCATCCTCTGACAGCAGCCGTCCTCTGCGGTCTCCTGGTCCTCACATTTCTTGGCACCGGGATTGAATCTTGCTCTACCAGTCTATAGGTTCCCAAAGGAGCAACCCTCATCCTCTGACAGCAGCATTCCTCTGTCGTCTCCTGGTCTGCACATCGAGTTTGAATCTTGCTCTACAAGCCCAGAGGTCTTCAAAGGAGCGGCACCCACTCTCTGACAGCAGCCGTCATCCCTGGTCTGCACATTTCTGGGCACTGAATCTATTGAGCATTACTCAGAACACTTAGAGCGGAATATCATGTTTTGCTGTCGGGAGATTGTCACTACTTTTTGTGTGTGCCGATCGGTGACAGGTTTCCTTGACATCTAACACAAAGCTTGCCGTCTTCTTGACAAAGGGATCTGTAAATACTGCTGACGCAGCTTTCCTGCCTTTTCATCACAAAGGTTAATGGGGGTGCCAACTGCAGCCAATAACAGGAGATCGCGCAGGACCAACATAACGCCCAATAATTCCGGCACTTTCACCCCCTGGCTGCACAAAACCATTTTCAGCTTTCGGCGCTGTCGCACTTTGAATGACAATTGCGCAGCCATTCAATACTGGATTCATATGACATGCTTATCATATTTTTTTTAGAAAGAGATTTCTTTTGGTGTTATTTAATCCCCATTGAGTTTTTCATTTTTTGTGCTAAATAAATGAAAAAAGACCGAAAATTTTGAAAATAACACCTTTCTCTTAGTTTCTGTTATAAAATTTTGCAAATACGTCATTTTTCTCCCTCACTGATGAGCACTGATAAGGCTGCACTGACGGGCGCTGATGAGGCTGTATTGAGGGGCGCCGATGAGGCTGCACTGATAATCAGGTCACTTACTGATGAGGCTGCACTGATGGGCGCTGATGAGGTTGCACAGATAATCAGGTCAATGATGAGGCTGCACTGATGAGGCTGTATTGATGGGCACTGATGAGGCCGCAATGATAATCAGGTCACTCATGGAGATGCACTGATGGGCACTGCTGAGGCTGTATTGATGGGCACTGATGAGGCAGCACTGATATGCTGCATTGATGAGGCTGCACTGATAATCAGGTCACTGATGAAGAGGCACTGATGAGGCTGCATTGATGGGCACTGATATGCTGCATTGATGAGGCTGCAGTGATGATGAAGAGGCACTGATGAAGAATCACTGTTGAAGAAGCACTGATGAGGCTGCATGGAGGAGCACCGATATGCTGCATTGATGGGGCTGCACTGATAATCAGGTCACTGATGAAGAGGCACTGCTGAGGCTGCACTGATATGCTGTATTGATGGGGCTGCACTGATAACCAGGTCACCCCTGAAGAGGCACTGCTGAGGCTGCGCTGATGAGCCTGCACTGATGAGCACTGATATGCTGCATTGATGGGGCTGCACTGATAATCAGGTCCCTCATGAGGCGGCACTGATGAGGATGCACTGATGAAGAGGCACTGATGAGGCTGCACTGATGAAGAGGCACTGATGAGCACTTATATGCTGCTTTGATGGGGCTGCACTGATAATCAGGTCACTGATGAGGCTGCATTGATGAAGAGGCACTACTGAGGCTGCACTGATATGCTGCATTGATGGGGCTGCACTGATAACCAGGCCACTTACTGATGAGGCTGTATTGATGGGCACTGATAATGAGGTCACCACTGATGAAGAGGCACTGACGAGGCTGCACTGATATGGCTGCACAGATTGGCAGCATTGATGGGCACTGATGAGGCAGCACTGATGAAGAGGCACTGATGAGCACTTATATGCTGCATTGATGGGGCTGCACTGATAATCAGGTCACTGATGAGGCTGCACTGACGAGGCTGCATTGATGAAGAGGCACTACTGAGGCTGCACTGATGGGCACTGATATGCTGCATTGATGGGGCTGCACTGATAATCAGGTCACTTACTGATGAGGCTGCACTGATGAGGCTGTACTGATGGGCAATGATAATCAGGTCACTCACAGAGATGCACTGATGGGCACTGATGAGGCTGCACTGATAATCAGGTCACCGATGAAGAGGCACTGACAAGGCTGTATTGATGGGCACTGATATGGCTGCACAGATTGGCAGCATTGATGGGCACTGATGTGGCTGCACTGATAAGGGCACTGAATAGTGAAAACGTCCTCTGTCACAGGAAAGCCAGCAATTGGTTTTCCTTTCCTCACACACAGACAGCGCTGCGGACAAGACATGCTGATAACTGCCATTTGTTTACATGTGATGAGCGGTGATTGGACACAGCTGATCACACGGTAAAGACCCAATGTTGTTGGCTCTTTACCATGATCGGTGATGCGTCGTCTCTGAGGGACACGGCTCACCGCCGATCACCCGGTGGCGCAACCGGGAGAGCTTCATATGATGTCCACCTGGGAGAAGGAGCTTTCTGCCCGGCTTAGAGCAGTCTGGGCGGGACTCTCCTCCTCCCAGGTAGACGTCATATGACGTCCTCCTGGTCATGCCGCTCATGCGCGCCCCCCTGATGGTGAGCCATATCCCTCAGAACTGAGAAGAGGTTAAAACAGCTTGTGAATGAAGCGTGGCACTGCCCAGACGAATGTCCGGGCCGCTCACCCCTGTTTTTATTTCAATAAACTTTATTTAAAACTATTATATGGCTACATTCACATTGTTACTCCCCATCGAGAACGACTCCACCTGTGACGCGTTTTGTCCTCTATGCCCACCCCGGTGTCCCCAGCGGCAGCAGATGACGGATGGCCCGTTTTATATGTATCTCTAGATCTATTTATTTGCTGCGAGGTGCAATGAGAGATGCGAGACGATCGCTGCTCTCCCTCCGATCGTCTCCACGCAGCCCCCCCCCCCCCCCCGGTAGGCAGTAGACGACGGCGACCCCTGTGGCCCCACCCGTATCTCCTGTTTTGCGCAGTGTCCACCTCAGCAAGAGCTACCCCTCATTGTTACACTTACATCGGTATATTATCAAAATTTATTTCAAATAACTTTATTTTTGTCCCCACTCGCCGGGCCTGTAAGCAGACCCGTCACGGTGCGAAGTAAGTGTTCGACAAAATTGGAGAAGAGTCAAGACTCCCTATACCGAGTGGTAGTCCCCCCGCGCGTACTCGCCGTACTGGTCCTCCTGCAGTATACTGCAGATGGACCCTCCTCCTCTCAGGGCGGGTCTGACGAGATTCGGCCCGTCTTTC
>BLSH010190884.1:5496-17362 GCA_018402905.1 Glandirana rugosa
CCCCCCCCCCTTTCATTTAAAGAGGGCCTTGGGTTAGCCGCTCTTGTTGCGACGTTCGTCCCCGGAGACCGGAGACCCGTCTTCGCAAAAAAAAACACGCACACCAAGACGCCCGTTCCCGAGGGCCGGGCCGTTCTGACGGAGACCCTGGTCATTCGCCGGGACCGTCACGTTCGGTCTTTTCTGTCTCCTTTTCAGGAGGAGGGCCACCCGGGCGAGCGTAGAGACTGGCCACCCACGCCCTCCACCACAGGAGGCCATGTTCTATCTCAAGTCATGAGCCGGCGGCGTGTCCAAGAAAGGCAGTTTAAATTCTGGGGGACGCCACGCAGCCGTTCGAGACGCCCCTGCTTGCAGCGTTGTTCTCGCCGATTGGGTTCCGGGAGAAATTTACTTTCCCCCCCCCCCCGTGAAATCCTTAATGATTTCATCCAACTGGGCCCCAAAAAGCCGACCACCCTGAAAGGGCAGGTCCGTGAGGCCCTTCTTAGACGTGTGGTCACCCGACCAGCGCCGCAGCCACAGCAGGCGTCTAATAATGATCGCAAAATCAGACATTTTTGACAGCATCGGCACCAAGTCCAGTGCTGCGTCACAGAGGTAACGAAGCCCCTGCACCAGGCGGTCTGCTCGCTGCACCGATTCAGGGGAATCCCCGCAGCCCCGAGCATCACTCCACTCCATCGCACACTCCGTGAGCGACTGTGCCACCATGACCGACGCCAAGGCCGGCCTCATGGCTGCCCCCGCCACCAAGAAAAGTGCCTTGGACACTGCTTCCGTCCGCCTATCGGCCGGGTCCCTAAAAGAGGGGGACCCCTCCAAGGGAATAGTTGTCGCCTTATTCAGGCGGGCCACTGGCGGATCCACCCATTTCTGTAACAGTCCTCAAAAGGTTAGCGCACAGAAAAACGTTTAGGCAGAGTAAAAGAATTTAGCAGACGCTGCCATTCCTTATAGACAAACTGGTCAAAATACTGGAGATAGGGAAACACCTTGGGAGCATGGGATGGCTTCTGGGACCCAAAGGTGTAGGCAGACACCTGTGACTCCCCAGCCTGGTCTAGCCGTAGAGAATTACGGACGGCCGTGACCAGGGCGCCCACCAGCGCCCTTTCGCGCGCCACTGAGGCCCCCTGGTCCTCTTCCCTATCTGATGGCTCAAGCTCCCCGTCCGAGAGCTCCATGGGGGTCCCTGTGACCACAGAGCCCCCTTCCGGCTCCGAGTCCTCCTCCGAAGATTGAGGAGGGGGCGGACACTTCTTGGGGCCCCCCTACCCTGGCTCGGTTCCCCCCAGGCGAAAAATTCTTCCAAAATTGAAGTCAATTGATCCAGGGGAACCAGAGGTCCTAGCACGGCTTGAGCCTCAGTGGACCCCTTCGGAGAAGCCACTGCCGGAGAAGCCGCCATTGCGCCACCCCCGGGACACTTATGAGGCCTACCGGCCATACGTCCCCACAATGCACCCCCGCACAATGCCCCACAGAATGACCGGGACTGCCCAGTAGGACCCAGCACCACCACGCCTGCACCCCAGGGAGAGAACCAGCGATACTTGCTGAAAACCCTGCCCTCCTGCTGTGCTTGATAAGAGGCTGCCCTGCCTGCCGATGCCGCTGCTGCCGCTGATGCTTCCATCCCAAGTGCCGACCAGGAAGAGAGAGAAGTGGCGCCAACACACAAGTGTTATCTCCCATTCAGGGAGACCAACCAAAAATGGCCGCCAGGCGGCCACAAGAGGCCAAAAACTGCTTCCAAAATGGCCGCAGCCGCGGCAAAATGGCGGCCAGCCGCGACCCCAGAAAAATGGCGGCTGGCGCCGCCAAAATGACGGCGATCACCCTGTGGCACAAGGGACCATTGCGAGCTGGGCAAACAGGGTGGCGGCGGATGCTTGGAGGTGCGTGCAGGCGAGGGGACGAGTGAGCGCGGGGGGAGAGGGTAGTTAGAGAAAGGTAGGGAAAACACCCGGCACCTGAAAGCCCCACCGGAACCCCGCTAAGGCTAAGGGTGGCTCGCATCCATCGGCCATGCTGGGGAAATGCCAGGACAAGGGATATCTGCATGTTCCCCAGCCGGCTACTTGATTGCAGTCTTCATCAGAAGGCTTGCGCAAAAAGAAAACAGAAAAAAACAAAAAAATAGGGGAACCGCAGATCCCAGCAGGGAACCAGGTCTAACTCCTTGCACTAGGCAGAAAAAAACTGATATGCTATGCAGGGCTGAGGGGTTATATGCTGAGTAAGGACGGCCCCCTGGGAGCGGCCAGCTTTGCTTTTCTGAACTTCGTTCTGCCTAGTCTACTCCTGGTATAAGGTGCATAAACCCCACGTGTCATGAATAAGAGGCTGCGTCTGTCAATGAACGTAAGAGAAAAATAATTTCTTAATTTTCACAAGAATTGTGGGAAAAAAGTACAACTTCAAAAAACTCGCCATGCCTCTTACTAAATACCTTAAAATGTCTACTTTTCAAAAAGGGCTAATTTGGGGGGTATTTGTACATTCCTGACATTTCAGAGCATCAAGAAATGAGATAGGCCATCAGTACATCAGTTGTGATCAATTTTCAATGATTGGCTTCATAGCTTGTAGACTCTATAAATTTCACACAGACCAAATAACATACACTTATTTGGGTTATTTTTACCAAAGATAGGTAGCAGTATAGGTTTTGGCCCAAATTTATGAACAAAAATTACTTAATTGCAAAATTTTATCACAGAAACTAAAAAAAGTGTTTTTTTTTTAATGTTCACACTTTTTTCACTTATGTCGCAAAAAAATAAAAAACCCAGAGGTTATTAAATACCACCAAAAGAAAGCTCTATTTGTGTAAAAAAATTATAAAAATGTTGTTTGGGTACAGTGTAGCATGAGAGAGTAATTGTCATTCAAAGTGTGAGAGCGCTGAAAGCTGAAAATTGGTCTGGGCAGGAAGGGGGTATAAACGTCCTTTACTGAAGTGGTTAAATATCCCTCCTGCAATGAGCATCAGGTGATGACTCATGAGCTTCTGGTTGCTGGGAGACAACCACTGGTGGATACTGGAACTGCAGCCCATGGATTCAGGAGTCACAGTGCCATCAACAGGTGAGACCTTTACTGACACCCACTGGTGGATACTGGAACTTCAGCCCATGGATCCGGGAGCCACAGCGCCACCAGCTGGTGAGACTTTTCCTGACACACACATTCAGACGTGCCAATATCTCATTGATTGGTGACTTCTTACAATGCATGCAATGCAGGTAGGTGCATGTGGTATAAGGCCAGTGACCAAGGGGAAACGTGTGAAAACTAAGCAGTAAGTGATCCTTTGGTACTTCCAGGGTTTCTACATGTCCTCACAGGCAGCTCAGTAAAGATAATGACCAGAAGTGTCACCGCCTATGGTATTGCGACTATGTGTGAATGGGACCGAGGGAGACCTGGGGAATCCAGTTATCAGATGTGATCTGTGTGGTATCTCACCACTAACTAGGAACTTCCAGGCACCCTATATGTCCTCATAGGGTGCCTGTAGGGGAGCAGGACACACAGCGCACATGGGAGTAGGACACATAGGGCACATAGGAGCAGGACACACTGGGCAAATGGGAGCAGGACACATAGGGCACATGGGAGTAGGATACATGGGAGCAGGACACATAGGGAACATGGGAGAAGGACACATAGGGCACATAGGAGCAGGACACATAGGGCACATGGGAGCAGGACACACAGGGCACATGGGAGCAGGATACACAGGGCACATGGGAGCAGGACATATATGGCACATAGGAATAGGACACATAGGGCCCATAGGAGCAGGACACATAGAGCACATGGGAGCAGGAAACAAAGGGCACATGGGAGCAGAACACATAGGGCACATAGGAGCAGGACACATAGGGCACATGGGAGCAGGACAAATAAGGCACATGGGAGCAGGACACATAGGGCACATAGGAGCAGGACACATGAGGCACATGGAAGCCGGACACATAGGGCACGTAGGAGCAGGACACATAGGACACATTGGAGCAGGACACAAAGGGCACATGGGAGAATGACATATAGGGCACATAAGAGCAGGGCACACAGGGCACATCGGAGCAGGATGCATAGGGCAAATGGGAGCAGGACACATAGGGCACATGTGAGCAGGATACATAGGGCACATTGGAACAGGACACAAAGGGCACATGGGAGAAGGACACATAGGGAACATAGGAACAGGAAATATAGGGCACATGGGAGTAGGACACATATGGCACATAGGAACAGGAAATATAGGGCACATGGGAGTAGGGCACATGGGAGCAAGACACAAAGGGCACATGGGAGCAGAACACACAGAGCACATAGGAGCAGGACACATATGGCACATAGGAACAAGACACATAGGGCACATAGGAGCAGGACAAATAGGGAACATGGGAGCAGGACACATAGGGCACATGGGAGCAGAACACATAGGGCATATGGAGGCAGAACACATAAGGGAGCAGGACACACAGGGCACATGGGAGCAGGACACATATGGCACATAGGAGCAGGACACATAGGTCAAATGGGAGCAGGGCACATGGGGAACATGGACGCAGGAAACATAGGGCACATAGGAGCAGGACACATAAGGCACATGGGAGCAGGACACATAGGGCACATGGGAGCAGGACACACAGGGCACATGGGAGCAGGACACGTAGGGCATATATGAACAAAACAAAAGGCACATAGGAGAAGGACACATAGGGTACATCTGAGCAGGACACAAAGGGCACATGGGAGCAGGACACATAGGGCAAATGGGAGCAGGAAACACACAGTACATGGTAGGAGGACACACAGGGCACATGGAAGAAGGACACATAGGGCATATAGGAGCAGGACACATAAGAGCAGTACACACATGGCACATGGGATCAGGTCGCATAGGGCACATAGAAGCAGGAAACATAGGGTACATAGGAACATAACACATAGGGCACATGGGAGCAGGACACACAGGGGACATAGGAGAAGGACACACAGAGCACATGGGAGCAGGACACCTAGGGTGCATAGGAGCAGAACACACTGGGCACATGGGAGCAGGACACAAAGGGAACATGGGAACTGGACACATGGGAAACATGGGAGCAGAACACATAGGGCACATAGGGGCAGGACACATGGGAGCAGGACACAAAGGGCAAATAGGAGATGGACACATAGAGCACATAGGAGCATGATACATAGGGCACATGGGAGCAGGACACACAGGGCACATAGAAGCAGGACACATAGGCACATAGGAGCAGGACACACAGGGCACATGGGAGCAGGACACATAGGGCACATGGGAGCAGGACACATAGGGCACACAGGAGCAGGACACACATGGCACATGGGAGCAGGACACACAGGGCAAATGGGAGCAGGACACATAGGGCACATAGGAGCAGAACACACAGGGCACATGGGAGCAGGACACGTAGGGAATATGGGGGCAGAACAGATAGGGGACAAGGACACACAAGTCACATGGGAGCAGGACACATATGGCACATAGGAACAGGAAATATAGGGCACATGGGAGCAGGGCACATAGGGCACATCGGAGCAGGACACATAGGAGCAGGATACATAGGGCACATGGGAGAATGACATATAGGGCACATAAGAGAGGGCACACAGGGCACAAAGGAGCAGGACGCATAGGGCACATGGGAGCAGGACAAATAGGGCACATGGGAGCAGGATACATAGGGCACATAGGAAATGGATACAAAGGGCACATGGGGGAAGGACACATAGGGAACATGGGAGCAAGACACATAGGGCACATGGGAGCAGGACACACAGGGCACATAGGAGCAGGAAACATAAGGCACATAGGAACAGGACACATAGGACACATAGGAGCTGGACAAATAGGTCAAATGGGAGCAGGGCACATAGGGAACATGGGCGCGGGACACATAGGGCACATAGGAGAAGGACACATAGGGCACATGGGAGCAGGACAC
Organism: Glandirana rugosa; assembly: GCA_018402905.1. Taxonomy (NCBI): domain Eukaryota; kingdom Metazoa; phylum Chordata; class Amphibia; order Anura; family Ranidae; genus Glandirana; species Glandirana rugosa. Next base: position 11,493 of record BLSH010190884.1, read on the forward strand.
ATAGGGCACATGGGAGCAGGACACACAGGGCACATGGGAGCAGGACACATAGCGCACATGGGAACATGACAAAGGGCACATAGGATAAGGACACATAGGGCACATAGGAGCAAGACATATAGGGCAAATGTACTAAAAGCTGAACCCCCTTTGTGGGACTTTAAATAGGTACACCAGACCACCTTAAAATTGAATTCGCTTTATTCGTAAATAAAATACAGATTATTGTTCTAAAATTATCGCCTACTGCTATAGGATCAGGTTCCTGCTGTTGCTGTAAGGGACAGATTATTGTTCTATAATCATCTCCTAGTTCTATAGGGGGAGGTTCCTGCTGGTGCTGTAAGGGACAGATTATTGTTCTAAAATCGTCTCCAAGTTCTATAGGGAGAGGTTCCTGCTGCTCCTGTAAGGGACAGATTATTGTTTTATAATCATCGCCTACTGCTATAGGGTCAGGTTCCTGCTGTTGCTGTAAGGGACAGATTATTGTTCTATAATCATCTCCTAGTTCTATAGGGAGAGGTTCCTGCTGGTGGAGTAAGGGACAGATTATTGTTCTAAAATCGTCTCCTAGTTCTATAGGGAGAGGTTCCTATTGCTCCTGTAAGGGACAGATTATTGTTCTAAAATCATCGTCTACTGCTATAGGGTCAGGTTCTTGCTGTTGCTGTAAGGGACAGACTATTGTTCTAAAATCATGGCCTACTGCTATAGGGTCAGGTTCCTGCTGTTGCTGTAAGGGACAGATTATTGTTATAAAATCATCTCCTAGTGCTATAGGGAGAGGTTCCTGCTGGTGCTTTAGGGGACAGATTATTGTTCTAAAATCATCGCCTACTGCTATAGGGTCAGGTTCCTGCTGTTGCTGTAAGGAACAGATTACTGTTTTATAACCATCTCCTAGTTCTATAGGGAGAGGTTCCTGCTGGTGCTGTAAAGGACAGATTATTGTTCTAAAATCGTCTCCTAGTTCTATAGGGAGAGGTTCCTGCTGCTCCTGTAAGGGACAGATTATTGTTCTAAAATCATCGCCTACTGCTATAGGGTCAGGTTCTTGCTGTTGCTGTAAGGGACAGACTATTGTTCTAAAATCATCGCCTACTGCTATAGGGTCAGGTTCCTGCTGTTGCTGTAAGGGACAGATTATTGTTCTAAAATCATCTCCTACTGCTATAGGGTCAGGTTCCTGCTGGTGCTGTAAGGGACAGATTATTGTTCTAAAATCGTCTCCTAGTTCTATAGGGAGAGGTTCCTGCTGCTCCTGTAAGGGACAGATTATTGTTTTATAATCATCGCCTACTGCTATAGGGTCAGGTTCCTGCTGTTACTGTAAGGGACAGATTATTGTTCTAAAATCATCGCCTACTGCTATAGGGTCAGGTTCCTGCTGTTGCTGTAAGGGACAGATTATTGTTCTATAATCATCTCCTAGTTCTATAGGGAGAGGTTCCTGCTGGAGCTTTAGGGGACAGATTATTGTTCTAAAATCGTCTCCTAGTTCTATAGGGAGAGGTTCCTGTTGCTCCTGTAAGGGACAGATTATTGTTCTAAAATCATCGCCTACTGCTTTAGGGTCAGGTTCCTGCTGTTGCTGTAAGGGACAGATTATTGTTCTAAAATCATCTCCTAGTGCTATAGGGAGAGGTTCCTGCTAGTGCTGTAAGGGACAGATTATTGTTCTAAAATCATCTCCTACTGCTATAGGGTCAGGTTCCTGCTGGTGCTGTAAGGGACAGATTATTGTTCTAAAATCGTCTCCTAGTTCTATAGGGAGAGGTTCCTGCTGCTTCTGTAAGGGACAGATTATTGTTCTAAAATCATCGCCTACTGCTATAGGGTCAGGTTCCTGCTGTTGCTGTAAGGGACAGATTATTGTTCTAAAATTATTGCCTACGCTATAGGGTCAGGTTCCTGCTGTTGCTGTAAGGGACAGATTATTGTTCTAAAATCGTCTCCTAGTTCTATAGGGAGAGGTTCCTGCTGCTCCTGTAAGGGACAGATTATTGTTTTATAATCATCGCCTACTGCTATAGGGTCAGGTTCCTGCTGTTACTGTAAGGAACAGATTATTGTTCTAAAATCATCGCCTACTGCTATAGGGTCAGGTTCCTGCTGTTGCTGTAAGGGACAGATTATTGTTCTATAATCATCTCCTAGTTCTATAGGGAGAGGTTCCTGCTGGTGCTTTAGGGGACAGATTATTGTTCTAAAATCGTCTCCTAGTTCTATAGGGAGAGGTTCCTGTTGCTCCTGTAAGGGACAGATTATTGTTCTAAAATCATCGCCTACTGCTATAGGGTCAGGTTCTTGCTGTTGCTGTAAGGGACAGACTATTGTTCTAAAATCATTGCCTACTGCTATAGGGTCAGGTTCCTGCTGTTGATGTAAGGGACAGATTATTGTTCTGAAATCATCTCCTAGTGCTATAGGGAGAGGTTCCTGCTAGTGCTGTAAGGGACAGATTATTGTTCTAAAATCATCTCCTACTGCTATAGGGTCAGGTTCCTGCTGTTGCTGTAAGGGACAGATTATTGTTCTAAAATCACCTCCTAGTGCTATAGGGAGAGGTTCCTGCTGGTGCTGAAAGGGACAGATTATTGTTCTATAATCATCTCCTAGTTCTACAGGGAGAGGTTCTGCTGGTGCTGTAAGGGACAGATTATTGTTCTAAAATTGTCTTCTAGTTCTATAGGGAGAGGTTCCTGCTGCTCCTGTAAGGGACAGATTATTGTTCTAAAATCATCGCCTACTGCTATAGGGTCAGTTTCTGCTGTTGCTGTAAGGAACAGAATATTGTTCTAAAATCATCGCCTACTGCTATAGGGTCAGGTTCCTGCTGTTGCTGTAAGGGACAGATTATTGTTCTAAAATCATCGCCTACTGCTATAGGGTCAGGTTCCTGCTGCTCCTGTAAGGGACAGATTATTGTTCTAAAATCATTGCCTATTGCTATAGGGTCAGGTTCCTGCTGTTGCTGTAAGGGACAGATTATTGTTCTATAATCATCTCCTAGTTCTATAGGGAGGGGTTCTGCTGGTGCTGTAAGGGACAGATTATTGTTCTAAAATTGTCTCCTAGTTCTATAGGGAGAGGTTCCTGCTGCTCCTGTAAGGGACAGATTATTGTTCTAAAATCATCGCCTACTGCTATAGGGTCAAGTTCCTGCTGTTGCTGTAAGGGACAGATTATTGTTCTATAATCATCTCCTAGTTCTATATGGAGAGGTTCCTGCTGGTGCTGTAAGGGACAGATTATTGTTCTAAAATCATCTCCTAGTTCTATAGGGAGATTTTTGAATATGCCTCAATATTTTGGGGGCTACCCAAATTAGAAAAAAAAAACAAACAACAAAAAGTGTTGGCTACCTCCTCCTCCTCCTCCACCACCACCGCCACTTCCACCTACACTGCCACGGTCACGGCCTAGTCAACCTCTGGGCTCCACTCCACATCCACCCACTTCCCATTTTTAGTTTTTTTATTTGATTTTAAGTTATTTTCCCTATCCCCATTTTTTTGTAGGACACTTGTCCTACTCTATCCCCATTTTACTTCCTTTTGCCGCCCTCTAGCAATTTCTAGGACTTTTTTACAGCCATTTTTGTGCCGAAAAGTTCGGGTCCCCATTGACTTCAATGGGGTTCGGGGTCCGGGGTAAAGTTCGGGTCAAGTTCGGTACCGAACCCGAACTTTTCCGTGAAGTTCGGCCGAACCCGCCAAACCCGAACATCCAGATGTCCGCTCAACTCTACTTCTTATCTGTAACTGTATCTTCGGATTGTAACACGGACAGTGAGGCGGACTTTGAAGTGCCACCATTCACCTTGCTCCCCCTCCTCCTTCTCATCTACGTGCATAGGAGTGGATCCATCTTGCACTTGTGACACTGATACACATTTGGATTTCCATTTCACTGAAGTGATACACCTGCTATGACACCCGTTCTACTCTGGTGGGGGACCTTGCTCTGTGCTCAATTGGTTACCCCTGTTTGATGAAGGGCCTGCTGTTTTAACCCGAAACATATGTTGGGTACTGAATACCATCTTCGGACAACGGCAAACTATCCACCAGCTTATTTATGAGATTCCGTATCCAAGCATCTGTGGTGAAGTTCATGTCTGTTATTTATGTTTTTTATGATCTGGTTTATTTGTATCTACACTGCCTTGTGTGTGGATTATACATTTATACAAAGTCTCATCTGTTCTTTGACGAATAAAGCTAATTAAATTTTAAGGTGGTCTAGTGTACCTATTTAAAGTCTCACAAAGGGGGTTCATCTTTTGGTACTAAGCAAGAGGGGTGAGGTAACAACCACTGTCTATACATCTCCGGTCTGCACGGTTTATCATTTTATAGGGCAAATGGGAGCAGGAAAGACAAGGCACATGGTAGCGGGACACACAGGGCACATAGAAGAAGGACACATAGGGCACATGGGAGCAGGACACATAAGAGAAGTACACACAGGGCACATGGGATCAGGTCACATAGGGTACATAGGAGCAGGAAACATAGGGTACATAGGAGCAGAACACATAGGGCACATGGGAGCAGGACACACAGGGGACATAGGAGAAGGATGCACAGGGCACATGGGAGCAGAACACATAGGGCACATAGGAGCAGGACACACTAGGCACATGGGAGCAGGACAATAAGGGTATATGGAAACAGCACACATAGGGCACATAGGAGCAGGACACATAGGGCACATGGGGGCAGGACACATGGGAGATGGACACAAAGGGAAAATAGGAGCAGGACACATAGGGCACATAGGAGCAGGACACATAGGGCAAATGGGAGCAGGACATACAGGGCACATAGGAGCAGGACACATTGGGCACATAGGAGCAGGACACACAGGGCACATGGGAGCAGGACACATAGGGCACATGGGAGCAGTACACATAGGGCACATAGGAGTAGGGCACATGGGAGCAGGACACACAGGGCACATGGGAGCAGGACACATAAGGCACACAGGAGCAGGACACACAGGGCACATGGGAGCAGGACAAATAGGAAATATGGGGGCGAAAACATAGGGGAGCAGGACACACAGGTCACATTGGAGCAGGACACATATGGCACATAGGAACAGAGCACATAGGGCACATGGGAGCAGGGCATATAGGGCACATGGGAGCAGGACACATAGAGCACATAGGAGCATGACACATAGGGCACATGGGAGCAGGGCACACAGGGCACATAGGAGCAGGACACATAGGCACATAGGAGCATGACACACAGGGCACATAGGAGCAGGACACATAGGGCACATGGGGGCAGGACACATGGGAGATGGACACAAAGGGAAAATAGGAGCAGGACACATAGGGCACATAGGAGCAGGACACATAGGGCAAATGGGAGCAGGACATACAGGGCACATAGGAGCAGGACACATTGGGCACATAGGAGCAGGACACACAGGGCACATGGGAGCAGGACACATAGGGCACATGGGAGCAGTACACATAGGGCACATAGGAGTAGGGCACATGGGAGCAGGACACACAGGGCACATGGGAGCAGGACACATAAGGCACACAGGAGCAGGACACACAGGGCACATGGGAGCAGGACAAATAGGAAATATGGGGGCGAAAACATAGGGGAGCAGGACACACAGGTCACATTGGAGCAGGACACATATGGCACATAGGAACAGAGCACATAGGGCACATGGGAGCAGGGCATATAGGGCACATGGGAGCAGGACACATAGAGCACATAGGAACATGACACATAGGGCACATGGGAGCAGGGCATATAGGGCACATGGGAGCAGGACACATAGAGCACATAGGAGCATGACACATAGGGCACATGGGAGCAGGGCACACAGGGCACATA
>BLSH010190975.1:20544-32997 GCA_018402905.1 Glandirana rugosa
AAAAAAGGAAATTAATGGGGGGGGATAAATCACAGAGACCCTCGAGAGTTTTAGGTGGAATGATCGTAGGGAGGGCCTGGGATACTGAGGGTAGGTTTTATTAAACTTAAAGGGAGACCGGACAAACCTACGAGAACGATTTAAGGGTGGGTTGATGGTAGGTTCTCGTGTGGTAAAGAAGTGGGTTCCACGGAAAGCTTGGTTCCGTCTAGATTGGCTCAGGTTGTAGCATCTCAGTTATGGATGAACCAGAATGGATGTTTATAATTCAAATTATTTTGGATGGGAGTCATAGGGTCCGGGAGGGATGCTAGTAAGGTGGATTTTGAGAGCTCCCAGAGACACTAAATAGGGGGGGGTAATTAAAGGAAAAAATGTGTTGTTTATTTCCCTGCTTTGTTTTGGGAGCCAGATTATGTCCTGCAAAGGGTGGTGTAGGACTGGCTGTTCAAGGAATGCCCAGTCTTTGACCTTGTCATGTATGTGCCAATCTACCACTCTCGCCAACAGTATTGCTTTGTGGTATTTCTGGAAGTATGGTAGGCCAATACCACCCCTGCACTTGGGAGCAGAGAGCCTGGCTAGACTTATTTGGGGTGGATGACTCTTCCATATGAACGCACTGAGTTGGGACCTGATGGAGGAAAAGAAAAATTTGGGGAGGGTGAAGGGTATTGCCTGCTCAATGTACAAAAATCTGGGAAGGAATTTCATTTTTATGGCAGCTGCATGCCCAAACCAGGATAGTTTCACCTTCTCCCAGGTTTTGAGGTCTTTCGAGAATTCCTGCAGGAAGGGGGGAAAGTTCAGTGTATATAGTGCGGCTGTCGTGGTGGGGAGTTGTACACCCAGGTATGGGATTGCGTCCAACTTCCAGGCGAAGGAGAATGAGTCATGGCATCTGCACACAACGTTTTTGGGTAGGGAGATATTGAGACCGTATGATTTGTTGATGTTAATTTTGAAGTTGGAGATTGATCCGAATCAGAGAAATTCCTTGAGAAGGTTGGGAATGGTGATATCTGGTTTTGTAAGAAAGAGAAGACTGTTGTCAGCAAAGGCCGCTACCTTATAGGTACGGTCTCCTATTGTGACTCCTGAGATATCTGGGTGGGCTTGAAGGCGAATGAGAAAGGGTTCCATAGTGAGGATGAAAATTAATGGAGAAAGTGGGCATCCCTGTCTGGTTCCATTCCGGATGGGGAAGGCGTCCGATAGGTGGCTGTTTACCCTGACCCTAGCTTGTGGGTTTGAATAGAGGCTCAGGATGCTATTTTGCATGAAGGGTCCTAGGCCCACTAAGGAGAGGACCACTGCCATGTAGTCCCAGGCCACTCTATCGAACACCTTCTCCACATCTGTAGATAGAAAAAATCCTTCTGTCGATGTCTTGGTCAGCCAGTGTTGGATGGTTAGTACCTTAATGGTATTGTCACGGGCTTCTCTACCAGGAACAAAGCCCGCTTGGTTTTGAGATATTAAGTTGGGGATGTGGGGTAGAAGTCTATTGGCCAGTATCTTTGCATAGATCTTAATGTCTATGTTTAGTAGAGATATGGGTCTAAAGTTTTCAACTTATGTGGGGTCTTTACCCTTTTTGTGTATGACAGAGATATGAGCTTCTAATAGGTCTTTGGGGGGTTCTTTCAGCTCGCTCAGAGAGTTAAAAGCTCTTAGGAAGTGTGGGGCCAGGGCCGTTGAGAATGTCTGATAGTATAGAATGGTAAGGCCATCTGGGCCCAGGCTTTTCCCGGGTTTCAGGCTTTTTAGGGCTAATTGAAATTCCTCCGAGTTTAGGAGGGTGTCGATGGACGCTGTTTGTTCTGGGGTAAGCTGGGGGAGTTTGTGCTCTGAGAGGTATAGCTCTGATAGCTTTTATCCTGGATTGTGAGTTTTGATTGCATTCGGGGTGTTTAGGTAATTTGTACAATTTGGAATAATACTTTACAAACTGTTGTGCAATTTCCTCAGTTTTATTGATTTTTATACCCGTGCCATTTGTAATGGAGTGTACCATCATTTGAGCTCTTTTACCCTGAAGTAGCCTAGCTAAAAGTCTGCCGCTCTTGTTATCTTGGTCATAAAAGAGTTTAGCAGCTAGTGTGACTTTCCTTTTAATCTGTCTATCTAATTCCTCCAATAAAGCTTGTCTTTATGAGACCAGGGCTGCGTATTCTGTTTCGGCTCTGCTTTGTTTATGAGAGGCCTCTAAAGTGCGTATTTGTGTAGTCAGTGCCATGATCATAGCCTGCTTTTCTCTTTTCATTTGCGCTGTTAAGGAGATGCATTTACCCCTTATAACACATTTGTGGGCTAGCCACTGGGTCATGGTCCTCTGAAGAGGAGTTTAGAGTGAAATATTCTTGCAATGAGAGCTTCACTGACTCCTTACTGACCAGTCTCCAGCTCTTGTGCCTCTGTTCAAAATTATGAAAGTGAAGGGTCAGGGAAATGGGGTGATGATCTGATATAGAGGCTCTGAGGAAGAGGCTACGGCCTTGAAACGCGTTAGCCAGTCTATCCAGGTTACCAGTAGGAGACGGTGGATTGGATTTTACCCGCTCCAGCACTGGAAATGCTTGTTACATGAGTTGTTTGTGAGTATGTTTTTATGATTTTTAGCAAATAAATTTTATCAAGGATAATGCGCTAGGCCAGTGCGCCCTTGTGTGCCTTTTTGTATGATCTGATATATACATGGGTTCTATAGTGGCATTGCGAAGGTAAGTCAAGTCTGTCTGGGTAAGGAGGAAATAGTCAGTGCGTGAGTATTTGTTGTGGAAAGGGGAATAGTAGGTATAGTGTTTGGTGTCAGGGTTGAGAGTTCTACAGGCGTCATGGAGGGACAGTAGGTGCATTTGGTTTTCTATTTGGCGCAGGGCCCAATATGGCAGAGAGGAAGATCCAGATGAGGAGTCAAGGTTGAGGCAAAGGGGGACATTAAGATCACCTCCCAGGATGATCATTCTGTCGCGGAACGGGATACGTTTTTCTACAACTTTCCTAACAAAGGGGACTTGGTGTTTGTTTGGAGCGTAAATATTGACAAACTTCACTGGTTTATTATATATGTGGCCTTTGACAAGTAAGTAACGGCCTTCCAGGTCAGCTAGATGTTTAGTAAGCTGGAATGGGAGGTTTTTGGCAATAAGGATGGCTACACCTTTTTGTTTTATTGATTGGGGAGGATGCGTGAAAAATATGCGGGTACTTGTTTTTCTGAAATTTGGGAGAGTTTAGTGCTTTAAAATGAGTCTCCTGTACAACAAACTACCTGGGCCTTGAGTTTAGATGTTTCCCTGAGGTTTGCAGATCTTTTTTTAGGGGTATTGAGGCTCCTGACGTTCAGGGACATTATCTTCAGTGTACTTTGGGCTTTCATCTTGTTGTGGGGGGGGGGTTGTGATGGGGGTCGTAAGTTGGATGAGAGCACGTGGGGAGAGAGAGTACAGGGATAGAGGGGAGGTCAAGGGGTAAGAGGGTTAGAAGGGTTGGGAAGGGTGTGTGGGGTGTGAGGATCACGCGGGCGGCGGAGTTAACGATACTCCGGACCACAATGTGGGATCCCTATAGGGTACTGGCCAGGTGGTAACCTGGCTGATGTGGGGGGGGGTTTGTAGAGTGGACTGGTGGGCGGAGTCGAGAGATAGTTGGCCAGCGGGGAGACCATCGAGAGAATCGGTGGTCATAGTGAGGGTCTAGTCATTTTATAAGCTTGTTATGAACCAGAAATGGAGAAGGTTGCTATTATGCTGAGGCATGGGGGGTCCAAATACAGAGAGAAGATGTGCATGTGAGATGTACTTGTCAACTGTGGTGATGCCTAGGGGTACTATCCATACCGGGCAACTGCGTTGGCTGATCACAGGTATGTGTGGGGAGGTAAATGGAGGGGTCTTGAGTTTCAACATTGCATATTTCAAGCCGTAAACAGATAGTTAAAGGCTTAATACTGTATCTCTTTAGATCTAGGTAACTTGCAAACTGACACCATAGTGGGTAGTCACATACATGTTTCTCAGTAAGCATTGTGGTGCTGAACCGCCGACCCGAGTCTCCATCGACAGTACTGATGACAAAGGGGCTGTCAGAAGGGCAGAACAACACACTAACAGAACAACAAAATCACAACATCAACAACAAAACAATACCAGAACCAAAACCATGAGAGCCCTTGATATTGACAGCGAAACCGGGGGCAGCCTATAGGGAGACCCCGAGGTTGTCTGAGCTGGGCATTTGGGATGTTCCCTCATCTTAATCTCACATCTGAGTCTTTGCACCGACAGGAGTCGACCGACGGGGGACCCAAGGTGGGTGGCAGGAGGAGGGGGGAGAAAGGAGAGGGCCAGGGCTCCCCTCCATGGTCAGGCAGTGGAGCTTGGAATAAAGTGGCAGGTTAAGGTGTTTAGAAGGGAGTTATAATCCACAAGAGTACAAAAGGACTGCCAATCAATGGGTATGAAGGGATTCATGCTCTCCTGCCCCTGCCCGCCTGGTGTCCATGCCGGTCAACTGAGCCTGCCTGAATGAGCTGTTCATCACTCCATTTAAGAATCTAGTCCAAAGGGGAGATATGAGCCATTAACCTTAAGCCATCTCCTGAGAGCGGCAGTAGGGGTACGTGACCTGTTTCCTTTTCTCTCCTTGGCAATGTCCAGAGTTGGGGATCTATGGAGGTCAGTCCCTACAATTTGGGAGCACGGTTGGAGAAAGAAGGCCCGTTGACAAATAATAGGATCCGGGTTTTCTCAGTCCTAGCCACCAATGCTAGGGAGTGATCAAGTGGGTAACAGTTCAAAAGTACAAAGAGGTAAAAGCGGTTGAGGGGGTATGCTGTTGTATGGGGGAGGCCGTTTGTCCGTGTTTTCCCTTAGAGATAGGGCAACAGTAATCTCAGGAGGAAACAATGTGTGATAGACAGGGCAGCAGATAGTTCCATAGCCCTCAGAGTATGTGGATTTGGGGTAAAGTCAGGGGGTTAAGGTCTTATCACTGTTCTATGGCAGGTTGCTGAAGAGGGGGTATCGTCTCTTGGTTGTGAGGGGCAAACGTTGTTCTGGTTCCCATGGAATCAGGAAGGGTGGCAAAAATCTTAGGAGACACAGCATCAAATTGAGGCACTACGGGTGTCAAAAACCAGATGAACAAAAAAGTCTAACATTAACTGCAGTAGCCAATCAGAGATACGTTACCCATCCACTTAGTCACATAGTTATATAGTTACACAGCTAGTCAGGTTGAAAAAAGACACAAGTCCATCTAGTTCAACCAAAAAAAAAAAATATATATAACCAAACAATCCTTCACGCACAGTTGATCCAGAGGAAGGCAAAAAACCCCAGCAAAGCATGATCCAATTTGCTATAACTAGGAAAAAATTCCTTCCTGATCCCCCGAGAGGCAATCGGATACACCCTGGATCAACTTTACCTAAAAATGTTAGTACCCAGTTATATTATTTACATTAAGGAAAGAATCCAGGCCTTTTTTAAAGCAATCAACTGTGCTGGCCAAAACCCCCTCTGGAGGGAGTTTATTCCACATTTTCACAGCTCTTACTGTGAAGAAACCTTTCCGTAGTTGTAGGTGAAATCTTTTTTCCTCTAGACATAAAGAGTGCCCCCTTGTCCTTTGTGATGGCCTTAAAGTAAATAACTAGTAAATAAATAGTCCTATGTGTGTAGGCAAGCCTTAGGGTTTCAAGCCTCTTACTCCGCATCAGGTTCAGGGTTAGGGTCTCCCTGGGATTCCTCTGGAACCAGTTCAGCTTGGTCCTGTCTTCTGCGATGGGACGGGGTGGCGCTTGGTCTTCTCCATGTGTTCAAGTCAGCTTCTTGAGGAAGAAGCTCTGCCCATATTGCCCAGATTGTGAACTCCCGATACCATTCAGGGACTCATGCCTACATGTTCGAAGAAGTGGGGGAGATCAGCCGGAGTCTACAGTACAAATGTGCGACCATGGACGTTAATGGAAAGGCCAAAGGGAAAACGCCATTTGTAAACGATGCGCCTTTCCCTAAGTGATGTCAGGATGGGGTGCAGGGCCCTTCTGTGGTTCAGCATTATCTGGGATAAGTCCTGGAATATTTTGATCTCCGCTCCGTTCAGTGTGATTTTCTGTTGTTCACGGACCCAAATAGCTACCTCTTCTTTCAATCTGTAGTCCATGAAGCAACAGATGATATTGCTAGTCCAGTTTTAGATCAGCTATAGATAGTAGGAAGCGTTCAACAGATATGGGAAGTTTATTTTGTACACGTTTACACATCTTTTCTTTAAATGATCTTTGTTTTTACAAAAATTGCTAATTTACAAAATTCCCAGTGCTAAGTAATATGGAAATGATACCTCTGGGTACAGAACGCGCACATGCATTCTGCATACAATCTTTTAAGTAAAATATTTTTCTGACAATAGTAATGTGTAAAATAATAATAATAATATATACTCAAATGTGAAAATAATACAAAATATTCAAAAATATAAAAATTATACAAATAACTCAATACAACTGTCAAAATAATGGTGTATAAATCAAAAATAAATCTTCAAAGTGATTAAATTCAGGAAAGTTTGTGTTGATCATATATATATATATATATATATATATACACATATATACAGTATCTCACAAAAGTGAGTACACCCCACATTTTTGTAAATGTATTATTATATTTTTTCATGTGACACTATGCTACAATGTAAAGTAGTGAGTGTACGGCTTGTATAATAGTGTAAATTTGCTGTCCCCTCAAAATAACTCAACACACAGCCATTCATGTCTAAATCGCTGGCAACAAAAGTGAGTACACTCCTAAGTGAAGATGTCCAAATTGGGCCCAATTAGCCATTTTCCCTGCCAAGTGTCATGTGACCAGTAAGTGTTACAAGGTCTCAGGTGTAAATGGTGAGCAGTTGTGTTAAATTTGGTGTTATTGCTCTCACTCTCTCATACTGGTCACTGGAAGTTCAACATGGCACCTCATGGCAAAAAACTCTTTACGGATCTGAAAAAAAAAGATTGCTCTACATATAGAGGGCCTAGACTATAAGAAGATTGCCAAGACCATGAAACTGAGCTGCAGCATACAGCAGTTTAACAGAACAGGTTTCATTCAGAGCAGGCCTCGCCATGGTCGATCAAAGAAGATGAGTGCACGTGCTCAGCGTCATAATTAGGGCTTGTCTTTGGAAAATAGACGTATGAGTGCTGCCAGTATTGCTGCAGAGATTGAAGGGGTGGGGGGTCAGCCTGTCAGTGCTCAGACCATACGCCGCACACTGCATCAAATTGGTCTGCATGGCTGTCATCCCAGAAGAAAGCCTCTTCTAAAGTGATGCACAAGAAAGACTGCAAACAGTTTGCTGAAGACAAGCAGACTAAGGACATGGATTAATGGAACCATGTCCTGTGCTCTGATGAGACCAAGATAAACTTATTTGGTTCAGATGGTGGCAACCAGATGAGGAGTACAAAGACAAGTGTGTCTTGCCTACAGTCAAGCATGGTGGTGGGAGTGTCACGGTCTGGGGCTGCATGAGTTCTGCTGGCACTGGGGAGCTGCAGTTCATTGAGGGAACCATGAATGCCAACATTTACTGTGACATACTGAAGCAGAGCATGATCCCCTCCCTTTGGAGACTGGGCCGCAGGGCATTACTCCAACATGGTAACAACCCAAAACACACCTCCAAGATGACCACTGCCTTGCTAAAGAAGCTGAGGGTAAAGGTGATGGACTGACCAAGCATGTCTCCAGACCTAAACCCTATCTGTGGGGCATCCTCAAAAGGAAGGTGGAGGAGCGCAAGGTCTCTAACATCCACCAACTCTGTGATGTCGCCATGGAGGAATGGAAGAGGACTCCAGTGGCAACCTGTAAAGCTCTTGTGAACTCCATGCACAAGAGGGTTAAGACAGTGCTGGAAAATAATGGTGGCCACACAAAATATTGACACTTTGGGCCCAATTTGGAAATTTTCACTTAGGGGTGTACTTCCTTTTATTGGCAGCGGTTTAGACATTAATGCCTGTGTGTTGAGTTATTTTGAGGGGGCAGCAAATTTTCACAGTTATACAAGCTAAACACTCACTACTTTACATTGTAGCAAAGTGTCATTTCTTCAGTGTTGTCACATGAAAAGATATAATAAAATATTTACAAAAATGTGAGGGTGTACTCACTTTTGTGAGATACTGTGTGTATATATATATATATATATATATATATATATATATACACAGTATATAAACAGTATATATGCTGTCCCTGTTTACTTTGTTTTACATCACTGTAGCGGTACCCCCGTAGGTGGTGCTAGTAATTGTAGTCCATCTGTCACCCTGCCCAGCCTGGCACACAATTTCCAGTCACTCTCAGACAGAAAACAGTCCCTATGTCAGGGATACCATATGCAGGTATCCAGCAGGGATGGTCAGATCAGTTGGCTACACTTAAAGGAATCAGGACTAGGTGTAAGTTGAAAATATGAAGATATTTATTACACAAATAGCACACTTCAAACACCAAAACACCAGCAAACATAAATGAGCAAGTAAAAAATGAAAACACACCAAACCCCGAAATAAACACCTAACTATCTGACTAATTAAATACAAACGAAGAAAACACACATATATAATAAGCAACCAGGGATGCCAGATAAGGGGAACAGGGAGCCAGGTACTGGGAGCAGAAGGAGAGCAAGGAAGCAGGTACAGGAATCAGGTCTCTGGGTCTGGATCGCAGATCAGGGATCAGAGCAGGTCAAATTCAGGAATGGACACAGCTTGCAGGGAAAATATCGAAGCATTGGGACAGGGAACAAGGCGGGCTTATATGGACCCAGCAGACCCATCAGGTGCAGCTTAATGACATGTAAGCTCAATCTCCTGGGAGACACCCGCTGGTGGCCACCAGAACTACACCATTTGGTTTTCCAAACACTGCCACCAGCAGGTGACCCAAGCAAGGACACAGATCCTGACACAGGGACAGGAACCTGAGGGTCAGGCCCACTTGTCGGGAAACAAATGTTATCACATGCGGTTTAATAAAAACTGGGTCAACCGTCTAAACTAATTAACACATGATATACTTGCGTTTAGGGGGTCGCATGAAACTGCATCACTACCAACAGGGGACAAGCCTTGAGCTTGTGAGAGGAAGAAACGAGGCTAGCTTTTGGGCTAGACTCAGTCCGTGGAATCTTCCTGGTCTTGCATCGTGGGGGTCAAGTGGCTCCTCTTCTGGATATGAGAGTCATCTTGTTTGCCAGGGGATTTGAATACCTTGGTCAGGCAGGATGCAGCATACCTCCGTCGTGATGGTTCGGCGTTGAGGGAGTTGTCGGTGAGGTGTAGCTCTTGCAGCGTGTTGTGTAGCTCCTCCGGTGATCTGCACTATTTTATCACTGTTTTCTTTAAAAAAAAGAGTTTTTAAAAAACAGGCAGTGGGAATTATAAGTCAGAGGAAATTGCTTCAAAGTGAGGGAATCCCTGGTTGTCAATAGGGTTATCGGAATCAGTGTCCCCACGTTGGTATTTCCCCGCTCTTACTGCTTTGGGGACAATCCAAAATTTTGGATTTTCTTTAACTTTCTAATAATGGCATGACAAATGAGAGGGTGATAGCAATAAAAACATGGTAGGTGTTCTAATCCCTTTCTACTCCATCAAAATCTTATAAAGAAGAAAGGGTATGCAGAGCTATTTTCAGACTATTTCTAATGATGATTTAAATATTTTAGACATTTGATACATGAACCACTCATGTTGACAGTAATAAATATTAATTCTATATTTATGTATCCAGACATATTTTTATCTTTACGTCAGAAACTTTATTTTAAGAAAGTTGAAATCCTTTTAGCATGGCCTAACAGCAGTTAAAATTCCAAAATGTAATAGTAATATAATAATGATAAAATGTATGTACAGTATGTATTATTGTTAACCTATCCAAGGGCCCTGTCCATATTGCCTTATCCCAAGCACTCAGCCAGTTGCTAATACAGAAACTAAGGACTGTATTAAATTGCATGGTTCAACAGACACAGATCAGTGAAGTTTTCTTTTTTTCACTGTGCCCTACATTTGGACAGAAGCAATGATATCTGAAGCCTCTAACAAGTTTTAATGCTGCCATACTCATACTTTCTGTGAGTTTCCCTGCCCATGCAGCCTACACGCAGTCCACATGAGACAATACAAAAATACAGCACAATACGCTACATTCAATAACATTAAAGTTAAAGGAGGAGATTTCTCATGAGCTTACAACTGTGCTCATCTATTTAGTCCCATGGTTAGTGAATTTTTCAAGGGCTTTTTTCACTTTTCACACAATTGAAAAGATGACATTCTAGTTTTCATCGCAGCATGATTTTCTCTGATGTGTTTGTGATTAGTTGAGGAAATAATTCACCCTTAAATAACATCTCCATTTGTAGTTAGTCAGTACATATTATATCACATCGGGAAAAGACATATACATGGAGAGACTGTGCATTGTAGCATACAGGGGTCATCTGTTAGTTTTGTCTGTTGCTATTGTCTTTCTAAGTATATCTTAAGTATATCTTATCATATTGCTATACACACAGCTTAAGCTATTATTATCTGCACATTGTAACCCTTTGCTTTATTGACTTATAGCCTAACAGAATGGAGGAATTCCAGACAAAAATGCACTCTTTAAGAATACAGTTAAAATGTGAGAAGGCATTAATATTTTGGTAATTTTTATTCCTTAAAGTGTATGTCATAGCAAAATAAATAAATAAAGAAACACACTGGTGGAGATTTACCAAAACTGGAGCACTCAGGGTCTGGTACAGCAGTGCAAGGTAGCCATTCTCTGAAATGTATATACATTTCCCCATTCTTTATCCCATGGAAGACCCTGCAAGTACAAACAAATACTTGTTGATCTGCCAGAAAAGTGCTCAGCTCCAAAATCCTGTTGTGGTTTCAGCCCTGCCCAGTTGACTTCTGCGACAGTACTAAAACTTACCGCCTAACTTATTGTCCACAACACAGAGACTAATCATTATGTAGTCCTAAGATAACACCTAGGAGGGCTAACTAAACTCCTTTAAAGGGTAACTCTACTTTCATGGGGAAAAAAATAGCAAATAAAGAAAAAATAATATAGAGTATACAACTGCGACACGTCATGTTGTAATTGAATGTTATTGAAAATTTAAAAATGACCTTTCCTTTTTAATCTACAGCCACAGTAATTTTCTGTAAACACAATGCAATATGGCTACCTGGAGTTGTTCTGTACACAGAATGTGTACTGACCACTCCCCAGAAATGTCATTTCCTGCTTGTGTGGTTGGCTCGCTGATTTTCCCAGAAGTCTTCCTAAGATACAAGTCAGATTTCAGGCATCCCCTGCAGCAAAAATTTTATTTTTGGTGAGATACTCTCAATAGGAACATGTCTAAATGTATGCAGGCCCAGCAGATTTCCTCATTCGTGCTCTGCAGCTGCACAGCTGGTTGATAATTATGAAACCATTCCCATTAGATCCACTCAGGACAGTGGCACAGAGGAACAAACAGTGATTTCTTTAGATTAACGGAATCTGGAACAAAGTTTTTTATAATCCTTGCAATGTATATAGATCACCCAGAGGAGAATGTTTTTTCTCAACAAAAGTGGAGTTACGCTTTAAGCTAACACAGGAAGTGTGCACAAGACAGCTATAAACTTCTGACATGGTCGACTGGTATTTATTTTCACTTTTAATAGATATAACAAAATACTTCTAGTAAAATAAACAAGTGTAACCACTTCATAATTCACCCGTGTCCCCCATGTAGGCACTGTATAGGTTCAGGCACAGACCCATCCTCATTCCATATATTATGACATAAATTTGCAAGAAAACCACAAACTTATGATGTCACTGGCCATTAAAAACTTTATTCAAGGTACAGACACAAGAACAAACATACTACTGTCTCTGATTCTGGACCACCAACCTCCAATAAGTGTCACCCTTATGGGCTTTATCATAGAGATCACTACGATTTAAGGTGAGACAATTTAGGATGAAATGTGTCAGAGGTGGGAAATCTGGAGAATAGCTGCATGCTTGTGCTTGTGTCTGTTCCTTGAGTAAAGTTTTTACTGGCCAGTGAAGTCATCAGCATGCAGCTGTCTTGCAAGTTTAAATGGTAAAGCACTTCCAGTAGTATTTTTCACAGACCAAAAAATAGCAAGGGAAGTTTACTTTTAAGGTTTACATACTCTTTATTTTCCCTGCGATAAAATCCTATGAATCATGACTTAAATTAAAGCCAAGGCCAAACTATGGATAGTAAAATTTTAACTATTCTAAACTATTAGTAAATAAGCTTTAAAACAAGTTCTCATAAGTAATATATCTTCAACATTCATAACAAACTTCTGTGTAATCTTAGGAAGTTAGGCTTTTT
>BLSH010191005.1:0-14064 GCA_018402905.1 Glandirana rugosa
CCAGTCTACCCCGACATACCACCGACATCCAGTAACGATATAACGGCATGCGATCAGCTAAACGTTACAAGACTAGATCGTCAGCCAGAGTGAACAACTCACAGACATCTCCGGGCAACATTCACTGCTTCTTCCGGAGCTAACACCACATCTCCCCAGGCACCATAGTGGCGGCGCCTCGTGGCTCCCAACCGAGAGGCCAAAGTATGCAAGATCTATCTGCCTCTGACTGCCTCACAGAGACCACGGCAATCTTCCACCCCGATATGGCAAATATTCACAATGGCCCGGGAAATAGCCGTCTGGAAGGGGACATTCGGGCGCTATTGCAGGCCTTCCCAACTAAACAGAATGTCGAGGCCCTGATCCTGCGTGTGGAGTAGACGCACCGCTGAGATATCCAGGAGGTGAGGGCTGATGTGCAGACACTCACTGAGAAAGAATGTCGGCGATCTCTGCCCTGGAACTCCGAGTAGCGGCCTTGGAACGTTCCCAGACCTCTCAGGGTGACACAGCGGTGAAATTACAGCTCCACTTGGAGGACCTGGAGGATAGGAGTTGCAGGAACAATCTGCGGCTCCGGGGCCTTCCAGAAGCCACGGCACTGAAGATCTAATGGCTACAGATACGGCCATCCTTCTGAGAGTGTTGGACGCACCACAGCACGAAGTGAAGCTGGATAGAGTACATAGAGCCCTGGGCTCTCGATCGACAGACCTTAACAGACCACGAGATATAGTTTGCCGCCTGCACCACTACCCTCAGAAAGAACTGATCCTTTGCAAGGCATGGGAATTAGGGGAGGTGGACTTCGATGGGGCTCGCCTGAAGATATTGCTGGACCTGTCCAGAACAACTCTGCAACGTAGAGCCCTCCTGAGACCGTTGCTAGAGCTAGCAAGAGATCAAGGCTGCACATACAGATGGGTATACCCGCTGGCGGTTACCTTCCAGAAGACTGGCTCCGCCTTCACCCTTTGCACACCAGCGGAACTACCGGCACTATTCACCTTCCTGGAAGCAGAGCCCATACCGGTCCCCAACTGGATAACGATCATTTCCCGCCAAGTAGGCTGTCCAGGCCCCTCAACATCGGGGGCCCTTATCAAGCAAAGCCACAGTGACCCAGGAGGAGAACCAGACCCCTCTCGGCGGAGCAATCACATGAGTTCAGAGAGGATTAAGCCGTGTCACCTAACATCCATGTTATACAAACTGTTATATCACATTACGAATGTCTGATGGTTGCTAAACATTACTGCTCTAAAGCTAGTTGCATTACACTAACTATGCCTAGTGGATCTACCCTTCAGTTTGAACAATCTGGTGCTTTTCTCTGTATGTTATTGGAGCCCTTACCTGCTTAGACATATTGCCACCGGAAGACTGAAATTTACTATTCATTATCTTGCCCCAAGTTCGGATTAGACACACGTTCAATACAGGCTTCCCTATTGCCAACTACCCCAGAACCTGCACAACCTTTGCAGTTACTCACTATGGGCCCTCGAAGTGGCTTCTACTATGCAAAGACTCGCTGTCTATTTTAGCTATAAACTATACAGCACTCGGCCGCAGTACTTGGAACATGCACATACCAGGATTAACATGTGTACCAAAGAACTCGGAATAGACCACAATGCCTCTTTGAGGTGGGGACTGGGGACAACCCTACGGGTTATATAAGATGCATAGACTGACTGTCCAGATCCCCCTTTTTACCACTGGACAACTGTAACTACACTGGGGTGGGCTAGTGTTGGCTTGCTACATATCCCTCGATGTTTGCGGCCAAACTTCTTGGACTCTGCTCCTTGGCCCAAGGTTTCCTGGTGACAAAATGCCACAGGCGATGAGTAAGGATAATGCACGGAACTATATGAACACTTCTGTTGTCTGGCCTCTTTGACAACCACTGCCTGAGAAGCAGTGGTATGTATATAATTAACGTTATGTGTTAATACTGTGTTCATCTTGGGATATCAAATGTACACTGTTGGATATATACTGCACAGTCTTCTCTCCTGGAGAACACCGGGAAGTGGACCCAGATACCGATGGGAGATGGAGACACTAGCATATGGAAGGCCACTAAAGGGGCATTAGAGGGCCCCACGGGAGTTCAATCAAGTACGCCCCAAATGAGTAGACCAATGCCATTAATCCCCTTTCTAAGTGTCTGCTGAATGAGAATGGTTCCTACAGGAACCTCAGTTAAAAGGTCTGGGAAGCCTGTACTGTATTGAGCCCCTAGACCAAATACAAATCAGATGGGGTAGTATAGTGGGGAGGTCTAACTTCCCTTGAGATATGGGAACATTATATCGTATGAGCCTCAGAGACCCAGGCCCACACCTAGAGGAGCAGAGCTGGACAGTTAAAAAAGATATAGCAGAGGAACATTGCGGGATAGTACCAGCAGCATGCAAATTTAGTTTAGCAACCAAGAAACTACAATATACTTGTATGTTTAAAAGTTAACAACTTTTGAGTTTTTTCTAATCAAGGTCGGGGTGGACAGGAGGAGGCCAGTTGTTTCTCTTACCGTCTCTGTCTGTCCGCGTTCCCCAGTAGGACTACACTCAATACCCTGCCACTGGCTGGAGAGCATATTAGCTATTTTATACTAGCTGTCATTTTAGTGCCTGAAGGCAGTGTTCTGATTTCACTGCTTTCTCTGTTTCTTTCTTCACTTCCTCAGCATCCTACCTCTGGGGTACCCCTTTCCATCTATGTTCTCTTTCTTGTTCCTTAGATCCTTCTCTCTACCCCCTCTTTCGCTCCTTAAATTCCCTACTGGTAAATTTTCCTGTTACTTTCAGCTCCCTATCTTTTTTCTCTCCCTTCCCCAACTTTGGGTGCTGATGATGGACAACATTAAGGTGCTTGCCTTAAATGCCAAAGGTTTAAACGTACCAGAAAAGAGACATATGCTACTTAATGACCTGAAACACTGGTATACTTATATTGCTTTTATCCAGCAGACTCACTTCAGAAGCAACACACTTCCTCCAAAACAGACTCTACCCTTTTGCTTACCACTCTACCAAACCATCAGCTAAGTCAAAAGGAGTCTCTGTCTTGATTTCAAGCCGGATTCCCTGAACATGCCAATCCATCGTTAATGATAATGAGGGCCGTTACATCTTCTTGAAGGGTCTGGTGGGTGACGTACAGGTGACGCTAGTTGTTTTATATGCCCTGAATGACCAACAGGATGTCTTCATTAGGTGCACTCTGGAAAAACTAGCATTGAGCTCACAGAAGGCCACTTCATTTTGGGAAGAGATTTCAACGTACCCCTCATACCCTCGGAGGATACTGCCTCGGGTAGCTCCTCTGTCTCTCCCTCGATGCGAAAACGTATAGTACAAACGATACATACAAACGAGGCTACAGCATCCGGGCAAACAAGACTACTCTTACTAATCTCCTCCCCATAAAGTATACTCTAGGATTGACTACTTTCTAATCCCGCATAGTCAATTACAGGCAGTCTCCCACACGTCAGTTGGGAATAGAACCTGGTCCAACCATGCACCGGTAGTCCTGACATACATACTATCCGACACTTTACGGTCCAGAACTCGCTACTGGCGCCTTAATGAAAGTTTATTACAGACGCCAGAAGTGTTGGCGGATGTCACTAAAGAGCTGCAACTCTTCTTTAGTACCAATGATCAACCTGATTGTGACCCTGGTATTTTGTGGGAAGCTCATAAAACTGTAAGGGTAAGGAGCTCCTGGAGACCTAATCCTCAGGAATGAAAAAATTGAAATATCTCATAAAAGGAATTAGACCACTGTCGCCTCCCCCACCCCCCCATCCCTCTTCCTCCCCCTCCTTTCCTACCCCCTACACTACATTGTTTCCTTTTTCCTTTCTAATTTTATTTCCCTTTATTACTTGGCAACTTTTCTGAGTATCAACACAAAATGATGGGGCAGGTGCTCTATGACTAGACCTAACTATGACTATGGTAGTGAAACGTGGATTTACATAAATGGAAATTGGTGTTAGATCAAGATCTGTATTATGGCCATGTTGCAAAATGTATACTATCAAAGACTGCCATACCAATATTCAATATTCAATATTTTATCTGTCTGGATGTTGTTGGGGAGTGATCCCGCATGTCATGTTTCACTTGACATACTAATAAAATCATATTTGAAAAAAAAAAAAAAATCTAATTTAGTTATATCTTTGAGTGCGTCATTCAGGAAATTGGTGTCAATGTTTTTGGTGTCATATAGGGATTAATAAAAGGTATAGATTTTTCCCATTATGCCACTCCTGGAATTCTCCCCCTCCATTTATGTTATTATTTCCTTTGAAATGTGAATTTTCCTAAAGAAGTACTTGGTACACTTTTCATTCTCTTTTAAATGTTTTACACGGTTTTTCAAAATGACTTCTTTTGCTTTCTCCTCTAAACATTTTTTAATGTTCTTTTTTGCCGTATAAATATTATCAGCTACATCACAACCTATTCCTTTAAATTTATACAAAGTTTGTAGCTGGGTATTTAGATTATCAAAAAAAATCTCTTGTTTCTTTTGCCTTGTGAAACCCTAATCTAATGAAACAACGTTTAATTTTCCCTTTTACTATATCCCACCATGTTAGAATACCAGTAGCGTGCAACTTTTCTGTCTGCCACTCCTGAAACACTTTAATGAAATCCTTATACATTTTATCATCTTGTAGCAGAGAGGTGTTCAATTTCCAAAAGGCTCTTCCCACTTTTTGTTCAACTGGGCTTGAAACTTTGAAAATCATCACCTGAAATAATATTCTCTTTATGAACGCATGACAATGGCAATAAACACTTAGCAGCAAATATAAAATCAATTCATGATCCCGCATCTTTACCTTGCCATGTGACCCTCTCAGTTAAGGGTATATTTTTATTGAGAGTCATGAAGATATCTTTAAACTTGAAATCAGTTATCATTGCTTTTAAAAGGTTAGCTGATCTATTAGTCATTTTAACACCTGGACCATATCTATCTGTGCCAATTAAAGTACAGTTAAAATCACCTGCTACAAGCATTGGTTTAACCACTTCCCGACCACTGTATGCAGAAGTGGTTCAGTTATCCTGACTGGGCGTCATATGGCGTCCTCAGGATAACATGCCGGCGCGCGCTGGGGGGGGGGTTGCGCATCGCGGCGATCAGTGGTGTGGGGGGGGTCAGTCTGACCTCCTGCATTACGGATCTCGGTAAAGCGCTTCCATCGGAAGCACTTTACCATGTGATCAACCGTGACCAATCAGGGCTGGTCACAGTGTGACACAGGAAAGTCGTTTATCGGCTTTTCCTTTACTCGGGTCTGCAGACCTGAGCAGTGGAGAGCCGATTGGCTGCTCTCCTGACAGAGGGGGTCTGTGCTGATTGTTTATCAGCACAGCCCCCCCCTAGGATCACCACACTAGACCACCAGGGAGCCTGCCCAGGGACCACCAGGGATGTGCCCATCCAGGAACACCAGGGAGCTGACCAGGGACCACCAGGGAGACCACCCTAGACCACCACGTAAGGGGCACAGTGCCCAATATGGATGGCACTCAGTACCACTTTCAGATGCCACCCTAGACCACCAGCGAATGGGCCCCTATCAGTGCATCTGCCCACCAGTGCCCCTATCAGTGCGTACCAGTGCCCCTATCAGTGTGTACCAGTGACACATATCAGTGCCCACCAGTGCCACCTATCAGTGCCCATCAGTGCCACCTATCAGTGCCCAGTGTCGCCTATGAGTGCCAATCAGTGCCATCTATGAGTGCCCATCAGTGCCGCTTATCAGTGTCTGTCAGTGCTGCATATCAGTGCCACCTATCAGTGCCCATCAGTGCTGCTTATCAGTGCCGCCTAACAGTGCTCATCATTGCTGCATATAAGTGCCTCTTCATCAGTGCCACCTCAACAGTGCCGCCTCATCAGTGCCAGTCAGTACTACCTCATCAGTGCCCATCAGTGTAGCCTCATCAGTGCCCATCAGTGATGGAGAAAATATACTTATTTACAAAGTTTTGTGACAGAAACAGAGAATTTCATTTTTTTTTTAATTTGTAGCGAAAAAAATAAAAACCACAGGGGTGATAAAATACCACCAAAAGAAAGCTCAATTTGTGGGAACAAAATGATAAAAAAATTGTTTGGGTACAGCGTCACATGACTGCGCAATTGCCATTCAAAGCGCAACAGCACTGAAAGCTGAAAACAGTTCAATACGGTCTTTTGTATCTGGAGATGCATATACATTTAACCACTTCAGCCCTGGAAGAATTTCCCACTTTAGGACCAGAGCACTTTTTGCGATTCGGCACTGCGTCGCTTTAACTGACAATTGCGCGGTCGTGCGAAGTTGTACCCAAACAAAATTTGCGTCCTTTTTTTCCCACAAATAGAGCTTTCTTTTGGTGGTATTTGATCGCCTCTGTGTCATTTCTTATCACCGCTATAAACAAAAGAAGAGCGACCATTTTGCAAAAAAAACCCAAATTTCTTACTTTTTGCTAAAATTCAAATCCAAAAAAAAAATATAAAAAAACATTTTTTTTCACAGTTTTTGGCCGATTTATATAATTCCTCATATTTTCGATAAAAAAAAATCGCAATCGGCGTTTATTGATTGGTTTGCATTTACGGATGGTGAGAATTCATTTCTGGGGTTTTTTTTTTTTTTTTATTTTTTACTAGTAATGGCGGCGATCTGCGATTTTTAGCGGTACTGCGATATTGCAGCAGACATGTCGGAACATTTTGACACTTTTTTGGGACCAATGACATTTATTCAGCGATCAGAAATTTAAATGTCCACTGATTACTGTATAAATGTCATTGGCAGTGAAGGGGTTAACCTGCAGGGGGAGAGCTAGGGGTTAACAGTGTTCCCTGGGTGTGTTCTTACTGTGGGGGGGTTGGGCTAACATGGGCATGAGAGATCTAACTGATCCCAGTGACAGGGATCAGTAGATCTCTCATGCCCCACTGACAGGGCGGGGAACCGCTGTGTTTACATTGGCGGTTCCCCGTTCTTTCTCTGTAGCCGCTCATCGCGGCTCGCCGGCGGACATCGGGTCCGCCCGAGTCGCGGGCACACTCCCCAGGAGTGCGGCGGGTGCGCGCGCCCCCTGGTGGAAAAATGCGAATCGCCGCTTATTTACGGCGATTCGCGCAGGGCTCCCCCACTGCCGCCGTGAAAAGACGGCGCGCGGTGGGGAACCAGTTAAAAGATCCCACTTAATACCATCAATAGAAACAGAAAAAAAAACTGTCCCTGGCACAGTCTTGTATATGATGAATTTTTGCTGGCCCTTTAAAAAAATAGCAACTCCTGCACTTTTATTTCCATTTGAGCCTGACCACACAGAAGGGCCACGAGTCCAGTCTTTTGCTCATGTGTGGTATAGCACATGGGACAGCAGACAGTATAAATATAATAAAACACCACAACTTTGTAATTTGGCAGATATAAATGTCCGCGGCCTTTATTATTGCTGCCTTTAATAGATAAATAAACTTTTGTACAAAACACGTGCAACAGTTCAGTCACTACGACTCAAACTGTATTCAACAAGTAAAGGGGCATTCCCCCACCAAAATATTACACATTTTTAAAAGAAGAAACTTGAATAAAACGTACACTCCAAACTGTAACGTCCCCCTCCATGAGGTGACACTGCCACACAATTCAGCCACGCCATTAAATAATTTCTCTCATTCTTTTTTTTTTTTTTTGGGAGGGAGGGAGGGAACACCACAGCTGTATGTCACAGGGGCCAGTGGAAAAAAACTGGGAACGGACCCCTCTTTTTATTTAAAATTTTAACCGCCTAAAACCTAATCTGCCCTACTACAAATATCACCTGACCTACCTATACCTTCTAGTAACCAATGGAAGCACTTCCCGCATTTTTCCCCAGGGGAGCCTGAAACTTCTACTGCCGATATCCCACGAGGAAAAGGGGGGCTTGAAACTGCTTCCCCCCCTTTTCCCTCCATGGGACAGCAGACAGTAGAAATATAATAAAACACCACAACTTTGTTATTTGGCAGATATAAATGTCCGCGGCCTTTATTATTACTGGCTTTAATAAATAATGGATAAATAAACTTTTGTACAAAACACGTGCAACAGTTCAGTCACTACGGCTCAAACTGTATTCAACAAGTAAAGGGGCATTCCTCAGAAGACAGGTGAGAATCACCTGTCACCAAGCCCCAAAAGCCGCGGCCTTTTCAATACAGGTCCTGAGACCTGCATTGAAAATATCCAGCCCTATCTCTGACAGGTGCACCCCGTCCCCCCTGTAGAGACCAGAGGGGCCCCCTTCCAACTCAGAGTGCCTGTAGGAGAAACCAAAAGAGGGACCTAAAAACTTTTCTACCGATCTATTAACCCTCTTTTTAACTTTTTCTAGCGGGCGCAAATGGTCAGAAGACAACCATTTAAGCCTAGGGATTATTTATGAAAAGATTACCACAGTTTTAGGAGAGGCTAGATGAAACCTGACCAGATCATCTCGAATATTGAAAATTAAACTCAAAGTTTTCCATTTACCCAGGTCGTTGCTCTTAGACTTGCCCAGTAAACGAATGAATGGCCCAGGATCCAAACAGTTTTCCTGGAACCTGTAATTATTAAGTTAAACAATTAGGACGAACATACAACAAGAAACAATCCGATTTCCACCTTCCTATTTTTTTGATCGCGCCCTCTCCAAAACCCTACCTAGCTGCTTCTGATGCTGCTCCTATCCTGAAGGAGTGGGATGTTATCCTAACTCCCTTTAGCCCCAATTTTCCTTTGCATCTTTCCAATATACTGTTAAACTGAAATTTTGTTAATGGGGATCCAACAGCTGCCCTGCGCAATTCCGTCTGATTGACAGATATCTCCTCATCGCTTCTACTGGACACAACGAGGAATTCTCACACCTGTTTAACACCAACCAAGACCCTTTCCCTACCTGATCTGTTTTGGATCTCCTCACGAAAATTTTTAGCCTAAGGTCCCCAAGATCCACATCTTCCTTTTGAAGACCCCCTTTTTTATGTTTAGAAATCATCACTAACTCTGATATCCTCAAGGCCACAAAGAAGGCTACTAGGAAGGCTGCCTTGAACAGTTCTGCTTCAAACGTGGTCCAACAGACTGCATCTACTGTACTGCAAATTTCTTTAAGCAATCCAGATGAAATGGGGGCTCTGGAATCATCTACCTTGTTCTTCTTCTTGTAACCTTTGAGCGCCTGTCTAACTGTCATG
Organism: Glandirana rugosa; assembly: GCA_018402905.1. Lineage (NCBI taxonomy): Eukaryota > Metazoa > Chordata > Amphibia > Anura > Ranidae > Glandirana > Glandirana rugosa. The sequence goes on from BLSH010191005.1 coordinate 9,280, forward strand.
AATTTGAACAAAGAGGGTCGATCATTTAGTTTTAGAAAAAAGGAAATACCTGCAAATATTTTGTTAATATGCGACCAAGAATACGTTTTAAAAAATAACTCATTCAAGAAGGCTAGCACCAGGCCTTCTGATACCACCAAGGGGTCAACCCCATATTTTTGAAGAAACATACTCCACGACCACCAGACTGACTGATATCCCGCCATGGTGGAGGGGGCAATGGAATGCTGCACATTGAGCAATACTAGGTCTAGATTAGCCTCCAAAGGTGCTCCGGGCAAGCTAAGCCCACTGGGCCTGCGTTTGGTAGCAGGGATGCAAATCGCTCCATCTGAAAACGAGACAGAGCGTCCGCCAATTCATTCATCCTGCCCAGAATGTATTCCACCTTTAACCAAACATTTAAACTCAAACACTTAAATATTAAATACCTAAGCAGAACAATCACTGGTGGAGACTTGGAGGTTAAACAATTTATTGCATATAAAACACCTTTGTTATCCGTTTTGACCAAAATGCGCCTGTTTCTGAAACTGTCCCCCCAAAGTTCCAGAGCCACTAGAATGGGAAACAGTTCCAGAAGAAGGCTATTCCTCAAAAAACCTTTGCTTGCCCATGATACCTTCCATGCCCCAGCGCACCAATGCATCTTAAATAGGAGGTCCGCTGTCATTTGGTCTGGGGAAACCATTAACCATTGGACCATTGTGTGTAGCTTCACTGGCGACTCCGCCTTCAAAAATGGGCTCTTTGGTCTGTTGCTGACTGGGGTTAGACATTTTTTTAAAACATTTAGCGACAGGGTGTGCTCCTGAACAGAAGGCACATTCATGCCTATATTTGCAAGTGTTTGGCCACCAACAGTGGCTTTCGTTAAAATTGAAACACACTCCTTTCTGGTAGCTGGTATGAGTGGCCTGGTTTGCCGCCCCGGTTGTTTTAATATATTGAGGCCTCTGGGGAAGAAAAAGATTCAGCCATAGGCCTACATCCTTTGTTCCCCAAGGCAGAGCAGAGTGTACCGCTTTCTTCTGGCGAAATGATTCATCATAGGCAAACCAAGCCACCCCACCAAAATTCCTATAAGCCTCTAGGACTATGTCTAGGTGCTGAAAAAGACCCGTACTTAACTCTGGGTGCCTTTCACATAACACACTTGCGAAAATACAGAAAGCCTGTAACCAATTATTAATTTTTTTTTACAAAAGGCCTCCTTTTATCATCTTCTGCTTTATCATCCTTATTACCTACTGGAAGATGGAATTAGTGACAACAGATCCACATAATCACCATTCCAAATTTTTTCTTTAATACTTGCGGAGAGGTGGAAACCTAGCGGAGATAAAAAACAGGACAGAGCCTCTTTTCTGCAAACCTCAGGTACATTAACAATTTTAGAACATTCTGCTTTCTTGGCAGCCAAAGCTGAATTTCCTAATCCCTGACTATCTGAAATTTCACCACTAGATGGCGGCCATACCTCTGCTACATTCTCCAATACGGGAGAATCCAGCACAGGCGCAGTAGGAACCTGGGGAATCTGTGAGCTGCCACTGTCACCACCGCTCTCCTTCAACAAATTTAAGTCCTTTACAGTCCTAACTAGCACAGAGGAGAAAAGATTGATTAATTGTTGTGCCAACTCATCATTTCCAGAGACCAAGCTGGCACAGCAGGGTTTATACTTGCTGTAGAGCAGACCATTGGAATCGTTCTGCCGGCGCTGGACTGCGGCTCCCTTGCTTCTGGTTCAAAGTGCCGCTCGGTAACAGCAGTCCTCCCTCTCTCTTCAGGAGCCCCTGATCTCCCAGGCAGCGCCCCTCTTGCCTCTGGTCTTCTTGTCCTGGGAACGGACAAGCCGCTGCCTTGCCGTTGGTTTGACCCAGCTGGCCTGCCCGTTACTGTGCGAGGTGGTGATGGGGAATATCGCCGCCTCTTCACCTGCCCCCCTCTCCTGGAGGGGAGTGCCGTCTCTCTCCTCCCGCTGACCCGGATCTTCTGCTGCCGGTGGAACCTCCTCTTCCTCCACTTCCATCCTGGGGCTGTAGTCCTCTTCTTCATGACGACCCGGGACCGGCGGTGGGAGCTGGCGGATGGCAGCGGCGGCTGTTTCGGGGGGTACGGCGCAGACGGGGAACCTGGAGCTCGCTTCCATGGCTTGACCCGACGATCTCAGTAGGTCCAGGCAGGCTCTCACCCATTCTTCTCCCCCTTCTTCTCCGGCTCTCTCGATGAGTCTTCTAAGCAGCGACATCCTCTTCAGCCCAAGTGACGCTGTTTGCTCAATGGAGCAAGCTCCTAGAAAACCACAGCTGTATGTCACAGGGGCCAGTGGAAAAAACTGGGAACGGACCCCTCTTTTGATTTAAAATTTTAACCACCTAAAACCTAATCTGCCCTACTACAAGGATCACCTGACCTACCTATACCTTCTAGAAGCACTTCCCGCATTTTTCCCCAGGGGAGCCTGAAACTTCCACTGCCGCTATCCCATGAGGAAAAGGGGGCTTGAAACTGCTTCCCCCCTTTGCCCTCCATTCTTGCAGGAAAAAAACACTTACATTAAAAGCCGCCAAAAAGTTAAACACAGTTATGCGTCTTAGCTGACTTTTTATGCAGTGCACGTTAAAGGATAAATCTTCTAAAACAGCCATGGTGAAATAAAGTAGAGATCCCTAGACAAGACTTACTCAGAAATCCATATTGTCGTCTGAAGGATCCATTCCCATCACTTTAGTCAATTGGTAGATTAAATCAGTGTTTAAGAAATCCTGCTTAGGAGATGCTAGGCCGACTGGATTAATAGGAATCTCATCATCAAACAATAGATCTCTTGACATATTATCCATTGGAAGGGGGCTGGGCTCCACTTTCTCTGAATCCTTGCTAGCAAAGGATTTTACAACCTCTGCCTATGACTTCCCTTCAGCTTGTATATCCACCCTTGCTCCAATCGCAGCTGGCGATCTGGTTCGTAGTTTCTTGGCTTTTAACTTCACAGCTTGTTCTGCGTCTTCACCCTCAGGGGACTTGCCTTTTTCCAAAGCCTGCTTTCCTTCTCTGGATCTTCCAGGTTGATTTGTGATATATTTTAAACGTTGCTCCTTTCCCTTTGCTTTGCTTCCTCCGATGATACAGCTTCCATTTTCTCCAAGACAGATTCCTCCTCCTCTGGTTCAGTAACATGGTGTGATGCTGAATTTTCTGCTTTGACAGATCCTTTTGCTTCAGAAATGTCAGAAGTTAATCCAGCTGCAGGATTTTCCAAGTCAACAGCAGAGGGCGCTGGTCCAGCTGAATTTTCCCGCTCAGATGATAATTTTACCTCAGAATTAGCTGCAGCAGCCTGCCTTGGTTTCTCTGTGTTATTACGATGGGGACAGTTTGAATAAACATGTCCAGGGCAAAGGCAGAAATTACATCTTTTAACTTTAGAACATGCTAAAGTTTCATGCTCAAACGAGTCACAATTCCTGCATCTATGTCTCTCTTTGCATTGCTCAGTTTTGTTGGCATATACATGGCATATGCGACAGAAACTGCCCATTCCATCAAAAAAAATAAATCCCCGTTATGCTTTCCAATGCTAAAGCGAGCTGGGGGAAGAATGTCTTTTTTAAATGACACAAGATACTTCCTTTTTCCAGTCCATAACCCAAACTGGTTAGTAATTTTATGTAAAAATGTTACTTTATCACAAAACAGGGAAAGCCAACTTGTAATGTCTTCCTGAGGTAAATTTGGATTATACATTTTCACCACAAGCCCCTGTAAATTCTCTTCCTCATAATGTGGAGTCAACTTTACACAGTCCAATAAATTATCATTGCAATGCTGCTGCAATTTTCTCACAAAGTCAAGGCAGGTTCTCTTATTAACCAGTTCCCTACCGACGTATAGTGAAATGACGTCGGCAGGGACTGGCCGTCGATCCGGGAGGACGTCATATGACGTCCTCCGCTTCTCGCCGCTACTGCGGGCCCCTGGGGGCCCGCACAGCGGCGATCGCGGATCGCTCGTCTGCCGGGGGGTTGTGACCCCCCCAGATCGGGGTAAAGAGCCAATAAAATTGGCTCTTTACCCCGTGACCGGCTGTGTCCAATCACAGCCGGCCACAAACGAGCCTCACGTGCATGCCGCTCGTGCGCGCCCCTGGGGGCGCGCAGCGCGGCGATCGGAGCTGAGGCTTGTCCCTCGGACAAAGCCCAGCTCCGATCCGTGTAAAGAGCCAATAGATTTGGCTCTTTACCACATGACCGGCTGTGTCAATCACAGCCGGTCATGTGATGTAAACAAACCGCGGTAACGAGCTGTTACCGCGGTTCTCCCTGTCACACACCGATCGTGTGTGACAGGGAGATTGCGGTAACTGCTCGTTACCGCCCACTGTGTACACCAAGCACACTGATCACCCCCCCCAATAAAGAGGACCTGTCACCACCCCGTCAGAGTACCTGTCACCTGTCAATCAAAGTACCTGTCACCTGTCAATCAAAGTACCCGAATACCTGTCATCTGTCCATCAGAGTACCCGAGTACCTGTCACCTTTCCATCAGAGTACCCGAGTACCTGTCACCTGCCCATCAAAGTACCCGAGTACCTGTCACCTGCCCATCAAAGTACCCGAGTACCTGTCACCTGTCCATCAGAGTACCCGAGTACCTGTCACCTGTCCATCAAAGTACCCGAGTACCTGTCACCTGTCCATCAGACTACCCGAGTACCTGTCACCTGTCCATCAGAGTACCCGAGTACCTGTCACGTGTCCATCAGAGTACCCGAGT
>BLSH010191005.1:44196-67077 GCA_018402905.1 Glandirana rugosa
ACGCGTGGACACGAGCGCGTGCGCGGCCTTTGACGCGGTCTGCCGCGGATAAATTTGAGACCTGTAGGACGTGGTTCAACGACGAGCAAGATGTCGCAAGGTCTGGACACCCGGAGTCGAGGGATGGACAAGGACACAAAGTGGACAAAGGACAACTGGGCCGAACGGAACTGGACAACAGGCGATGGACGTAGCTGGGGCCGATAGGTGCTGGTAGGCGAACAGATGAGGAGACATGGAGGCGACGGGCGGGCAATTGCTTGGAAACGGACTTGAACTGCTAGGCGAACGGATTGGGAAAACATGGAGACAGGTGAAACACAGGAACAGGTAGGGAGCTGAGGCCCACAGGTCTGGAACGCTGTAGAACGAGCAGCAACTTGGTGCAGGATGTCCAGAGTTTAAATAGGCGCCGTCTGGCGCAGTTTCCGGCGCGTGCGCGAGCACAGGTGCGCACGCGCACGCGGGTGCGCACAGGAGCGCGCGAACGCGCACCACCGCGGAAACGCCCAGGAACAGTGGCAAGTCCTTTTTACTAACACTTGCACGATAGGGCAGCCAATTCCGACACTCATCTGGCAGAAGTGATGGCAACTAAGAAAGCCACCTTCTGCGACAGAAGCTGTAAGGGAATCTCCCTGATCTTTTCATAAGGTGGTTTTTGAAGAACAGAAAGCACCAGATTCAGATCCCACGGAGCCATCGGGGGTCTCACCCGAGGTGCCACATGTCGCACACCTTGTACAAAGGTACGAATCAGAGAGTGCGAAGCTAAAGGTCTCTGAAAGAGTATGGCCAAGGCCGAGATCTGGCCCTTGAGAGTACTCAAGGCCAAATGCTTATTCAGGCCCTGCTGTAAAAAGGTCAGGACCCTGGAAACGACAAACGAGCGAGGGTTATAGCCCTCTGCCTCACACCAAGCAATGTAAGCCTTCCAGGTGCGGTGATAAATCTTGCGAGAAGTGCACATGCGAGCTTTCAACAGAGTAGGGATCACGGAGTTGGCCACTCCCCTATCCCTCAGCACCTGGGACTCAATAGCCAAGCCGTCAAAGCCAGCGAGGGTAAAGCAGGGTGCAATATGGGACCTTGAGACAGAAGATCGTCTCACATCGGAAGCCGCCAAGGGGCGTCTGCCACCATTTGCACCACGTCGGCGTACCAGGTGCGCCAAGGCCAATCCGGGGCCACCAGAATGGTCGGTATGCCCTCTCTCATAATTCTGCGCACCAATCTTGGAAGCAGACGTACCGGAGGAAAGGCGTACAGGAGACGATAATGGCTCCAGGGGGCCACCAGAGCATCCGTGGCCACTGCCAACGGATCCTTTGTTCTGGACACAAAGGTTTTCACTTTGTGATTGAAGCGGGATGCCATGAGATCCACATCCGGTGTCCCCCACCTGTGACAAATCTGATTGAACACCTCCGGGTGGAGGGACCACTCCCCCTGGTCCAGCTTCTGGCGACTGAGAAAGTCCGTCTGCCAGTTCTCCACACCTGGGATGTAAATCGCTGAGATCGCCGGAACATGAAGTTCCGCCCAACGCAGAATCAGAGCTGCCCCCGCTGGGCTCCGAGTGCCGCCCTGATGATTCACATACGCCACCGCCGTGGCATTGTCCGATTGAATTCGAATCGGATGGCCCTGCAATCTCTTTGTCCAATGAAAAAGACACAGCCTGATTGCTCTCATCTCCAGCACGTTGATGGGCAGGCGGGCCTCCTGGGCCGACCAACGACCCTGGGCTGATAGCTGACCCAGGACTCCACCCCAGCCCTTCAGGCTGGCATCCGTGGTGATCACCGTCCACTGAAGGGGCAGAAACGACTTCCCCTAAGTGAGGGTCGAATCCCGAAGCCACCAGGTCAGAGACGCCGTGGCCTGAGGGCCCAACCGGATCGGAAGATCCAACGACCAGTGGGACTTGTCCCACTGAGCCAGAATTGCTCGTTGAAGCAGACGAGTGTGACTCTGGGCAAAAGGTACCGCCTCGAAGGACGAGACCATGAGCCCCAGCACCCTCATACAGAACCACAAGGAAAACCGGCGGTGCGATAGAAGGGTGCGCACAGCCGACTGTAAGCCTCATAGCTTTGTCGGAGGGAGAAACACCTTCGCCTGTTCTGTGTCCAGAATGAGACCCAGATACTCCAGACGGCAGGAAGGAGACACTGACAACTTCTTCAGGTTGAGTAACCAGCCGAAGTCCAGCAGGGAGGCCATCGTGATTTGCACATTCTCCTCCAGGGCAGATACGGAGTCCGCTCGCAGGAGCAGATCGTCCAGGTAAGCCACTATGGCAATGCCCCTCTAACGCAACAACGCCAACACTGGGGCTAGCAATTTCGTGAACACCCGGGGCGCGGAGGTCAGGCCGAAAGGGAGAGCTACAAATTGAAAATGGCGATCCCCAATAGCGAACCTCAGGAAACGCTGATGGCGTGGATGGATGGATGGAGGTACGCATCCTGTATGTCCAATGATGCCAAGAATTCCCCTTGGTGAAGGGCGGCCACAACCGACCGAACAGACTCCATCCTGAACTTTCGCGCCCTGACAAACTTGTTCAGGGCCTTCAGGTCCAGAATGGGCCGAAATCCGTCCCCTTTCTTGGGTACCACAAAAAGATTTGAGTAAAAACCTCGAAATCTCTCTCCTGGGGGAACCGGTACAATCACTCCCTGGTCTGAGAGGGCCTGTACTGCCCTGGAAAGGGCCTGTCTGCGCTCCAGCGGGAGGTTTAAATTTGATGGGAAGAACCTGTCTGGGGGTAGAGAGATGAACTCTATCCTGTACCCGGTGGACACCACCTCCCGGACCCAGCGGTCTGAAATGTGAGCCAGCCACCGATCTGCAAACCCCAGAATACGTCCCCCCACCCGACACTCGGGTGGGGGGCAACCCATCAGGCTGAGGAAGACTTGTCTTCCACCTTTTCTGTTTTGCGCTGCCACTGCCGACGTCCGGCCCCTGCAGCGGCCTTACTGGAACGGGTCCCCTTGCCTGTCGTGCCGGAGGGACGAAAAGGCTTCTTCTGACCCGACGTAGAAGGCTCCTGCCTACGGCGAAACTCACGCCTGCGGGGCTCCGGAAGGAAGGTACTCTTACCACCCATGAAATCCTTGATGAGGTCATCAAGACGCGAGCCAAATAGACGCCCACCCTGAAAGGGGAGGTCAGCCAGACCTCTTTTGGAAGCGTGGTCACCCGACCAGGAACGCAGCCAAAGAATTCTACGAAGTCTGACAGCCGATATGGATATTCTGGACAGCAAAGGCAGAACATCCACGGCCGCATCACAGAGGTAAATAATCCCCTGGAGCAAATACTCAGCCTTCTGCGGCGCCTCCATCAGGCGACCGCCTACCAAGTCCTTCCTAAGTTCCTCCATGCACTCAGAGAAATGCTGTGCTGCCATGGCTGCAGCCAAAGCAGGTCGCACAGCAGAGCCTGCATTCAAAAACAGGGACTTCAAAAGTGCCTCTGTCTTTCTATCAGCGGGATCCTTGAAGGAAGGGGTCCCTTCCATAGGGATGGTAGTCGCCTTGGTAAGGCGTGCAATGGGTGGGTCCACCACAGGTGATTCCCATTTCTTCAGGAAGCTCTCCTCAAAGGGATAACGCACGGCAAAGCGCGCAGTCAGTGAGGAGGAATGCTGAGGTTGTTGCCATTCACGATATAGGAAATGGTCAAAGAATTCATTGTAAGGGTAGGCCTTGGGGGCCTTGGGGGGCCTGGAAGACCCGCACACATAAACAGATCGCGATTCGCCATCTTGGTCCAGCTGCAACTTAGTGCGAATGCCAGCGATAATAGCGGCAACCAGCACCTTTGTTTGGTCAGCAGCTGGCTCCTGGTCCCCCTCAGTGAACACACTGTCACCACCTGTCTCCTCCTCAGACAGATCCCCCGGGGTCCCTGAGACCCTGGAGGCCACCTCCGGCTCAGATTCTTCCCCTGAGGATAAGGGAGGGGGAGGGGGACGCTTCCTGGGGACCCGTGGAGCGGCGTCCCCTTGTGGAAAAAACTCAGAAAACACAGCCCGCAGCTGGGAGAGAAAGGCCCCTTGGTCAGACTGTGTGGCTGCTGATGCCACCTCAGTAGGTTCAGCAGGGAGATCAGCCATTGTCCAGGAATACAGGAATGTAAGGGACGCCCCCGCACACAGCCACACACCCACAGGAGTCAGAGGACAGCACCCCACCACCACCAGCACCCGGAGGGAGCCTAGCTATACTTGCAGTTCCAGCTGCCTTCTAGCGCAGATCGACTGAAGAGCTGCCCCTGTCAGCACCGTTTCCTGTGAGGAGAGAGAGAAGCTGCAGCCACGTGAAGAAATGCAGAGCATGCAGTGAAAATGGCCGCCAGGAAGCACTAGAGGCCGAATCCTCCTCACAGACAGCGTGCAGTACCGAAAATGGCCGCTCCGAACGCTAGAGGGAAAGCCCCATAGACTGACAATGTCCGCGGCTACGGCAAAATGGCGGCCAATCGCCGCATGGCGATCCGGATGAGAAGGCCGAAAATCGCACGGTGCTTGGGTGGGGGGGGGGGGCGAGGTGTGGCAGGGGGCAAGATGGAGGGCTGATCCCACCGGTGGCTACCCCAGACAAGGCGTCGTTACCGCGAACGCACAAGTTTTGCGGATGTCGGGCCCTCTTCACACCCTGTGACGGGGGGGAAGGTAGGGCACTCACTTACCGGTCCGACATCACGGTAGCCACCAGAAGCAGACTTCGCGCCCTTGACGGCGGTATGCTGCAGGCCCAAGTCACCCTGCCGAGCACATCGGTAAAGGGGACCAAGGAGGGATTTCACCCCGGGCCTCCTGCACGGAACGGGTAAGATGTGGCGGGTCCCCCTTAGCGGGACTGGCTTCGCATCATGTCGGCCAGGTCGGGGAAAGTACAGAGCTCCAGGACTCTCTATGCCCCGACCGGCTTCTTGATAGCAGATCATCTTGATTGCAGTAAAAAATAAAAAAATAAAATAAAAAAAATGGTCATAATCAGGACCGCAGTTCCCTATAGGGAAGCCAGGTCAACTCCTTGCGAACTAGGCATTGAAACTGAAGAGCTATACTGTGAGGGGGTTTGATGTAGGAAGAGAGGACGGCCCCCAGGGGAGGGGCCAGCTGATTCTTTTCCCTGCCTAGTTGGACGAACATAAAACCCCATAAAGTCAATGAAGAGCTGCGTCTGTCAGTGAACGTAAGGAGAAATTTGTTTTGCGCTATACCTTTAAACCAACACACAAGAAAATTTTGTACAAATCAAAAACACATACAGTGCCACTGGAAATAAACATCAGTGACAAAATCACATGAACAGTCCACATCCAGTGTAAACTCAGTGTAAACATTTCATGAAAAACACTATCAGATATGTGAGCCTAACTCTTTTTCTCCCTCCTCCTCTTCCCTCCCTTCTCCAAGCTTAAAGACTGGCTGGAGACTGCACTGTCCACTGTCAACTCTTTCTTGCGAAGCACTGTTAAGAGAGTAGGAGCCATCAGCATTAAAAGTTGTAAACTGTAAATGCTGGACTAAGAATTTTAACTTTAATTAAAATTAAACTAAGAATTTTACTGAGGAATGTTTATTTTATTGTGCTCAATGTGTTAAGTTATATATGCTGAGGGTTTAATAATTCTTTAACAACTTAACCGTTTCCACACCGCGTGCAGTATATTTACTGCGGCGGTGTGGACGCTTACCACAAATCGCCGTAAAAAGGCTGCGATTTGCGCAGCTAGGGGGCCAACGCGCGGCGGCCTCTCGTGCCCGACACACTCTGGAGGAGTGTGCCCGCGGCTCGGGCGGACCCGATGTATGCCAGCGAGCCGCGATGAGCTGCTAGAGCCAAAGAGCAGGGAACCGCCGATGCAAACACAGCGGTTCCACGCTCTTTCAATGGGGACATAAGAGATCTACTGATCCCTGTCACTGAGATCAGTTAGATCTCTTATGCCCATGGTAGCCCAACGCCCCACAGTTAGAACACTCCCAGGGAACACAGTTAACCCCTAGATCGCCCCCTGCAGGTTAACCCCTTCACTGCCAATGACATTTACACAGTAATCAGTGAACATTTAAATTTCTGATCGCTGTATAAAGGTCTTTGGTCCCAAAAAGTGTCAAAAATGTCCGACATGTCCGCCCCAATATTGCAGTACCGCTAAAAATCGCAGATCGCCGCCATTAGTAGTAAAAAATAAAATGAAAACCCCAGAAATGAATTATCATCCGTAAACGTGGCAACTTTTGCACAAACCAATCAATAAACGCTGATTGCAATTTTTTTTTTTACCAAAAATATGAGAAAGAATATAAATCGTCCAAAACCGATGAAAAAAAATGTTTTTTTATATATTTTTTTTAATTTTAGCAAAAAGTAAGAAATATCGTTTTTTTGCAAAATTGTCGCTCTTTCTTTGTTTATAGCGGCGATCAGAAATGACGCAGCGGTGATCAAATACCACCAAAAGAAAGCTCTATTTGTGGGAAAAAAAGGACGCAAATTTCGTTTGGGTACAACGTCGCACAACCACGCAATTGTCAGTTAAAGCAACGCAGTGGCGAATCGCAAAAAGTGCTCTGGTCAGGAAGGGGGTAAAACTTTCCGGGGCTGAAGTGGTTAAAGTACAACTAAAGGCAGCATGCTTATTTTAATAAATCCTTATATAAAATCCCTCAAAGTTACACATGGTAATAAATATAACAAATGAGAGTATGATTTTCCTTATATTAAGGCCTCATACACACGGACATTTTTTTAATGCCACATTTTTTGGCGTTTTTTTGCAGCTCTCCATGTTATTCAATGGCCCCATAAAAACACAGATGTTTTTGAGCTGTAGAGTGCGTCTGCGTTAGTGAGCTGAAAGTAGAACCCACGACCAGCGTGTTCCAAGGCTGTAACGTTTTGGCGTTTTTGACGCCTTCGCTTTCTAACGCTCACTAACGCCCTGCCGACGTTTTTAGGTTAAAAAATAGCAGAGGAATGTTTTTTTAAAAAAAATGCCTATTGACGCCGGAGCTCAATAATGCTCATTAACGCTAATGCAAAAGCCGCAAAAAAAAACACAGATTTTTTTTTCCCCTGACATCGGGCCTGATGTTTTGCTTATTTTTTAACATACGCCCGTGTGTATGAGGCCTTGGATGCAATTGTGGTCTCTAATCCCCCTATTCATTCCTCCTTTGCTTGATAATGCTAGGAATGGTGGGAGGAGTTCAGCAGAGCTCAGATGTAATTTCCTTTCACTGAGCTAGCTTCTGTATCTCCCACAGGAAACTACAATTCCCATGAGTCCTATGCCTTTTATCATGCCCAGTCTATCCAAGGTATGTGACTGCCAGTGCAGCTGCAGAATTGCTCTCAGTGAAAGGTAGAATAGCTGCTGATTCTTCTGTTTATAATGTGTTTTTTTTTCTTAATGAAATATATTTTTAATGGTTCAATATGTTTTATGAATATGTAAAGAGAATGAGAGAGAGAAAATAAGGGAGGAGATAAAAGAGGGAGGGAGAGAGAAAAGGCAGGAGAGAGACGTTATTTTTATTGGGGGCATTGCTAGGTTGGAAAAAGACCAGGGGCTCTAGCCCGAAGAAATGCAGCATGTGGATCACGTGGTGGTGAAAAATGGGTGTGGCATAAAAAATAGTGGGCGTGGCTTAAATGGGCGTGGCTTTAGGGGGTGTGGTTCACGTCTGAGATGAACAAGGGATGGAGGAAGGGAGAAAGAAAGAGATAGGAGGGAAGGAAAGAAGAGAAGGAAGGAAAGAAGTCGGGATGGAGGGACAGCAGGCCCAGATCCTACACCACAATAGCAATAGGTGTATTCCAGAAAGTTTAACAATCAGCAGATAAAGATACCCCAAACACCTGGTGTAACGCTTCAATCATCCCGGCACCATGGTTGGTATGGTGTCAGGATGATTGAAGTGCATTATTTCTATTATTACCTTGTAATATAAAATTAAATCATTCAACTCACCATAAAGCAGAATCAGTGGGAGCCCCGAGCGTGTCACTTGCCACTGTTGCCTGCTACCAGATGCCATCAGGTGTTCCCCGCAGAGTCCCTCCTTCCATCAGGTGTCCCCAGTGGAGTCCCTCTTTCCATCAGGTGCCCCCAGCGGAGTCCTTTCTTCCATCAGGTGCCCCCAGCGGAATTCCTCCTTACATCACAGGTGCCCCCCAGCGGGGTGTGCCTCCTTACACAGGTGTCCCCCAGCGGAGTGTGCCTCCTTACACAGGTGTCCCCCAGCGGTGAGTGTCCCTCCTTGAACAGGTGGCCCCCAGGGGTATGTCCCTCCTTACACAGGTGTCCCCCAGCGGTGTGTTCCTCATTACACAGGTGTCCCACAGCTGTGAGTGTCCCTCCTTATACAGGTGTCCCCCAGCGGTGATTGTCCCTCCTTACACAGGTGTCCCCAGCGGTGGTTGTCCCTCCTTACACAGCGGTGTGTGTCCTGGAGAAAGGAGATGTGGAGGGGGGGGGGGGGGCAGTGAGAGAGCAGTGATGCGGGGCAGGCAGAGAGAGATGATGTCATCTCTGCTCGCCCACCCCGCTCGTAAACAGCACCCTTCTGCAGGCCACTTGCGGCTCTGTAAAGCCACCTGCCCACGGCCAGGGCCGGACTGGGAATAAAAACCAGCCCCATAGCATTTTCATACCAGCTCAACCCCATAATGTCATTATTTTCTTGTTCATAAAAGGGAAAACCATGCATTTTAAAGCACATTTGAAGAATGTATTATATATAGATAAGAAAGCACATAGGGCTAAAGTGGTCAAAGTGGAGCAATTATCAAGGGGGACCCCATGAATGTGGAGGGGACTCTGGTGACCACCTTCTTCAGAAAGAATACACTAGGTAAGGAGGGGGTGGGGTCACTGCTATAAGGGGAAAGCTTTTATATCAGTGCCCCTTACATTATTCTATTCACTCCCGTTTACATTGTTGACCCCCATCCCCCCAGACTGGCCTGGCGGGGCTGTCACTGACCTCCTCTCAGGCGCATTGGGCAAGGCTCATTCAGATGGCTCCAGCTTGGCGGTTTTATCCTACACACTCCTCTCCACAGTCCACATGTCTGACTTTCCCCATGACCCCATCCTGGTGTTCTGCCAAAATAGGCAACGCAGCAGAATTTCGAACCACGCCCCTTCAGGTTTCTTTAAACCATGAGTAATTTCAGATTTAGAAGTAATGTGACATTTTCATGAATAGGTGTTTGGACACAACAGCAGCAACCAAATACAGTGTGGTGCACGCCATTATCAGCGGAGATTGTTACTCCGCTCCGACACTAACCCAAAAAATGACTGCCTCCGAGGTGGCGACAACTTTGTCCCCATTAGCCGCTGTGCTCCGAAAAGATCAAAATGTTCCTGCACCAGACTGCATTCGGTTGCCGCTGTTGTTTCAAAACAAAAATTTGTCAAAATGTCCAATTGCTGTGGGTTTAAAGAAACCAGAAGTGACGTGGTTCGATTTTCTGCTGAGTTGCTTATTTTTGGCACTCCCAATCTTGACTCCTCTTCAGACTCCCACCTCAGAGACTGCAGACATGATAAAAGACTAGAGATGGTCAGAGGCTGTGTACATGATATAAGAGATCAATGCAGCCTCACCAGTGCCCATCTGCAGCCTCACTGTGCCCATCAAGGCAGCCTCACTGTGCCCATATGCAGCCTTGCTGTGCCCATATGCAGCCTCATTAGTGATGCCTCACTGTGCCCATCTGCAGCCTTATCAGTCAGTGCCCATATGCAGCCTTGCTGTGCCCATCTGCAGCCCCATATGCAGCCTTGCTGTGCCCATCTACAGCCTCATCAGTGCCCATATGCAGCCTTGCTGTGCCCATCTGCAGCCTCATCAGTGCCCATATGCAGCCTTGCTGTGCCCATCTTCAGCCTCATCAGTCAGTGCCCATATGCAGCCTTGCTCTGCCCATCTGCAGCCTCATCAGTGCCCATATGCAGCCTTGCTGTGCCCATCTGTAGCCTCATCAGTCAGTACCCATATGTAGCCTTATCAGCGGCCATATGCAGCCATTATGTGCCCATCTGTAGCCTCATCAGGGCCCATATGCAGCCTTGTTCTGCCCATCTGCAGACTCATCAGTGCCCATATGCAGCCTTGCTGTGCCCATCTGCAGCCCCGCCAGTGCCCATATACAGCCTTATTGTGCCCATCTGTACCCTCATCAGTGCCCATATGCAGCCATCATGTGCATATCTGTAGAATCATCAGTGCCCATATGCAGCCATCATGTGCCCATCTGTAGCCCCATCAGTGCCCATATGCAGCCATCATGTGCCCATCTGTAGCCTCATCAGTGCCCATATGCAGCCATCATGTGCTCATCTGTAGCCTCATCAGTGCCCATATGCAGCCATCATGTGCCCATCTGTAGAATTATCAGTGCCCATATGCAGCCTCGCCAGTGCGTGGATTACTCACAACGGTCTCCCGCTGTGTCACCATAGAGCAGGGATCTGAAATATCCGGTGGCCGGCCATTGTAGCAAAGCTCTGCCTCCTAGACGTGATAGATGGAATACTGTTTCAATTTCTCGGCATTGGACAGTGTTCCGTCTATCATGTCTAGGAGGCAGAGCTTTGCTACAGTGGCCAGCTGCCGGATATTTCAGATCCCTGCTCTATAGTGACACAGCGGGAGACTGCTGTGATGTGATTAAGTGGCGGGAGCGAAGGAGGACTCTGCGCATGGATCGGCCCTGGGCACCGCTGCAGCCACAGCTGAATGTGGCCCCAGGGGAGTCGGCCTAAACCTCCTGGTATCCCAGTCGGCCAGTCCAGCCCTGCCTGTGGCTCTATCAAGCTGCTCGCTTGCGCCTCTGTCAAGCCGCTCGCTCGCGGCTCTGTTCAGGCGGACGACTTGACAGAGCCGCGGACCCGCCATTAGGGACCCCTCAGGACAATCGGGGCTGTGGGCGTGACATTCCTGGCTGCAGCCCTGATAACCACCCCCTGGCGATGCCCCTGATTTGTAGGAAGGGATAAAATGAGCTTATTGTAAAAAAATGGGATTTTTGTACTCACCGTAAAATCCATTTCTCCGTATTCATCGACGGACACAGCGCCTCCTTAATCTTGACTAGTGGATTATATTGCCTCTGCAGGAGTAGGACTAGGCAGAACATAAAACTTGGCTACGCCCCATGGGCCGTCCTCAGTCCCTATATAACCCCCTCTCTTCTCCAGGTACTCAGTTTAGTAGCAAGCAGTATTAGAAGTATTAAAACTCCATAGAGGGGTGGGCACTGTGTCCGTCAATGAACACGGAGAAATGGATTTTACGGTGAGTACAAAAATCCCATTTTCTCCTTAGTTCATCGACGGACACAGCGCCTCCTTAATCTTGACCAGTGGGATGTCCCAAAGCAGTATCAAAACAAAATGAGGGGTGGGGAAAATAACCCAAGGCTAACCACAAGAGCCCTAACCAGGACACAGGAGCCTTAACCAGGTCACCGGAACACTGTCTGAAAAAATAAAAAATTTTAACGAAATACACCCCTCAAGAGGGAACAGTCCCTCTTAAACAGCACCCTGCAAAACTTTGTGGCCAAAAGAGGCATCCACATATGCAAAACATCTACTTTGTAGAATCTGGAGAAAGTATGCACCGACGACCAAGTGGCCGCCTTGCACACCTGTGATATTGATGCTTGATGAATGAAGGCCCAATTAGTACTAAGTGCCCGGGTAGAATGCGCCATGATAGGGAAAGGAGGAATCCGACCTTTAATAGAATAGGCCTGAATCACCGTCTGTCTGATCCATCTGGAGATGGTAGCCGAAGATGCGGCCAGCCCTTTCCTTGGTCCTTGTGTAACCACAAAAAGTGAGTCTGACCTCCGAAAGGACTCTGTGGCTGCCAGATACACCTGAATCACACAAACCACATCCAAGGTATGAAAAGCAAATTCCTTAGGATGAGCCGGCTTGGGACACAGAGGGCAGCACAATGTCCTCATTCAAAGTCCGAGATCACTTTTGGTAGGAATGATGGACAGGGACGAAGAACCACCTTATCTCTGTGGACCACTAAATAGGGATTAAGACAATATAATGCAGCCAACTCCGACACCCTATGGGCAGATGAAATAACCACCAAGAATGCCACCTTCTGGGATAACATAGGTAAGGGAATCTCACGAATATTTTCGAATGTAGGTATCTGGAGAACCAAGACTACCAAGTTCAATTTCCATGGCAGCAAAAGAGACCGTACAGGTGGAGCCACATGCCGGACTCCTTGAATAAAGGTACAAACTAAAGAGTGAGTGGCCAGGGGTCGCCGAAAGAAGATTGCCAAGGCAGACACTTGGCCCTTGATGGTATTCAAGGCCAACTTTTGCTCAATGCTCCGTTGAAGAAAGGCCAAGATCCGAGCTATAGAAAAGGAGCAAGGATGAGCGTCAATCGACTCACACCAAGAAATGCACGCTTTCCACGTACAATGGTATATCTTGCTAGAAGTTGACTTTCTCGCGTTCAACATAGGGATCACTGATCCAGACAAACCTCTATCCTTCAGTACTTGGGTTTCAATAGCTAAGTCATTAAAACCAGCGACTATAAAGCAGGATGGAAGCCCAACCCTAGGGACAACTGGTCCTCCTTGAGGCGCAGCCCCCAAGGGACCTTTATGGCCACCAGAATGACCAGAAGACTTTCGCCCTCGATCCTTCGCAGGTACAGCAGAAGAAAAGGAAGGTGTTGACCCCGCAGTGGCACTACGATGACTGCGGCATAAACTAGAGGCACCTGTGACCTCGCCACGAACTGCGGTATCCTCCTGTGGAGCCGAACCTGCCGAAGGAGCTGCATGCAGGTCTGCACAAGCAGAACTGTCTTGAGGGTGGATACCACCTGACCCAGAACCTGTATGCAAGTTGGAAAAGAAAGTTGTCTGTGAGACAGCACCCTGTGAACCACAGCCTGTGGTTCCTGAAGTTTGTCCAGAGGAAGGATCCCCCTGGTCAGAATGCAAATCAGACCTAAGTAATCCAATTCCCTGGACAGGGAGAGTGGGGACCTTAGGTAGTCTGGATGTCACCTGAACCTTTGCAGGAATTCTATCCACACAAGGAGATTCAGGAACTAAACAACCTGAAATAGACAAATCTTGCCCCACCGTCTGGGAACCCCCAAAAGACTCCTCTCGTGGATCCCTTTGACGCTCATTAAAGAGGGCAGACCTTCATGTTGACAGGGTCTTATCTACGGGACTGGGGAAGCCCGCTCTAGGCTTACCAGACCAAGATTGCTTGGGACCCCCAGAGGAAGACTTGAAATATCTGTTTCCTTCCTCAGAAGGAAGGCCCCTTCCCTTTCTTAGACTGTGGCAGGAAGGTACTCTTTCCCCTGTGACACCCTTAATGATGTCATCCAGGGTAGCCCCAAACAGGCGATCGTCTTGAAAGAGCAGATCAATGAGCGATTTCTTAGAAGCTTGAACTGCCGACAAGTTCTTGAGCCACAGCACACGTCTAATCACTACCCTGCTGTCCAAAGTTTGGACAGCAGGGGAGTCGCATCCAAAGATGCATCACATACAAACTGCAGTCCTTGGACCAATTGATCTGCAAGATCAACATAAGCAGCGGGAACCTGCTCATTCCCCAGACCTTAGCACAAAAACTTGGCCCATTCAGTCAGTGTCTGAGACACCAGGGCCGAAGCTAGGATCAGTCGCATTGCCGAACCTACCATAGTGAACATGCTACGCGCCACAGACTACGCTTTCCTATCGTCCGGGTCTTTAAAGGATAGGGAATCCTCTACTGGAATCATGGTGGCTTTATTCAACCTGGAAACAGGAGGGTCCACCACTGGTGGACGGGTCCACTTTTTATAAGTCATTTTTCAAAGGGGTAACATACTGCAAAACTTTGGGGACCACAAATGGTGACTTTGGTTGTTTCCATTCTTTATAAGTAAACCTATCAAAATAAGGCAGATAAGAAAATACCTTTGGTGTACGAGGTGACTTATGCGTACCAAAAGCACCAGCCAAGTCTGTGGCCACACCAGCCGCATCCTCAATTTTTAAAGTCTCCCGCACCATAGTAATAAGTGCGTCTACCAGCGCTTTTTTACTCGCTGCTGTGACAGTGGGGGATTCATCCTCACTATCGGATGGGTCAGGGAGCGTGATATTAAGCCCCCCTGGACAGACCATGTCCCCAGCGGCATCAGGCTCAGAATCGGATGAGACAGACTGAGCAGGAAAAGGCGGGGGGACGCTTCCTCCTGAGCCCTTGCCCACATGCTACTTCCACCTGCGATACAAATTACTCTAGGACCGCCGTCAACACAACCTTGGGAAGCTGGGGTTCTGGGGGCCTGCCCCCTCCATGAGGGGATCAGTGGGAGAGATGTGACCCCGAGGCTCCATCAGGAAAAGGGAAGACCGTGCAGTACAAAAGATTTTTGGCACTACTAAGGGATCCCCTAACGCTCAGGGTACCTGTCAGCAGGGAGGAAAATCACAGGGACCTCCAAGGACTCACACTACCACCGGAGGAGTGCCACCATTCAGACCCAGCAACACCATGCATGCCATCCCACTTCCTATATCCCAGGTAGGAAGAGGAGAAAGAGGACGAGGAAGAGGAGGAGCCCAGGCATCTCCACGAGGCTTCAGTGCTCCAGCGTCTCAGTAGACCAATGAAAAATGGCCACCAGGGCAGGACACATACTCAAGCTTCTTACAGAGGGGGGAATGAGGAAGCAGACCCCCCAGTGTCTCTGCCGCCTGTCCACGGACCCCCACTAGTATGTGGGGGGGGCAAAGTCACACTCAACTGAGGCACTTTAGGATAGGAGGAGGGAACCTGCAGGCAGGCCCAAGCATCCCTGGAGAGTACCCACGTCCATCCCAAACCATACAAAAGGAGGAGCGGGGGGATTGTACTTACCCCTTCCACTACTGTGGGTATCGATCCAGACAGGACCCTTGCCACCGAAGTGGGGGCTGATGGCCAGGGGGACACTGTGACTCGGACCAGAGCCCGGTTGTATGTGACCCTGCGAGACGTTTAACTCGTGGGCCAGCCTCCGTCCATTGAGGCCGACCTAGGCGTAGCTGTGGTCTGCATGCACTCACTGGCTGGACTGGGATGTCCACTGGATCTAGATTATCCAGCCCGTTGTCCAGCCCAGCAATTGATTTTAGCTCTCCCAGGAGATGCATGGAAGGAAGAAAAAATAAAAAATTGCTAGGACCCAAAAGATCCCAACAAGGTGCTAGGTCCTTACTCCTGACTAGACTGAAAAAACTGAGTACCTGGAGCAGGGAGAGGGTTATATAGGGATTGAGGACGGCCCATGGGGCTTAGCCAAGTTTTATGTTCTGCCTAGTCCTACTCCTGCAGAGGCGATATAACCCACTGGTCAAGATTAAGGAGACGCTGTGTCCGTCGATGAACTAAGGACAAAAGTTTTTTTTCCCCCTGAAGTGTAACTAAATTTGAAAGCATGGAGGTAGCATTGCTAAAGAAGAGCTGCATGATAGGCTATACAGTACTCTTTTTGAGGTTAACTCATCACACAGGGCACAGGGTTCAGGAACGTGTATTACACATGGATCTGGGTTCAGCAGCGTGTATCACGCAGGGCACAGGGTTCGGGATCCTGTATTATCCAGGGCACAGGGTTCAGGATCATGTATTATCCAGGGCACAGGGTTCAGCAGCGTGTATTATCCAGGGCACAGTGTTCAGGAGCATGTATTCAGGAGCATGTATTATCCTGAATTATCTAATAGAATTAGACTACTTTCACACTGAGCCGTTTTTCTGGCGTTTTTTGCTCTAAAAATGGCACTTTTAAAGCGCCTGAAAAACGGGTCCCAATGCACCCCAGTGGGAAAGCCAGAGTGCTTTCACACTGGGGCGGTATGTTTGCAGGACCTTAGGAAAAGTCCTGCAAGCAGCATATTTGGGGCGGTGCGGTGTATATACCGCTCCTACACTGCCCCTGCCATTGAAATCAATGGACCGAGCTTCCGTAGCGGCTGCACACTGCCTCAGAAGCGCGGAGCGCTGGCACTTTTAACCCCTTTTTAGCCCCTTGTGGGTATAACAGCAGAAAAGCTTCCGCCGCAGTGTGAAAATAGCCTTAGTATTATTTAATACTAGTAATGAAATGTATTACCTGCTCCTGCTGCTAAATCTGCACGGCTGTTGTCTCATATTACATGTAGAAGCCAAGCCGACTGGAACAGGCTCAGTAATTTTTAGATAGCAAGAAGTGGGCGAAACATAGGCGGGGTGGGTGTGGCATAGTTGGGAGTGGGCGGGGCATCACAGGGCAATCGTGAATGGGAGTAGGAGGAGCCTTGCTGGGACTTCAGTGATGCCTGGGAGGAAAGAGCAACTACCCCAATGATGCCAGTACGACACGTTGTACTCTATGCAGAGCGGCACCACGCAAAAGGGGACAAAAAGGGGAGGCTTTCAGAGAAGAGAAAATAGAGTTGTCTAATGATTACAGGAAATGAACATGAGACCTTTCAACTGCAGGGGGGAAAGGTAAATATCTGAACATCCTTACTGTTATTTGAAAAACAACCAGTGACATATTTAACAGGTTATAGCTTTATATCACATACTGATTTTTTATTTTTGACCATAGTTCTTCTTTAACCACTTCAGCCCCGGAAGAATTTCACATTAGGACCAGAGCACTTTTTGCGATTCGGCACTGCGTCGCTTTAACTGACCATTGCGCGGTCGTGCAACGTTGTACAAAAACAAAATTTGCATCCTTTTTTTCCCACAAATAGAGCTTTCTTTTGGTGGTATTTGATCCCCTTTGCGTCATTTCTGATCACCGCTATAAATAAAAGAAGAGCGACAATTTTGCAAAAGAAAAACAAATTTCTTACTTTTTGCTAAAATACAAATACAAAAAAACATATAAAAAAATGTTTTTTTCATCAGTTTTGGCTGATTTATATTCTTCCTCATATTTTTGGTAAAAAAAAAAAATCGCAATCGGCATTTATTGATTGCTTTGCGCAAAAGTTGCCTTGTTTACGGATGATGAGAATTCATTAATGGGGTTTTTATTTATTCATTTATTTTTTACTAGTAATGGCGGCGATCTGCGATTTTTAGCGGTACTGCGATATTGCAGCGGAAACGTCGGACCATTTTGACACTTTTTTGGGACCACTGGCATTTATACAGCGATCAGTGCTATGAAAATGCACTGATTACTGTGTAAAAGCCATTGGCAATGAAGGGGTTAACCTGGAGGGGGCGCTCTCCACAGATCACAGATCGCAGATCTTTTACTAGTAAAAAATAAAAAATAAATAAAAACCCCAGAAATGAATTCTCATCATCCGTAAACGCGGCCACTTTTGCACAAACCAATCAATAAACGCCGATTGCGATTTTTTTAATCACAAATATGAGGAAGAATATAAATCGGCCAAAACCGATGAAAAAAATGTTTTTTTTTGTATTTTTTTTTTGTATTTGTATTTTAGCAAAAAGTAAGAAATTTGGGTTTTTTTGCAAAACTGTCGCTCTTCTTTTGTTTATAGTGGCAATCAGAAATGACGCAGCGATGATCAAATACCACCGAAAGAAAGCGCTATTTGTGGGAAAAAAAGGACACAAATTTCGTTTGGGTACAACGTCGCACGACCGCGCAATTGTTAGTTAAAGCGATGCAGTGCCGAATCGCAAAAAGTGCTCTGGTCCTAAAGTGTGAAATCCTTCCGGGGCTGAAGTGGTTAAAAAAACAAAATGTAAATCATTTTTTAGTCAATATTTTGAATATTTTTAAACGTTTTAAACAATTTTTTACATCTTGTTTTTACTATTTTTTTTTTAAAAATACTTTCATCAGAGTAGTTTTCAGTGTCACCATAGTAACACTGTACTACTGTGGAGGGGTGATTTTTTCTTTACACTTTGATTGCTGAAATCCATTGTAACAGCAATGTTTTGAACTGTCATGAATGGGTTACATTAATGACAGCTGTGGTTACTAGTGATCTGTAATTGGCTACAGCTAATCACTTGGTACAGGGTGCTGTGATTGGTGAGTGACTCAGGTACCATGTGATAGCTGTGAGTCAATCACAGCTTACTTGCAAATGGAGCAAAGCTGTTATGAATTACATTAATTTATAACAGCTTTGTTGACATTGTGATCATGTGATCACATAGCGACCACATGATCCCCAAGCCGCTCAAAGTATCGTGAGCTGCAATCTGCTGGGCCGGGTATAAACAGCACGACGCCCTCCTGAGTCTGTACGGCACAATGATGTACATGTACGTGATTGTGCCTGTACACGCTGCCCGCAGTAAATTTTCTGTGGATGGTCGGCAAGCAGGTAAATTAAATATATGCTCCCTTTGGCTATTTTTTTATGTTGTTAATTATTTTCTAGTTCGATGTTAAAAAAAAATGCTATGTAAAAGAATGCCAACATGCTTTGTACATGAAGGAAAATCATAGGGCTGTGATAAATGGGACAAATCGGAGAATAAAGTTTGGACTTAACAGTAACAATAGTTGTTATGACCCGGTTAAAATCACTAACCTAGCTGAAAAAAAGAACATAGGTTTTCAAAATTTGGCTACTTTTTTTAAACTTAAAAAATATAGTGGTTCTGTGATAATTTAACATGATCCTGCTGGAAATATCAATGTGTATCTAAACCAAAAAATAAAAAATGCTGTATACTATATTGCAATATCAAACTTTACATGCAGTGGCTGCATGAATACCCTCTTTAAAGGAGTTGTAAAGGCAGAAGGTTTTTTATCTTAATGCATTCTATGCATTAAAATAAAAAACCTTCTGTGTGCAGCAGCTGCCCTCAGCACCCACTATCCACGAGTCCCTGGGCCGTCTTCTTCCTGATTGGCTGAGACACAACAGCAGCGCCATTGGCTCCCACTGCTGTCAATCAAAGTCAGTTAGCCAATCAGGAGAGAGAGGGGGCGAG
Source organism: Glandirana rugosa (assembly GCA_018402905.1). Lineage (NCBI taxonomy): Eukaryota > Metazoa > Chordata > Amphibia > Anura > Ranidae > Glandirana > Glandirana rugosa. The sequence goes on from BLSH010191005.1 coordinate 63,219, forward strand.
GCCGAACTGCAGCTCTGGGTCTGACTGGACACATGAAGCTGCAGCTCGGCTCGGCTGCCCCCATAACAAGCTGTTTGCTGTGGGGGCACTCAAAAGGATAGAGGGGCTAGGAGGAGCGAAGAGGGACCTGATAAGAGGAGAATCCAGGCTGCTCTATGAAAAAACACTATACAGGGCAGGTAAGTATAACATGTTTGTTATTTAAAAAAAACAAAAACAAAACAAGACTTTACAATCACTTTAATGCTAAGAACATTTTACTCAAATACAGAAAATATATGTTGATTTTGCCAAAAATGCAGTGTCTTTGTCACTTTCTTAAAGCTTAACAGCAAAAACAATGCTATCTCAATCTTTTGCATCAATCAATCAATCATGTAGTGGAGCTGGCATGTTTAATGTCTGGCCAGTGTGACATAGATACCATAGATACAGTGGAGGAGTGAGTGTAGACATGAAAGGACAGGAAGGTGATAGTTATAGGATTACCAAATGAAAGTATGAAAAATCACATCTAAGGTTTTGAAAGCTGTTTTAAAGTGGTTGTTGAGCCACTTTATAAACTGTACACAATCCACTCTGTTATAAAGCCTCCTATGCTGCAATGTGTGTTCTAAAAAAGAAGCCTATTTCTACCTGAATTCACAGGGCCGATCAGCGGTCACGTGCCTCCTCGAGGCTCCCTCTCCCGATCTGACAGCTAGAGTTGGAGGGGCCAAAAATCCCCCCCGCTGACCTCAGTTGGGAGGGCAGGAGGAGCGAGCCGAGACATCAGCCAGGGAACCTCGAAGAGTCACATGACCGCCGATCAACACTTTGAATTCAAGTGAAAATAGGCATTTTTTTTACAAAGGACATACACTGCAGCATAGGATGCTTTATAACCGAGTGGATTGTGTGTATTGTCTAAAGGTATTCCAGCAGCAGAAGGGGGGGGGGGGGTCAGGATTGGTACGAGCTGATAGGCAGGGAGGGGAGGGGGGAGGAGGACAGAGGAGGACACAAGAGACAGAGAGCAGGCCTGCAGATGATTGAGGCACGTAAACTGACCATGGTGTCTGGGCTCAGCAGCCATGGTAAACCATGGTTCGTTTACGGAGGAGGGTAGAAACTGGCAGGATCAACCAGGTTTTTTAGGTGTTACAGGGTGCCAAATTACACAGCACGAGCACTGTGATGTATAACATGTTTAACCACTTCCCAACCGTGTACTGTATATGTAGCATGACAGTGTGGTTGTATTCCACGAATTGCCATATATAAGCGGCGATCCGTGTGTGCTCAGCTAGCGGGTGGGAGCGCGCCGCCGGCGACACACTCTCGTGCCCACCACACTCTGGAGGAGTGTGCCCACGGCTCGGGTGGACCCGATGTCTGCCAGCGAGCCACGATGACCTGCCAGAGGGAAAGAACGAGGAACGGCTGATGTAAAGGTTCCCCGCTCTGTCAGTGGGCATGTAAGAGATCTACTGATCCCTGTCACTAGGATCAGTTAGATCTCTTATGCCCAAGGTAGCCCAGCCCACTCACAGTTAGAACACGCCTAGGGAACACAGTTAACCCCTTCCCTGCCCCCTGCAGGTTAACCCCTTCACTGCCAATGACATTTATACAGTAATCAGTGGATATTTAAATTTCTGATCGCTGTATAAATGTCCTTGGTCCCAAAAAGGTGTCACAAATGTCCGACATGTCCGCCCCAATATCAATTAAATGAAGCCGATTGCGGCTTTTTTTTACCAAAAATATGAGGAACAATATAAATCGGCCAAAACTGATGAATACATTTGTTTTTTTATATATATATTTTTTTGGATTTGTATTTTAGCAAAAAGATAAGAAATATAGTTTTTTTTGCAAAATTGTCGCATTTCTTTGTTTATAGTGGTGATCAGAAATGATGCAGAGGGGATCAAATACCACCAAAAGAAAGCTCTATTTGTGGGGAAAAAAGGACGCAAATTGTTTGGGTACAACGTCGCATGACCGCGCAATTGTCTGTTAAAGGGATGCCGTACTGAATCGCTAAAAGTGCTCTGGTCCTACAGTGGGAAATCCTTCAGGGGGGTGAAGCGTTTTTTTAGGTTAACAAAACTCTTTATTTATTTTTTGTTTTGGATTTAGATACGCTTAAAGCCTCAATAAAGTGTGTGCATTGGCAAAATAAACATAACAATAAAACCATATTTGCTACATTCCTCCCTTTACATACACATTTTCCCATATATTGTCTTTTTAAAAATTCTGCAATTACAGAAAACCTGTTGATCCTGCTAGAAATCCAGTGAGCTCATAATTTGATATGCACTAATTCCTCTGTGCTAAAGTCCCAAGCAGCATTGTACAGTTCTCATTTGTGGACTACAGACACCCCCCCCCCCCCCCCCTGTTATAGAGATGAGGAGAAGGATAGGTGAGAAGTCCAGCCAAAGCTTGTTTGACTGTACTTCTCCTATGGATCACAGGAGTGCAGTCCATTCTGCACGCTTGTGACCCGTTTTCAGCAGACAGCGGGCTGAAGCCTACTGTTGGCTGATGTCACAGAGCTTGTCCAGGCTCGGGAAAGATTACAACGATATGGTCGTGATCCGCCCACAAGCCTGAACTGGCATCTGGCTCAGCCTCTCAGCAAGCCACTGAGAGGCTGAGCCAGCCACTCCCACCCGCTCCACAGCCCATCACGCCAGTGAGTGGGGGGGGGGGGCAGCAGAGCAGAGAGCCAGTGACTAACAGTCACCAGCTCATGCTCAGGGAGCTGTGTATGAAAATCATGTGATCAGCGATGTTTGATAGCTCGATTCTGAGTGTTATGCCTCGTACACATGGTGCAACGGTCGTACAACCACATGTTCATCTTTTGCTCAAAATCGGCTGTTGAAGGTGGTGTCTAGCGTACTGACATGAGTCAAGTAATTGTACAACAAAGCCGAATGTAGTGACGTGTTACGAGCGTATAAAGAGGAAGTTCAGGTGAATGTGATTTGTGAAATAGGAGCGTAGGTTTACACGAACGGACACTTCCGGGCGTTGCTGACTTCTGAGCATGCGTGTTTTGCATATACATCTTTTGTTGGGCCAACTTCTGTACACACGAGTCAACAGTCGTACAAAAGCTTGTTGGCCAACAAAAGTTTTCTAGTTTGCTCAGCCAACTTCTGTTGTATGACTGTTGAACGTCAGCTGTTGTAATTATTATTATTATTATTATACAGGATTTATATGGCGCCAACAGTTTGCGCAGTGCTTTACAACATGGGGGCAGACAGTACAGTTGCAACACAAATCAATCCAGGAGGGATCAGAGGGCCCTGCTCGTTAGAGCTTACAATCTAGAAGGGAGGGTCTAGTGCAGGCATCACTAAATGGCAGACTGCGGGCCGAATCCGGACCCAGTAGCAGCCCTGCCCGGCCCGCAGCCTCGCCACATAGCTGCCTGAGTGTTCTCTCCCCTCTGCCTGCCCGCCGCTGCCGCTAACATGAGAACCGCCGCAGATCTCTCTGTTTCCTCATCACAGCATTCCCCCTTCCTCCTCCCAATGATGTACCTCATTCATTCACACAAGCCAGGAAATACACATGGCAGGTCTGGACAAAGGGCGGGGCTTTTCAAGTTACAAAGCGGGTGATTGGTTGCTGGGCAGTGGGGCGGTCCCAACAACCAATCACCCTACCTTTAACTTGAAAAGTCCCGCCCTTTGTTCGGACCTGCCATGTGTGCTTCCCGGCTTGTGTGACTGTGAATGAATAAGGTAGGCAGTGTGGGGAGGGGGGAATTCTGCGATGATGAAAGGGACAATCTGAGGTCTGTGATGGAGGGGGCTCTGTGCTGAGGGGGGGCTGTGATGGAGGTGGGGGTCTG
>BLSH010191005.1:72347-86903 GCA_018402905.1 Glandirana rugosa
GACGGACTAACCTATGTCTCACTATCCTATGTACCACACAGGAAAATAATATATTAAAACCATTTAGATTTCCTCAAACATCCTCTAACATGTCTCTAAAATATTAGTCTAACATATCACATACTGGTGGAAATATGTGGATTTTAATTGATCAACACGAAAGCCACGGTAATTAACAATTGCCGTGATCCCAACGGTGGAGTAGGGAAATTTGGGCTTGTGTATACTTAATCTGTCCAAGACACCGACTAATTCCCCGATTAATTTGAGTGAACCACGGAATAGACGTAATTTAATCGGAGTCTTGGACAGGTACAACGTCGCACGACCGCGCAATTGTCAGTTAAAGCGACGCAGCGCCGAATCGCAAGAAGGGCTCCGGTCCTAAAGCTGGAAATCCTTCCGGGGCTGAAGTGGTTAAACCCGAACACATATGGATTGCACAGGTTCTGAGGCTAATTTAATGCAGATAAGGCACCAAGTGAGTTTAATTAGCCCCTTAATCAGCCACAGAACCTGTCTAATTCATATGTGTTCGGGTTTAAAGGGATGAGGTGGCAACCCTAGTGCCGTTAACAATTAATGGCACCGAAAGCACAACTAGTTAATTTTAGGTGTATAAAGGTGGTCATACACTATACAATCTGATTATAAAATCTCTGTACAATCTCCTACAAACTCCTTTAGATTTACCAAAATTATATAATAAAAGGACACACCATGTATCCTATCACTCTGTATCCAATCAGGCAGGCCCTTGCACTACATGGTTGATGATAGATTTAACCAGAGGGAGCTCTAGTATTTATGAAGCCTTAGGCAAAGCCTAGGCATGAGGCCCTACTCACGCCCATAATGGGAAAATGAATTCAAGAGATAAAAAAAATGAACTTTATAAATTGCATATGTGAAGAGCTTTAACGTGCTGGTGTCAGTACCCTCTGTCTCGGTGCTGGTGTCAGTGTCAAATTAGGCTGTTGTGAGGCCACTGTGAGTGTGAGGCCTTAGGCAACTGCCTAATTTGCCTAATTAGAGAGCTGCCTCTGGATTTAACCACTTCAGCCCCAGAAGGTTTTACCCCCTTAATGACCAGGCCATTTTTTTGCGATACGGCACTACTTTACTTTAGCTGAAAATTGTAAGAACATGCGACGCTGTACCCAAATAAAATTGATGTCCTTTTTTCCCACAAATAGAGATTTCTTTTGGTGGTATTTTATCACTTCTGCTGTTTTTATTTTTTGCACTATAAACAAAAAAACCCATCAATTTTGAAAAAAAAACTTCTTTTTATTTTCTGCTATAAAAAACATCCAATAAAAAAATTAAAAAATCTAAAATGTATTTATCAATTTAGGCCAATATTTATTCTGCTACATATTTTTGGTAAAATAAAAAAAAACAATAAGCGTATATTGATTGGTTTGCACAAAAGTTTACAAAATCGTTTACAAAATAGGGGATATGTTTATGGCATTTTTATTATTTATTTGTTTTTTACTAGTAATGGCAGCGATAAGCGATTTTTAGCGGGACTGCGGCAGACAGATTAGACACCTGATATTTTGGACACTTTTTTGGGAACCAGTGACATTATTACAGTGATCAGTGCTAAAAACGTTTACTGACATTGTACTAATGACACTGGCAGAGACGGGGTTAACATCAGGGGCTATCAAGGAGTTAACTGTGTTCCCTCTGTGTGTTTACTAACTGTATGGGGGAAGGACTTACTGGGACAACACACACAGATCCGTCTTCCTGCATAGTAGAAAGACCGAGTCTGTGTGTCATCCCCTGTCCGAACAAAAATCTGCCTTGTTTACACAGGCAGATCCCCATTCTGTCTCTGCGCGGAACGATCGCGGGTGGCCAGGGGACATCCAGTCTGCCGGACCCGCTGATTGGCTCCCCCGTTGGCCAATTGGCACATGTGGGCGCCTCTGGCGGTGCACGCCCACGGATGCTAGTACACGAATCGCCGTACTGGTGCGGCAATTTGCTCAGCCGAACCACCTTGCCATAGTATACCTGCAGCGGGTGGTCGGCAAGTGGTTAAAGGAGATTGTACAATCAGATCGTGTAGTGCATAGTGAGCTTTATAGTACTCCGGATATACTTCTCCTGTTTTCAATACTACATCTATCCACATATGCTGTTATCTGATTGCTCAGCTCCTGCACACTCTGCCAAATGATCCATCTATGTAAGATGAAATTAAACGAGTTGTAAAGGCTCAAGGTTTTTCACCTTAATGCATTCTATAGGAAACTAATTTTGCAGTATTGCAAAATTTGGGAAGAGAGGAGTGGGACTTTAGTTTAAGCACATGAGGGGTACACAATAATCTGATGGAGATGTTCACAGAAATGTAATTTGTGGATATAAATATACTGATGCATATAGTCACAAACATTACATGATAAAATATCAATCATAAACGACAATACAAATTCATAACAATGGATACAAATGTGTTAAGCTCAGTACATTGCCCCCATCCATCAGGTGTTTAATATACAGACAGGTCTGCATGGCCAAGGACCTCATTGTTCCTATTGAGGTTTGGTGTATAAAACGCATAGAAGGTTGAGCCCACGGCAGCTTTTAGCTTGACGTACGTCAGGAGCAGGCTCGTGGTGTGTCTAAAAAAAATGATGAATATAGGATCAGCAATTGACAATGTAAAAACATTGGGGGTATGAATCCCTCCACAAACTGCGCATGCAACTTACAACACTCATATGATGGTGATGCACCGTCGGAGCCAAGGGCCCGTCCAGGGCCATCAGGGCTGGGAGCTGTGGCAGGGGGCATGATGGCAGCAACCCACAGTCGGCATCACCCCAGGTGGATGAGAGCGTCCTGGTGATATGAAGACCCATATTTGAAGTATGGGATAATTGTGTGCTGTGAAAGAGTTGGATTAAATGAACAACTGTTGAGTGGGTGTGTGCATGGGAGATCAAAAAGGAAAAGAAGGAAGTGGAGCTGAAGAAAAGACAAAATATGGAACAGAAACCCGTGAAGTGGAGAGGTGAATAAGATCCAAGAAACCAGATGAATGGAGGAGGGATAGAGAGGAAAAGGAGTGAAAGAAGGTGGGTAAGGGCTAGGGAGGAAAAAAAAAATAGAAGATAGATAGACCACCAGACCAATGGGTGATCAAATTTTTTTTACCAGTCTGTATATTAAACACCTGATGGATGGGGGCAATGTACTGAGCTTAACACATTTGTATCCATTGTTATGAATTTGTATTGTCGTTTATGATTGATATTTTATCATGTAATGTTTGTGATTATATGCATCAGTATATTCATATCCACAAATTAAATTTCTGTGAACATCTCCATCAGTTTATTGTGTAGCCCTCGCGGGCTTCAACTAAAGTCTTACTCCTCTCTTCACAAATTTTGCAATAATGCTAAATTAGTTTCCTTTACAAGGCAGGGATGGAAGCGGATGGCCTTACCAGACCATGGCTTCATTTAAAGTCCCAATTTTTTCCCCCCATTTATTTCCTTTTTCCCTTAATGCATTCTATGCATTAAGGTGAAAAACCTCCTGTAATACAGCTGCCCCCCACAGCCACCTCTTTCTTACCTGAACCCGATCGTTCCAGTATTGAGAATAAGCCCGGCAGCTCCAGCCACTGGCTTGGGCCCTCAATGGATAGATTGATAGCAGTGGGAGCCAATGGACGCAGCAGCAGGACTCGGGAGTCCCAGGAAAATCATTTCTCCAATGGGGCACCCGGTGAAGAGGAGGAGCCGGGAACGCCACTGGGGGACTGTTCTGAGGGACGTTATATGACATCCAGTCAGTATGATAAATCCCTCGTCTGGCTGTAATTCTGCTATAGGCCAGGCGGGAAGGTGTTAATGTGCATAGAGAATCTGATATTTACTTACACTCCGCAGTGAGCTGCAGTTAAAACCCAGTCATCTTTTATTAATGTTCCAGCACATTGGTATCCATTTGTATCCAGTAGAGCCATATATGGTCTAGAATGAGGAACAGCTTCCCGTCCTCCAATAATGTCGCTGCACTCACCTGTACATTAATAGGAACACACAATAAAATAAACAAAAAGCAATGAAAAACATTTTAAATAAATTTCTCAGATACATGGGCACTACGAAGTATTACATAACATTTCAAAGGTTACCCAGCATTGATAATTCCATGTCAAAACAATGGGTGGATCAAGATATATCAGCATCTGGACTTATATGCAAATTTCAACATTTCCTGTAAAACCACAGCTTGGCTCCATCCTTCACAACTTACCAAACCACCCTTGTCTTCGTTTAATGTGATTGGCAGCCCTACTGACTACGGAAAGGTTTGGAAATGGTATGTAGGAAACGGTCAAAAGTTGCACTAACAGAGAATGTACTTTTTAAAATATATTTTTATTATTTTTGGAATGAAAAATATTTTAAAATCTGTTTGTACTTTTTGAGTATATTAAATACTGTAAATGATTATGTTGTATTTTCATTTGTAGTCAGCTGTTTGCCATATTAATAGATTTAGCTGCTTTACTTAAAAAAGTCAATTGATTTCATGCACATTCTGCCTGCTGTCATACCCTCAGGGCTCATCTACTACGCATACTGGCTTTTCTTTTCTTTTTTTTTCTTTTTCTTTAATTGTTTTATCCCACACCTTGTCATCCTGGTGTCATGCTAGTAATAATAATAATGCATATGGTCCTGGTAAATTCTCCACAACAGCGCCGCTGGTCAGCTCTAAACACCAACTGCCTGCAAAATGATTGCCTTACAAGTTTGAGTATATGATGTAATCAAACTTTATAGTATTATTTTAGTGATTATTGTATTCCTTATTTACTTGAAGCTGGTCAGTTTTACTACATATTCTCCACTGTGTCCTCGTATAACCACCACATCACACCACACCCTGTGTTATTTGGCAATAAAAAAATTCAATAAATATATATATACAGTTGTATGCAAAAGTTTAGGAACCCCTGAAAATTTCCATGATTTAATTTTGATCTATCAAATAACTGAAGGACTCAGTAATATTTCAGTAGTGAAATGAGGTTTATAAATGACAATCATGGAAATTGTCAGGGGTTCCTAAACTTTTGCATATAACTGTATCATTTTTTAAGCATCTAAGGTTCTGTTGGTGCATTCAGAGAGGGGTGCAGAGGTACAAATACAGTTCACCGTGGACCAAACTATTAGTTCACCTTTACAGAAAAAAAATGGAAAGGTGTACTAACACCGGACACCTTCCCCACCCTCTAGTCCCCACTTCACTTACCTCCAGGGTTGCTGAACTATCAGCACTCCCACAGCCATGCCAGTGGATTTGAAATTGGAGGTAACTACTGAGATCAAATAATCCCTTAGGGACCGTTTTGGAAAATATTTTTTTTATTTAAACAGGATTAATATTTACAGCTATGTGGAGCCGTGATGAGTTCAAATGCAGCTCCTCCTTATGCAAATACATTTATGCCATGGGTGGTGGAGAAATTGATTTATTCTTATGAATTATTTAAAGAACATAGCCTGCTGGTGGGTCACTTTATAGATGACGTGCGCACTGTATGGTGTGGGGACACATCACCCCTGGATTGATTCCACAGTGAGCTAAATATAAAGGTGGAAAACTTAGAATTTAATATGCTATACAGTGAAAAACAAATTCTATTTTTGGAAACAATAATTAAGTATGATAATTGTGAAGGTTTAAAAAAAAAATGATAGCTTAGAGAGTGACATGTATATTAAACCATGGATAAAAGTAAATTTTACATTATACGAGTCGTTATCCATGGAAATATTTTTGGCCTCACGCACACACGTTAAAATGCTGCTTTTAGCTTCATCATGTGAATGAGCCCTTAAATTAACTTCCCTGGCAGTAATCCCAAGTGTGGCTCGAGGTTAATTTTCAGTACCTAAAGCGGTAACCCAGAGCCACACTCAGGATTACTTACCTTGTAACTTACCTTGTCCCTGCGATCCCCTGATGTCCTCTCACTGTGTCCTCCAGCCGATGCTTGCATTCGTCTTCCCTGCAAGCGTTGCGACGCAGGGGAAAGAAAATTCAAAAGGGTAAACAAAACATCACATACACACAATACATTGCAATCTGTTAGGATTACATTACTGTATCAAACCATTTCACCTCAGTTTTGTCCCTAGTGCTTTGTTCAGTGCCCTGCCTGCACTTTTACTGTTCTTTCTGTCTGGAAACTTGAGAACGTCCATGGCATCCAAAATGCGTCCCTTTAGGTCAAAAGTGGTTTTGGACCAGCTAGAAAATAGTGATAGTGAATTAGAATCACTTGCAGAATTCAGCGATAGTGATTCGTGGGGAAATTTGTCATCAGACACTGAAAGTGACGACATCGACGATTCTGCGACTGAGCACAGTTATGTGCGAACTTGGTGCTCTGTTGACTGTGGTACGGATCAGGCAGCACCCCCAAGATTCCCATTTACTAAAGAATCTGGTGTAGCGCCCTTCTAGGCAGGTGCTAGTGAGTGTATACAGTTCTGGTTAACAGAGGAACAAACAGGCAAATTTAGGTGCTATCTGCTTATCAGAAAGCATTGATTATGAGTAAGGTCTGCTCAATGTGCTCTGGTGCTGATTTGTGTGATCTGGAGAGTTTTACCCTGTACAGTAGTGTTGACTCATATTGGACAGTGGGAGGAAAACCCAGCCAGTGACAGCATGTATATGGATGCAGTTCTGACCAATTAACAGGGGAGGTGCCCCACTGGGTGAATACATTCATATAAAAAGGAGCACATGGGCTCAAGGTAAGAGTTCCTGCCCACACAGACCTCAGGGGTGGAGATGTGTGAAACAGCTCCAGCCTGCTATGCTTGAAGCCTATCCAGGGTTGCTAGGCCTGTCTGAGGCCTATCAGTGAGTTGAAGCTACAACCCAAAGTTCTTTTGGCAAGCTGACTGAGGGTGGATGTCCATGGATCCTGTCTGGTATCACTGCTGTGAGTGTCGCTTGGAATTTGGAAGGAGGCTACCAGCTGTCCCGGGACATTGTGTTGTTGTTGCTGTGTTGGTTGAAGCTGCCTGTTAAACAGAAAAGTATGAAGAGCTGAGGGTGTGCAGTGCTGCTGAGCTCTGTAGTCCCCCGATGTCAGAAGACTAATTGCAGATCAATTACTGTGTGTGTATCCCTGAGAACTCCCCTTTATTTACTGTCAGGTCAGAGCTTCTACTCTGCCCACACTGCTGAGCTTTGGAAGGGACCCGTTCGTTCAGCCTTATGTGTTATCTATGGATGCAGACTAATCATTGCCTATTCCTGGGAGTTCTTTGTCATTTATGGTCAGAGCTCTCACCTTGCAGACACTGCTGTGCTTTGCAGGAGACCCCTTCAGCATTATCTTTTCAGCATTATCTGTAGACAAACTTTTTGACAGATAATAATGTCAGTTCCAGAAACCAGGGACATCACATTTCTATGGCTCTCCATGTGTCAGGGGTTAGTGTAGGATTTCTAATGGTGCTGATCTCCAGCCTGCCAGTGCCAGTGTGCCAACAGATGATCTGACTGTCCCTGGCTGAGCTTCTCCTTCCCTCCATCTGAATTCACCCCTGATGACACATCCAGGCAGGAGCTGTGCTGCTGTCTCTCCTCCCCTCCATTGTATTGATCACACTCATGTCCTCCTCCTCTGCTCTGTACAAGATGGTGGGTGGGGGAAGTGTCCCTAGTAGAGAATGGAAACACTGCTAGAGAGGGTGAGCCCAGGTGTCGGAGTGCGACTTGTGGAGGGGGGACATGGCTGGGCAGCAGGCCAGGATGTGCAACTGCAGGCAGAGAAGATCTTGGCTCCCCCCAAGGGAGGGACCAAATGGATTAGACGGGTCAAGGTCTGTGTTTTCAGATGCCCCAGCAGGCTGCTATTCTCAGAATAGCGTGCTTGAAAGCAGTCAATGAGGGTGGAGAATTCATTTTACAGTGTTCTAGATAGAACTTTTTAATGAAATTTAGGACGGTCGTTCTGTTTTTAGCCAGATTACACTTCTATGTCTTTTCTAATCTACCTAGCAAGTAGCAACAGCAGCTACTTTTCTTTGGAGTTTCTCTCTAGCTGTGCTGCTATTGCTTAACCACTTGACTACTGGGCACTTAAACCCCCTTCCTAACCAGACCAATTTTCAGCGCTCTCACATTTTGAATGACAATTACTCAGTCATACTACACTGTACTCATATGAAAATTTTGTCCTTTTTTTCACACAAATAGAGCTTTCTTTTGGTGGTATTTAATCACATCTGGGTTTTTTATTTTTTGCGCTATAAATGAAAAAAGACCGAAAAATTTGTAAAAAATTGAATTTTTCTTAGTTTCTGTTATAAAATTTTGCAAATTAGTAATTTTTCTTCATAAATTTTGGAAAAAATTGATATTGCTACTTATCTTTGGTAAAAAATAACCCAAATTAGTATATATTATTTGGTCTTTGTGAAAGGTATAGAGTCTACAAGCTATGGCGGTAATCACTGAAAATTGATCACACCTGATGTACCGATGGCCTATCTCATTTCTTGAGACCCTAACAAGCCAGGAAAGTATAAATACCCCCCAAATGACCCCTTTTTAGAAAGTAGACAGTCCAAGGTACTTAGTAAGAGGCATGGTGAGTTTTTTGAAGATGTCATTTTTTTTCCCCACAATTTTTTGCAAAATGAAGATTTTTATTTTTTATTTTTATTTTTTTCATAAAATTGTCATAATAACAGATTATTTCTCACACACAGCATATGCATACCACAAATAACACCCCAAAACACATTCTGCTACTACTCCTGAGTATGGCAATACCCCATGTGTGAGACTTTTACACAGCCTGGCCACATAGAGAGGCCTAACATGCAGAGAACACCATCGGCCGTTCTAGGAGCATTAATTACACATAAAATATCTTGACTACCTATCACACTTTTGAAGGCCCTGGAGCACCAGGACAATAGAAACACCCAAAAAATGACCCCATTTTGGAAAGTAAACACCCCAATGTATATTCTATGAGGCGTAATGAAAACTTATTTTTCTTATACAGAGTTGTCCATTTATACAACATGTCTAACACATAGCATTCACATAGCAAAAATGACACCCCAAAATATATTCTGCTACTTGTCCCAAATATGGCGATGCCACATGTGTGAGGTTTTTCCACAGCCTGGGCACATACAGAGGCCCAACATGCAGGGAGCGCCATCAGGCATTATAGGGACACACATTTTAAATCTAATTGAACTATCTATCACACTTTTGTGAGGCACTGATGGTCACTGTAGTGGCATGGATGTTGACAGATGAGCCAGGGATGGAGCATGGATGTGTATGGGTGAGCCAGGGATGGAACATGGATGTGAACCGATGAGCCAGGGATGGAGCATGGATGAGCATGAATCTGGATGGATGAGCCAGGGATGGATGGATGAGCCAGGGATGGTGGATGGATGAGCCAGGGATGGATGAATGAGCAAGGGATGGAGCATGGATGAGCCAATGATGGGTGAGCCAGGGATGGATGAGCCATGGACGGGTGAGCCAGGGACTTTTTTATTTTTTATTATAGGCTTACCTGTAGGTAAAAATGACTTTTTAGGGATACATCCGCATTAATAATTATAGTTTATTTTTTTACTTATTTTTTTTTTTGGTGGCGCGTTGCCCCAGGAGCCCCTATGGACAAGCCTCCACTGCTGGGATGTTTACTAAACCAATATGCAGTGTCTAGTATTACAGTGACTAGTAATATTGCATCCTTGTTTGGACACATTTCAGTGTTTTTGGTTTGATTACATTATTGAATTAAATTTATTATATAATTATTTATTATATTGCAATTTATGATTTCATGTTTCAAACTTTATCATATCCGGGATGTCTACTAGACTCTTGTTTGGACAGATTTAAGTGAGTTATTTCTAAGAATTATAGGCCTGCAATATGAAACAACAAATTTCCATGCAAAACAATGTACCACTTTGACATTTAAAAATACTGAAATAATCAGACTACCAGGGAGGTTAAGATGAGGTGGAGATAGAGAATTGGTATTAAAGAGGAGAGAGGTAAAGTGGATACATGATCTAAATAAAAAAATATTGCAAATAATTGTGGCAGAATGGAGCTGCCTGAAAAGTGACTTCGTGCAATGAAGTGTGGATATGTAAATGTGTGCAAACCAGCAACTATATATGTAATCAAAGAAAACAAAATGTCAACCAGTAAACCATGAATACGCTTAAAAAAAAAAGGGATTGGCTGCAGCCCTGCCAAAAACTCATCAATAAGTGGTAAGTGAATAAATAAAGCAAACGAATATGACAGAGTGGCGCTGCCAAGGAAATGTGTGCAAAAATATATATATTGAAGTAAGTATAATTAATGGGTGCAGGTATAATAATACCTAGAAAACTTTAATGCGCAAACCAGCAAATATATGGAGAATCTAAAATGTGCAAAAAAGCAATGTGCAAAATAGTGCAAAATAATAATAGTTATAAAGTGCCTATTAGCTCTTGAACAGTACCATAAAGATGAATCAAAAACACAAACTGATTAAATAAATCTAGTATCAGACATTCAGTCTATTCCATATGTTTCTTGTGGTTGGGTTGAAATTGCTGATAGGGTAAAGTTTTATATCCAGAACTCCCCCTGCTGCTGACCTTACAAGGCTGCGTGTGAAGCAAAAGTACAAGATGAAAATAATCAGCTCCGTTCCTTCACTCAACAATGGGACCGGCGGACCCCGTTCTTAGCGATCCATACTTAGTACCCGTTTACCATGTGGAAAGAGAAAAAACACAATCGTGTGATAATGTATGTGAGAATGAACTGGGCACCTAACCATACTCACACTATTGAAGTCAGATTAGGCGTAAACTGTAGGAGATCACTCACTGGGAGATCCCCGCTGCTCTGTATGTGGTTGTGTGGGTTAGCGTTGTGACATGTAGGCTCCGACTTACACGTTTCGTCATAGGATGTCATCGGAGGCGACACGTAATTACACTTCAATATATATATTTTTGCACACATTTCCTTGGCAGCGCCACTCTGTCATATTCGTTTTCTTTACATGATCTAAATACTTTACAACAGTGGGGGCTTAATGTGGGTTTTGATCTACATTTATTCCTATGATTTGGATGCTTGCGGTGATCAATTTTGATAAAACAAATTATAAATGTGGTAGTTTGTGGTTCAGGCAATATGGCGACACAATATGTGTCAGCACCTCATACCCTTTTGAATAATTTAGTAGGTTGTACCGAGGAAAAAGGGGAGTGGGGGGATGCTTAATGGGATTATAGCGGTGCTATAAATTATTTTTATTTTTAATATTGGAGTAGTTGTACTACTCCAATATTAAAAATAATTTTCAATCATGATTTTTGCTATGAATCACTATATACTACTTACTGTTTTTCTTTGTACTTTTTTGTTATTCTATAGCATTGAGCATCTGTTTGATGCCCATTTAAATCCCTGATGAAGCCATAACTGGGCGAAACATGTAGGATGTGGACCATCATATTATACTGCCATCACTACAATGGTGCAACTCATGCAACTATCTTTTCTACATGTATTGTACTTTGTCGGATTGCTGTCCAAGTTTTACTGAGTATCAATTTTAATCGATATTAATAAAATTACTGTTTTTTATTACAATTTTTGTTGTGAACTGAATCCGAGCACCGCTATAATCCCATTAAGCACCCCCCCACTCCCCTTTTTCCTCGGTACAACCTACTAAATGATAAATGTCTTGAAAGATGGCATTTGATGTCAGCATGTTAAATGTGAGAAGTTTCTTCTGTGGCTGTTCCTTGAAAGATGAGTCATAGCCAGTGAATACAGATTTAGATGTACGTTTAAGTTTACTTTTGGAACATGTTACATGTTCCACCCATATATAGGGTGGAACATGTTTTAGCTCTTTTCGCTGTACTCTCTATCACAATTGAAAAAGAGCATTGACGTGCAGGACTCCGCCCACACAGGTGCATCATTCACAGAGTTCTGTGAATTAATGAACATCTACCATTGGCCTCCGTGGCCAACGGCTTGTAGTTCTCAATGAACTGGGAGTGCTGGAGAGTGCATTCATAATTCATTGATTTTTCCTGCCATTCCGTAACTGCTTGCCGTACGAGGTACAGGCAGACAAGTTACTGAGTGCCTGCAGGATACAAGCATTGTACCCATGATCTGCTGATCGCAGGTGCAATGCCTTACAAGCTGTAGTGTAAAAAAAGTAATACCTAAATGCACATTTTTAATTTTTTTTTAAATAAAAGGTGAACTTGACCTTTAAAGTAGAAGCTCACTCTAAAACGAAAATCTGTAAATCTAAAGGCATCCACAATCTAAGACTAACCTATCTACCTCTGTAAAGAAGCTTTGTGCAGGACACAGCCGAAAATGGCTGTGAAATGCCAGGGAAGTGATTTCACCCATAGACTTACTATGGGGCTTCTGTTGACGCTGCCTTCTCTGCACCTGTTGCTGACAGCTCAGCATGGGACCGGAACTGAGCAGCTTCAGAAAATGTATGTATAGCGATTTCTTCTTTACAGGGCTAGATAGGTTAGTCTTAGATTGTGGATGTCTGTAGATTTAGAGATTTTACTGTTAGGTGAACTTCTGCTTTAAAGTATGATATTTCTTGCTTTTACATATTGCAGCCCTTCACCGCATGCAAAGAGGAGAGCTGGATTAATATTTTCACTTCCCTTCTCTGCCTGAGAAGAGAAGTGAATGAAATATTCTGTGAATGGCCGTGATGATAATACACGTAAGATTTGAGCCCATGATCCCATGAGATCAAGGGATCCAATATTCTGGAATGAAAAATACAATGTAATAGTTGACAAAATAAGTATTAAAAAATAAACTTAAAGTTAACAGGTTCCCGACTGGCTTGTGTACATTTACTGCTGCAGAGTGCCAGTGTAGTGCAAATCACCGTCTATAAATGGCGATCCGCGCATGCGCAGCTAGGGGGCGTGCCTGTGACAGGAGCAGTGACAGCGTAACACTTCTCCTGTCAGCCCAGCGCTGGGAGCAAGGAGGAGAGAGCCAGAGGCGGTGAGGACTGTGTTCTCTCTCCCCCAGCTATTCCCTGCCAGATGCTGCCCGTGAAGCTGTTTTTGGATCTGCTCAGAACACAGGGGCAGACTTCGGGCACTGCCTGGTGGGAGGGTGAAGGGAGAACAGAATAGGAGCGGAGGAGAAGACGATTGGGGGGTACTCCCGTAGGGGGCTCAGACATCAAGGGATCGGTGGATCGGAGAGGTGTGATGCCCGGTCTCTTCAGCGGCCGAAAGCCAGTTCCTCTCCCAACAGACATGGTCCCACGCAGCCCTTCCTCGGATGCTATTTGAGCAGCCATTGATCTCTCTCCACTCCCGCCCGCACTCCCAGCCGGAACAAGGGAGCGGCATCCTGGGGTAGTGAGCGGAGTGGAGAGAGCAGGGATGAGGTGCGCTGCGTTGTGCTCTGCGGGCTCTCCTCTCCTGTCAGAACAGCGCTTCTCCAGCATGTCAGGAGTGCTCTTAAATGGCATTGTCTGTATATACACACAGTTTGATTACCATCCCCTATCTCCTCCAAGGACTGCTCATTGCAGCAGGAAATGTGGGTAGGGGGCTTTAATCAAACTGTGTGTGAGTGTACAGTCCCATGCAATGTGAGAGCGATCCTGACTCATGTGCTGGAGGAGCGCTGTTCTGACAATAGATGGTGAAGGGGAGCCGGCTGGCAGCAGAAAGGTGAAAGGAGTCTGTGATATTAGATGGCATAGCAAAGCACTGACTCCTTCCCCACTGATAATGCAGTGATCACATAACCCCGCCGATAGCATCCATGATCCAGGTACATTATAGGCATTAGGCATCTAAAAGCTGTAATTTTGGGGGGGTGGGGATGGTCTCCTGGTGTAATATGGGGGGATAGGGAAGTCCTCTCCTCTCTCTCACACCTTCCTCTTGCTCTCTGACCTCTCCTCTCTCTCTGATCCCCACTCATCCCCTCTCTCTCTCACCCCCTCTCACTTCCACCCCCTCTCTCTCTCACCCCCTCTCTCTCTCTCTCGCCCTTTCTCTCTCCCCCCACCCCCCATCTCTCTCACCCCCTCTCTCTATCTCTCACCCCCCCTTTCTTTCTCACCCCTCTCTCTTACATCCTCTCCCTCACCCCTCTCTCACACCCCTCTCTCTTTTACAACTTCTCCCTCATCATCTCTAACCCCTCTCTCTCACCGCCCTCTCTCTCTCTTCCATCCTCTCCCTTAACCCCTCTCATCCCTTTCTCTCTCACCCCCTCTCTCTCTTACATCCTCTCCCTCACCCCTCTCTCTCTTACAGCTTCTCCCTCATCATCTCTAACCCCTCTCTCTCACCGCCCTCTCTCTCTCTTCCATCCTCTCCCTTAACCCCTCTCATCCCTTTCTCTCTCACCCCCTCTCTCTCTTACATCCTCTCCCTCACCCCTCTCTCTCTTACA